>SJYX01008821.1:47987-73079 GCA_006410675.1 Oreotragus oreotragus
TCTTGGGTTGCCCCGCAGGCATGGCTTGGTTTCATTGAGTTAGACAAGGCTGTGGTCCTAGTGTGATTAGATTGGCTAGTTTTCTGTGAGTATGGTTTCAGTGTTTCTGCCCTCTGATGCCCTCTTGCAACACCTACCATCTTACTTGGGTTTCTCTTACCTTAGGCGTGGGGTATCTCTTCATGGCTGCTCCAGCTAAAGTACAGCCACTGCTCCTTACCTTGGAGGAGGGGTATCCCCTTACCACCGCCATTCCTGACCTTCAACGTGGGATGGCTCCTCTAGGCCCTCCTGCACCTGCGCAGTCACTGCTCCTCAGGTTGCTCCTCCCGGCCCTGGCCTCTGGTGTGGGTGGCTCCTCCCAGCTGCCGCCCCTGGCCTCCGGCTCGGGGTGGCTCCTCAAGGTCACCGCCCCTGGCCTCAGGCGCGAGGTGGCTTCTCCCGGCGCCCCTGACCTCGGATGTGGGGTGTCTCCTCCCGGCCGCCACTGACCTCGGATGCAGGGTAGCTCTTCCTGGCTGCCACCCCTGACCTCAGACACAGGGTAGCTCCTCTCCACCGTTCCTGCGCCGTCGCAGCCTGGCACTCTAGGCCGCTGCCCCTGACCTCGGTCGTGGGGTAGCTCCTCTCGGCCACGCTTAGTGCCCAAGGCAGCATATCTTAATAAGTAAAGAACGTGTAAGAAGTTGGTGGGCTGATATCAAATCAATGATTTAATATAGCTGGAACAAAATTTTAATATAGTAATTCTAAGATTTTGAAGAATAAAGAAAGTTTCAAACATCATTAAGATTCCTCATGTAACATTAATTGCTTTTCATTTTTCAATAAAATGTGTGTATAAACCACATCTTCTTTATCCACTTATCTATCAATGGACATTTTTATTGTTTTGCTTTTGCTAACTTTGGGTAACTTTTTATTGTTTTATATTTTTTAATTGGGGTATAGATGATTTATAGTATTAGTTTCAGAGTGTAACACAGTGATTCAAAATTTTTATAGATTATACTTCATTTAAAGTTATTATATTTGCCATATTCCCTGTACTATACAAAATATCCTTGCAGCTTATTTATTTTGTACATAGCAGTTTGTACCTGTTAATCACCTGCCCCTATCCTGCCCCTTCCTCCTCCCTTCCCTCTCCCCACTGGTAACCATTAGTTTTTTCTCTACATGAGTCTCTTTCTGTTTTGTAATATTCACTCAATTTTTTTTTAGATTCCATATATGTGATAGCATACAGTATTTGTCTTTCTCTGTCTGACCTACTTCATTAAGCATAATACCCTCCAGGCCCATCCATGTTGTTGCAAATGGCAAAATTTCGATCTTCTTTATTTCTGAGTACTATTGCATTGTATATATATATGTACCACATCTTTATCCATTTATCTGTTGATGGACACTTATGTTGCTTCCATATTTTGGCTCCTCTATATATGTTGCTGCTATAAACATTGGGATGCGTGTACATTTTCAAATTAATGTTTTTGTTTTCTTTGGATATATATACCCAGGAGTGGAATTGCTGCATCACACTGTAGTTCTGTTTCTAGAGAAACCTCATTGGTTTCCACAGTGGCTGCACCAACTTATATTACCATCAACAGTGTACAAGGATTCCCTTTCTCCGTGTCTTTGTCAACATTTGTTATCTGTGGTCCTTTTGGTAATAGCCATTCTGACAGGTGTGAAGAAATATCTCCTTGTGGTTTTGATTTGCATTTTTCTGATAATTAATAATGTTGAGCATATTTTCATTTGATTGTTGGCCATCTGTATGTCTTCTTTGGAAAATGTCTGTTTAGGTGTCTTGCCCATTTTTTTTAATCAAATAGTTTTGTTTTGTTTTGTTTTTTTTGAATTGCATGAGCTGTTTATATATTTTGGCTATTAACACCTTATTGGTCATATCATTTGCAAAAGTTTTCTCCCATTCAGTAAGTTGTCTAAAAGCTTTTGTGTTTAATGAGGTCCTATTTGTTTGTTTTTGTTTTCTTTGCCTTTGGAGGCAGATCCAAAAAATAAAAAAATTGCTGTGATTTATGTCAGAATGTTCTGCCTGCTTTCTTCAAGGAGTTTTGTGCTTTCAGGTTTCACATTTAGGTCTTTAATCCATTTTGAGTTTATTTTTGTAAATGTCATTATTTTTTTTTAACATATAGCTGTCTAGTTCCCACCACCATGTATTGAAGAGACTGTCTTTTCCCTATTGTATATTCTTGCCNGCCTGCTTTCTTCAAGGAGTTTTGTGCTTTCAGGTTTCACATTTAGGTCTTTAATCCATTTTGAGTTTATTTTTGTAAATGTCATTATTTTTTTTTAACATATAGCTGTCTAGTTCCCACCACCATGTATTGAAGAGACTGTCTTTTCCCTATTGTATATTCTTGCCTTCTTGAATTGACCATAAGTATGTGGGTTTATTTGTGGGCTTCTTATTCTGTGTCTGTTTTTTGAAACAGTACTGTACCATTTGGATGACTGTAGCTTTGGAGTATAGTTTAAAGTCAGGGAGCATGATACCTCCAACTCTGTTCTTTCTCAAAATTGTTTTGGCTATTTGGGATCTTTTGTATTTCCATAAAAATTTAAATGTATTTGTTCTAGTTCTGTGAAAATGCCTTTGGTGTTTTGATAGGAATCGCATTGAATCTGTAGATTCCCTTGAGTATTATTGTCATTTTAAGGATCTCAATTCTTCCTACCCATGAACACAGTATATCTTTCTGTTTATGTAGTCTTCAATTTATTTTATCAGTATTTTGTAGTTTTCTGAATACAGGTCTTCTACCTCCATGGTTAGATTTATTCCTAGATGTTTTATTATTTTTGATGTGATTGTAAATGGGATTGTTTCCTTAATGGTTCTTCCTGATAGTTCATTGTTAGGGTATAGGTTTGCAACAGATTTCTGTATATTAATTTTGTAGCCTGCAATTTTGCTGATGTCATTGATGAGCTCTAGTAGTTTTTGATGGCATCTTAATTAGCAATTGCTATTTTGGAGCATCCACATGATTCTTTAATTACTGGAATAATGGCCCTAGAAGCAAACTTTAACACATTATATTAATCATTTCATTCCAATTCAGAACTACTTTGCTCTCAATTTTTAAGGAACAGAAAGCAAAACTGAGCATCTAAATCCCATTTTAGCACCAGGGTTCAGTTTTCTATAGCAAACTTGGTTAGGCACATCTTCAGAGGATAAAATCACCATAGAATTGGTCAAAGTGAGAACCGAATCCCTAGCAATAAGGACAGAGGTGGGGGATGGCTCCTGTGTTGTGGGGAGTCTCACCATTATACTCAGAGGGAGTCTCCTCTGAGGAGAGCCTCAGAGGAGGAGTTCATTGAGGCTTCGAGGTGCTCCAGGATCAAGGACAAGCCAGAACAAATTTACACTCTATGAGTCATATTGAGTCAGAATTTTCAGCCAGTCAGAAAGCTATGCATAGAATGTTTATGTTATGAGAGAAAGTGTTATTGGATCATCTAATAAAAATCTGTTCATTTTACTGATGAGGAAAATGAAGACCAGACATAAAAAGCTACACACACATGGTGCAAACTAGATAAGAGTCCAGGATTCTGGTCCCCAAATCTAGTTAGTTGTCACCACCTCATGCCCTAGCTTCCTATTTACACACAAACGTATCTTCCATTTGCTCCTAGTAGGCAAGGGTTTTTTTTTTTTTTCCCCCCATCTTTTTAAATTGGTCTCTTCATCTGTTGATTCCTTAGTTACTGAATCCTAAACCCCATCCACTGAGAAGTCAACTACATTGAATAAAAATATGGCCATAGGGACTCAGCAGGGGAAGAAGAGGGTGGGAGAAAATGAGAGAGAAGCAATGATACATATACATTACCATATGTAAAATGATACCAAATAGCTAGTGGGAGGTTATTGTATACACAGGGAGCTCAACTTGGTACTCTGTAACAACCCAGAGGGGTGGGATAGGAGGAAGTAAGGGAGGAGATTCAGGAGTGAGGGGATGTATGCATACTTACGACTGATTCACTTTGTCGTAAGGCAGAAACCAAAACAACATTGTAAAGCGATCATCTTCCAATTAAACTAAGTTTAAAAAGTGCATTGCAATAGATGGAGAAATATACCATGTTCATGGATTGGAAGAATCAATATAGTGAAAATGAATATATTACCCAAAGCAATCTACAGATTCAATGCAATCCCTATCAAGCTACCTGCGGTATTTTTCACAAAACTAGAACAAATAATTTCAAGATTTGTATGGAAATACAAAAAACCTCGAATAGCCAAAGCAATCTTGAGAAAGNTTTATTTATAGATTGTCTTTCTTACTTCCTGATTTTCCCCTTACAACTGTGCCTTAACATAAAGCGCTTGATCTTTGTGAGGTATCAGCTTGCCCTTTTGCTAGTCCTCTCCTTTATGCAGCAAATAAAATGAATATAACCACAGTGAGCTAATTTTTACCTTATTTCCTTCTCCTGGGGAGCAAGACAAGGGAATATAGTTTGACCTCAATAAAACAAAATGGATTTATATTAATTGCATACTAGAGAAAATCCATTAAAGTCATTTCAGATGATAAAAAAATTGTTAAGATTTTCAGACCATATTAAGGTTTTTAATGTAAAATAACTAATTTTCTTATCACTGGAATAAAATTAAAATGCAGCTCTTTTCTCAGTTCTCTGACTGGGAAAAAAATTTGCAAGGGTTTGGGTTAACCATACTACTGAACTGCATATACAATGTATGTGAAGCTTTTCAAGCTATGAGGACAATTCATCCAGGAGACAGATTCATTTGAGGCTATTCTTTATGGGTACATTTTGAGCCTAGGGAAATAGTATATCTGAGAAGGAAGATGCATGCTTAAAGAGTAAAGGTTCCCAGATAAAAACAAACAAACATTATGTATTAGTAGTTTTTTTTAATAAAATGGGGAAATAAAAAGGGTTGGGAAGGATGCTGTGTGGTTCTGCTACTGTGAGGGCGGCGTTTTCTTTTCAACGGGCTCTTCTACTCAACAGAAGATAAACGCCATATGTAGTTTCCTTTTTCCTAAGAGTGTGTCCAGCACCCTTTCCTCACTGCAAGCCAAGAATATGCATCAGGCAGACTCATAGCAGAAGGCTATCAGAGTTAGACAGAGAAAAGCCCTTCTGGGTTAATAAATAATTCATTGCAAGCATTTACAGAGCATGCTGGTTGGAGGAAATATACTTTAGATATAAAAAATGGATACATAATTTTAAGTCCAGTCAACTTTCATTAAGTCTGTACATGGAGATTGAAAATGATATCCTAATACAAAGAAGTGATATCCCAGAACGGGGTGACGTGGGGCCAGAAATGGGGGACATGGAGGGAGAAAGTAGCTAGCTAGCTGTTTCAGATTCGCTCCCTTGATAGTTTGCCATTCTAAATTTCCCAGCCCTCTTGTATGTGACCAAGTTCCCACCAATGGCATGTAGATGAAAGGAATGTGAGCCATTTTCAGGCTTGGTTCATATGCCTCCCATGAGAATATGCAGATCCTCTTCCAAGGTTGCTTATTAGCTGGTCTGCATCTAGAGACTGAAGTAGAGGCTCTGAAGTTTAGTCGCTACATAGAGCCTTCAGCTGGAAGGAGCCTGGTCCTTCTGTGATTGGTAGAGTGCCCTATCTCACTGACTCTGCCTTGATGGCAACCTGAAAAAGAAAGACACCCTTGTTTGTTTAAACCACTACAATCTGCGAGTTGTTCATTGCAATGATTAGCCACTCTAACTAATAAATCACATAGGAGGAACAGCAGAACTTAAAAAGTGAAAGAAGAAATGTTCAGACAAAAATACAGAACAGAATAGAGACTTGCCAACAAGGATGTTCTGGAAGAAATCCCTAGGTGCTATTTATCATTACTAACTATAAAATCTGGTCAAATTTATTCCAAAATTTTCATTTGTCTTTAGGCGTACTTATTCTCTCTTGACTTTTTGTAAAGTTAAAGCATTCTCCAGGTTTTATCAAATTCCCTGAGGTGAGGTTCTGATGCCCCAAGTAGATAATATTATTTGGATATACTCTGTATTTTCAATGCATGCTATGATACTATCAAAATCCTCTGTTCATCCATTCATTCAGTCACTCAATCAACAAACAAAAAATGAACAACATACGTGCCAGATATAGTGGTTGGGTGGGTGGGAGAGAAGGAATTCTTGCTTCCTTCCACAGGTAGTGGCCCCAGGACTCCAACTGTATTCTACATGCCTTTTTAGGAATCCCCTTCACTTCAATGCAGCATCTTCAATGGTTACTTCTGAGTCAGTTACTATCACTTTCCTCACTTTACAATACTCACATCTGTTTAGAATGGACTTTTGGACTCTGAGGGAGAGGGAGAGGGTGGGATGATTTGGGAGAATGGCATTGAAACATGTATACTATCAGGTAAGAAACGAATCGCCAGTCTATGTTCGATACAGGATACAGGATGCTTGGGGCTGGTGCACGGGGATGATCCAGAGAGATGATATGGGGTGGGAGATGGGAGTGGGGTCCAGGATTGGGAACTCATGTACACCCGTGGCTGATTCATGTCAGTGTATGGCAAAACCAATACAGTATTGTAAAGCAAAATAAAGTAAAAATAAAAATAAAAAACATCTTAGACACTCAGCAGTTTCACACACAAAAGTACGGAGACAAGATTTCAGTGAAAAGCCAAGCGAAGGTTGGAACCTCAGTTTTCATCACGATTTTGGGGTTTTTCATGTTAATAGTCTCACTAGATGATTATACCGACTTGAGTTAAAGAACTCAGCTTAGTTACCTAAATCTTTGAAGTTTAGGCTCTACAAATAGGATGTTTGCTGGTCCTGAGGAAGAAGGTATATCAGAGGAAAGCATCTTTCTTTTTTAAGATGTAATTGTACTTATTTGTTTCTGTCACTTTTGGCTTCGGTGATGTCTGGCCTTTTCTCCGGTTGTGGTGAGTGGGGGCCACTCTGCAGCTCTGCTCAGCATCTCGTTGCAGCGGCTTCCCTTGTTGTGGAGCACAGCTCCAGGGCATGCGGGCTTCAGTCGTTGCAGCATGTAGGGTCAGTAGTTGTGGCTCCTGGGCCCTGTAGCACAGGCTCAGTAGTCATGGTGCATGGGCTTAGCTGCTCTTAGTTCCCAGATCAGGAATCGAACCCATATCTCCTGCATCGGCAGGTGGATTCTTCACCACTGAGCCACCAGAGGCGCCCAGGAAATGCCTGTCATACAAAGGTGTATACGTTTTTTCTCTCAGGCCCAAGTGTCGGAACAGTGATTGTGTTGTAGACATTTGTGAAAGTTTGAATTTTTTCTGCTTAAAGGAAGAACGAGTCATTCTTATACAAATGACCAAACAAAACATCAGGGATTCTGATACAGAATCATCAAGCCAGTTTTTATACAAGTCCTTCTCCCCCAACAAAACCACATATTTTTTCTTCTTTAAAACCGTTGTTAATTAGATTTGTGACTTTCCCTAGTGTTTTTCTCCAATGTCTTTACTAAAAGGAAGCATTTTAATATAATTATCCTTGTTTATGGTTTCCTGACTAAAATTTGTTTTATGCTGTTTATGTAGATTACGTTAAAAAATCAGCTTCTTAACTAAATATTGAACACCATACCAGAAATTTATGAATGACTGCAAAAAAGTTACAGTTTTATCTCATGGAATGGGGATGATGATAGTCATCTAAGAATCAAACAAGTAAATTCAAATGATTAGTTTTAATCTATTGGAGTATAGTTGATTTACAACGTTGTATTAATTTCAGGTGTACAGCAAAGTATCTGTTATATATAGTAGTGTGTTATGTTAATCCCAAATTCCTGATTTATCCCTCCCCACCACCTTTCCCCTTTGGTAGCCTTCAGTTTGGTTTCGATATCTTTGAGTCTATTTCTGTTTTGTAAATAAGCTTATTTGTATCATTTAAAATAAATTAGATTTCACATATGGGTGATGTGATATTTGTCTTTGTCTAACTTACTTCACTTAGTAAGATAATCTCTAGGTCTGACCATGTTGCTGCAAATGGCATTATTTCATCCTTTTTCATGGCTGAGCAGTGTTCCATATACCACATCTTCTTTATGCATTCCTTTGTCAGTGGACATTTAGGGTCCATCTATGCAAATGACTACTTTGATAAGTATAATGAGGGAGAAACACTTGAAAAAAGTGAGACCTGGTGATCGAACTGAGTGAGCGCTTTCCTGAAGGATTTGATCACAGAGCTGAAATCTGAAGGAAGGGATAGTTTCCCTCAGCAGTTTCAAGGTGGGGTGTACATCTAGGGGTAGAGGGTGGAGTGTGTTTGAAGTCCCAGAGGTGGGAGGAAGTGAGGACTGTTGGAGAGGTTGGAGAGTGGGGCGTATGGTAGACGGCAGAGAAGGGAGATGGGAGTGAGGGAGTCCCTGGGGAGGAAAAGACTTACACGATAATAAGGTGCCACAGGCTAGAGGCACAGGGTTGTTTTTTTACCCCAGTAATTGTTAGAAGCCTTGACAGTATTATGAATGGAACTGAGGGTAGAGGGTACATTTAAAATGATAGAATTTATCTTCAGCTTATTATTTTCAGTTCAGGTACTGCTTGTTAGAAAATTATAATATTTCCTGTTGTTACATACAGTGAAACACACTGANGCACAGGGTTGTTTTTTTACCCCAGTAATTGTTAGAAGCCTTGACAGTATTATGAATGGAACTGAGGGTAGAGGGTACATTTAAAATGATAGAATTTATCTTCAGCTTATTATTTTCAGTTCAGGTACTGCTTGTTAGAAAATTATAATATTTCCTGTTGTTACATACAGTGAAACACACTGAAATACCCAAATAGGAGCTACCACGATATAAAACAGGGACAATTTCACTCTGCACAGGAGCAAGAGTATTTTGTTTTCAGAAACAACAGGATTCTGAATCAAAGAATGAAGCTATAATTTGTACATCTGAAAACTTGCCCAAAACAGAGATAAATCAGGTTGTTCTAAAAGTATTAATTGCTTATAGGAAGGATCTTTGAGGTCTTTGCATTATCGACTTGGGTGTAAAATCATTCAGCTCAAAGGGAGACTGAGTGTTGTGTCTATGAAAACACTTTGAAGATGGTGATATTATATTCCCAGTGGATTGAAAGCTGCAGTTTCCATTAAATTATGTAAAGTGTATCAGAGAAGCTTAATGTTCATGGTGATCTATCAGTTCAGTTCAGTTCAGTTGCTCAGTCATGTGCGACTTTTTGAGACCCCATGGACTGCAGCGTGCCAGGCCTTCCTGTCCATCACCAGCTCCCAAAGTTTACTCAAACTCATCTCCATTGAGTCAGTAAGGCCATCCAACCATCTCAACTTCTGTCATCCCCTTCTCCTTCTGCCTTTAATTTTTCTCAGCATCAGGGTCTTTTCAAATGAGTCAGTTTTTGCATCAGGTGACCAAAATATTGGAGTTTCAGCTTCAGCATCAGTCTTTCCAGTGAATATTCAGGACTGATTTCCTTTAGGATGGACAATTTTTATCAATTGCCTTAGTGTCTGGACTGAAACTGTAATTATGGATTGGAAGGATAGGATTGATATGACTTTTACTTGGCTGAGTCAATGGAAGGTTTTGTTTCTTTGAGAGTTCCTGCCTTAAAGAAGGACTCTTGGCTGATAACAGGGAGAACTTGGTGAAGCTAATGTCTTCAATCTAATGCCTAATCTGTTACAAAGCAGGTGGCTAGTGCTTCAGTGCTTGGGACACCACAGCAGTGAGGCTGGCAAAGGACCAAAGGGAAGGATGTGACACCATTAGGGACAGCCTGGAGTTTTATGCATGACCAAGAGATGGTTCATGCATGCAAACTCAGTTGTATCTGACTCTTTTTGACCCCATCGACTGCAGCCCATGAGGATCCTCTCTTCATGGAATTTTCCAGGCAAGCATACTGGAGTGCATTGCCATTTCCTTCTCCCGAGGATCTTTCCGACCCAGGGATTGACCCTGTGTCTCTTATGTCTCCCGCATCGGCAGGCGGATTCTTTACTGCTGATCCACCTGGGATTCCAAGAGGTGATTAGTCTTTCTTGTTTTCTGAGCATTGATTTGTATGTTTGGTTCATAGTTTTTTTTTCTTGTTCTCTAATTTATATTTCTTGGTTCGATTTTTCCTAGAATTCTCTTGTCATATATGCAAATAAGATGCTTATGTTTGTCATGAAATTGACTTTTCCAGAACGTGTCACCCCACCTGGAGTAGAAATCTGCTATTTGTGCTGTTTGAGAAGGGGCATACGTTCAATGTCAGCTTTCAATGGGCCCTTAGTTTCTGACAGACTCCATCCAGTGGGATGTTTTATTCATTGATCACAGTAGGTTCCCTTTCTGCATTCAAAGGCTCAGATCTCTCTCTTTGATAATTTTAAGGTGCTGTCAGAGAAAAGTGCTGGTTTCTTTCTTATAAGGTTTGTATTAAGTGCAAACACAAGGAACCCTAGCCTACCTATCCTTCCCAGAGGTTATCTCATCTAACCTCTTGGTTTTAAAAATTTGAAGTAGATAGGCTTTAGTATAAACTGCCTAAAGAATAGACTTCTTAACTTGAAGCCAGAAAAACTCGTGTGTGATCCATTCATTCACTGTTACACATCCATTGTCTGCCTGGCCTTGAGTCTCCAGTATGCTCAGCAATGAGGATGTTCAGGGAAGGCAATAATAATCTCTGTTTTCAAGAAGCCAAAAATTCATGAATAAGAAAGACACACGAATCTGTAATTTGTATAGATAAATTACATAAACAGATACTCTGTTTCCTTATCTTTTAATTGGCAATAACAATAATAATCTCCAGGTTAGATTGGGGCGGAGAGAAAATCAAACAAGGTGGACAGAAGATTCTTTGCAAACGCTCTGTGTTTCTAAGACAGGGGAGGGAGCTGATGAATACACCTGAGCAGGGTGATATGGCAGAGTTGGTGGTTTCTCTCCCTCCTGTCTGTAGCAAGTAGAGAAAATATTGCTACTCACTTCACATCTCTTCTCCTTGAGCCTCTGGCCTCTGGCTAAAGAGGCTGCTATGGGTTCAAAGTTTGTTTAGAGGAAAGAACCATCCGTTCTGCTATAAAAGGAGCAGAGCTGAGTTTGAATCCTGGTTGCACACTTATTAGCTATTTGACTTTGGGCAAGCGGTGATATTTCCTGAACTTTTGTTTTTCTCTACTCTTTTTTCTTTTCTTCTTTGGCCACTTCATGCCGCATTGCAGGATCTTAGTTCCCCAAACAGAGATGGAACTTGTGGCCCCTGCAATCGAAGTGTGTGTGTGTGCTAAGTGGCTTCAGTCACTGTGACCCTATGGGCTGTAGCCTCCCAGGCTCCTTCGCAAGGCAAGGATCCTGGAATGGGTTTTCATGCCCTCCTCCAGAGGATCTTCCTGACCCGCGGATTGAACCCCCTTCTCTTAATCTCTTGCATTGGAAGGTGGGTTCTTTACCACTAGCAGCACCTGGGAAGGCCAGATTCTTAACCACTGGACTGCCAGGGAGTTGCTAAACTCTATTTCATCAGTAAAATGAAGTGTTAGAGCATTAGTATGCTTTGGCTAGAATAAAGGTGCATAAATTATTTCTTTCAGTATTAATCTTTTACATAAATGAAATTAGTTGAGTGGTGTGATTTGAGAGAAAGCCAAAAATATCACCCAGTATTTCTCAAAATCCCACCAGTTACAGATAATAAAATGATTCAAACCATGGAAAATTCTTTTCTTATAAAGTAAATATACATCTACCTTTTAACTCATATAGACTCCAAAAAGGAAGACATTATGTCCGCACAAAAATTTCTCCTTGAATATTCAGAGCTGTTTTATTTATATCAGCCTCAAATTGTAAACAGCACAAATGTCTATCAACAGGTGAATGGATAAACTGTGATGTATCCATGCACTGGGATACTACTCAGCAATAAAAACAAAAGAATGAACAGTTGAATGCAATTGCAACAACATGGATAAACTTCAAAAATACTACACAAAGTGGAAGATGCCAGACACCAAAAAAGTATATACTGTATAACTTTTTATACTAACTTGGAAAACAGCCGAAACTAATCTCTAGTGATAGAACAGTGGTTGTTTATGGAAAGGTTAGAATTGAATGGAAAGTAACACGTGGAAGCTTTCTGTTGTAGTCTAAATCTTCACTAGAGTGGTGGTTACATGAGTGCACATAATATCAAATCTCTTCAGATTTTGCTCTTAAGACCTGTGTATTTTATGTAATGTATGTACGTAAAATTCACCTAAGTAAAAATAAATCCACCAATTAAAGGTCCATTCAACTTGGAGAGTTAGATCAACTTGGTGAGTTAAAGAAGAGTTAAGCAGGAAGCATAGTGATCATTCCCTTCTTGTATTAGTTTATTGTCAGTTGCTTTGTTGACCAAGGGCAGGTTTAGAACTAGAAACATCTCTGTCGAAGGTAATCATGCTGAGACTCTCAAAACAAACTTTCAATTTAAGAAATGTATACTGCATAATTGCACTCATCCACTTATCTCACATGCTAGTAAAGTAATGCTCAAAATTCTCCAAGCCAGGCTTCAGCAATACGTGAACCATGAACTTCCAGATGTTCAAGCTGGTGTTAGAAAAAGCAGAGGAACCAGAGCTCAAATTGCCAACATCCGCTGGATCATTGAAAAAGCAAGAGAGTTCCAGAAAAACATCTATTTCTGCTTTCTTTAGTATGCCAAAGCCTTTGACTGTGCAGATCACAATAAACTATGGAAAATTCTGAAAGAGAAGGGAATACCAGACCATCTGGCCTGCCTCTTGAGAAATCTGTATGCAAACCAGGAAGCAACAGTTAGAACTGGACATGGAACAACAGACTGGTTCCAAATAGGAAAAGGAGTACACCAAGGCTTTATATTGTCACCCTGCTTATTTAACTTATATGCAGAGTACATCATGAGAAATGCTGGATTGGATGAAGTACAAGCTAGCATCAAGATTGCTGGGAGAAACATCAATAACCTCAGATATGCATATACCACCACCCTAATGCTAGAAAATGAAGAGGAATTAAAGAGCCTCTTGATGAAAGTGAAAGAGGAGAGTGAAAAAGTTGGCTTAAAGCTCAACATTCAGAAAACAAAGATCATGGCATCAGGTCCCATCACTTCATGGCAAATAGTTGGGGAAACAGTGGAAACAGTGTCAGACTTTCTTTTTTGGGGCTCCAAAATCACTGCAGATGGTGATTGCAGCCACGAAATTGAAAGATGTATACTCCTTGGAAGGAAAGTTATGACCAACCTAGATGGCATATTAAAAAGCAGAGACATTACTTTGCCAACAAAGGTCCTTCTAGTCAAGGCTATGGTTTTTCCTGTGGTCATGTATGGATGTGAGAGTTGGACTGTAAAGAAAGCTGAGCACCGAAGAATTGATGCTTTTGAACTGTGGTGTTGGAGAAGACTCTTGAGAATCCCTTGGACTGCAAGGAGATCCAACCAGTCCATTCTGAAGGAGATCAGTCCTGGGTGTTNGAAGGCTGAGTGCCAAAGAATTTATGCTTTTGAACTGTGGTGTTGAAGAAGACTCTTGAGAGTCCCTTGAACTGCAAGGAGATCAAACCAGTCCATCCTAAAGGAAATCTGTCCTGAATATTCATTGGAAGGACTGGATGCTAAAACTGAAGCTCCAATACTTTGGCCACCTGATGTGAAGAACCAACTCACTGGAAAAACCCTGATGCTGTGAAAGATTGAAGGCAAAAGAAGTAGCGGGCAGCAGAGCATGAGATGGTTGGATGGCATCACTGACTCAATGGCCATGAATTTGAGGAAACTCTGGGAGATAGTGGAGGACAGAGGAGACTGGTATGCCGCAGTCTATGGGGTCACAAAGAGTTGGACATGACTTAGTGACTAACCAACAGCAATGATGATCAAACTTTTGATAATTGTCATTGATGAGACACTTTTTTTTTGCATCCATGATAAATTAAAATCATTAAAATATTCAAACTTAAAATTACATTTGAAAATTTTAGCAACCTCTTTCTTGTCTCTCATGACAATTATAACACTGAAATTTCCTTTGTTAATGAGGATAGATGTTTTTAATCCAATAGATTTTTTTTCAGATCATGTGTCTTGAGATAATAGCAAAGCTCTATTTTGGGACAAGTCTTCTTCACATCAAAATAGCTACTGTGCAGCCAGCACATCAACTGAAAACAATTTTTTAAAAATCAATTTATGGGAAGCCAGAAATGTGGGGCAACTGGTTTGGAGCTTCTTCTTGCTGTTCAGTCACTAAGTCATGTCCTGACCCTTTACCATGTGTACAAAGGCTAACTCCAATCTAATATGGTGTACAAATGCTAACTCTAATCCAAACGGATCCAATGTGGATCCAATCTAACCCACATTGGATCCAAATGTAGATTCAATACTAACTCCTTCAGTAGCCTCATGGGATCCATGGCAGGTTGAATGGTAGCCCACATAAAGATATATTTATTTCCTAATTCCTGGAAACTAGAACCTTATTCAGAAAAAGTGATCTTTACATATGTAGTTTCATTAAGAATCTTGAGATGAAGAGATCGTCCTGGAATATCCATACAGTCTACTATAGCCAATGTCACACATCTCTGTAGGAAATACACAGGGGAGATTTGACAGAAGAGGAGGAGGTGATATGGCCACAGAGGCAGATATGGGAGTGATGCAGCCGTAGGCCACAAGTCAAGGAATGCTAGCAGCAGGGCCAAAGAACAGAAGAGACAAAGGGAAATTTCCCCCAGAGCTGCCCGAAGAAATGTAAACGTGTCACCTTGATTTCAGACTTCTGGCCTGCAGAACCTCAACAGAATAGTTTTCTGTTGTTTTAAGCCATCACGTTTGTGGTACTATGTACCTCAGCCACAGGAAACTAAAACAGGGCCCTTGCTCCCTGTAGGCAGTAGGCACTTGGCAGCTGGCTGTTGAAGTGAAGTTCACTGACTGCCATATCCTATCTGTGCTGAGTGGCAAGAATGGCTGTTGCATGTGCCCCCTGCATGGACCACAGCAAGACTTGAGCTGCCTTCTGAGGAGCTCTAGATGAGCCATGCTATCCACCCCTGCCAGCTGCCCCAGAGATCAGGACTCAGGTAGGCAGGATGTTGTGGCATGCCCACTCAGCCCCTCTTGACACGCTGTCCTAGGGGCTGTCACACCAGGTTGCTAACTCATTTAACTCATCCTCTGGTTATGATGCAATATCTTCTCATTCAGGTTACTGACTTTCTGCAGTGGAAAAGCAAATTATCTTCTACCAAAAATATTCATAATTTTTAGGAGAAAAAATATGAGGTTATGGTTAACCAGTACCAGGAAAACAACCCATCAGAAAACATTTCCAATTTTTATTGTGATTTTCATTAAGGCATTCCTTGAGCACAATACAATAGACACTGACAAACTGGTAGACAGTGGTAGAAATGCTTTGTTGCCTTCTATATTTGGGTTTAGAATTATCTTAAGTTCATGTGTTCATCTATTTGCACTTCATTTTTATTAACTGTTTGACATATTGCTTTTTGAAAGGGAAAAATGCTTTGAGAAATTTTCTTTAACTCACTTCAGGTCACAATTTTCTCTTTTTAGTTCCTGTACCTAGACCTTTAGTCTGCCCTCCTCAAGTAGTAATTGCCCTGCCTCTTTCAATAGCCTTTGTGTTGTCTCTCCTGAACATTGCATTGGGATAAGGATATTTTCCCAGGATAGCCTATGAGTACAATTTATTGAAGAATTTTATTCTAAAAAAAAAATAAAGAATAGAGCGTTAGATAATTTAAAATTAGTGATTGGTTAGTTTTTGGAATTTTTAAACAGCAGTGATAGGCTTATAGAATTAGAGTTCTTGGGGCAGAGAGGTAAAGAGGGACGTTGGCTTCTCTTCTAGATCAGAGCATAGTAATGTTCAACAAGCACAGACAGAGCATGAGCAGCACCCACAGCCACTTCTAGGAGCATCTTCAGGTCAGGACAGGAGTGACAGCAGTCCCAACAGCAGCACAGAGGGCATTTGTTTCTGGAACTGCCGTCATATAAATAGTGTTGGTGCGGTCCTCATGTCCCAAGAAAACTGTCTAAACTGTAGTTGAGAAATACTAAGACTCCCCCTTTGGATGTAAGTGAGCACCTCTGTAGCTTCTTGATGATGCTAGGGATGAGACCCTAGAGGAAGCTGGAACCTCTATTCATCTCGGTTGGTTTTCATTTGTTGTTTAGTCCCTAAGTCATGTCCAACTCTTTGTGACCCCTTGGACTGTAGCCTACCAGCCTCTTCTATCCCTGGGATTTCCCACACAAACATATTAGACTGGGTAGCCATTTTCTTCTCCGTGGAACCTTCCCAACCCAGGGATTGAACCCATGTCTCCTGCACTGCAGATAGATTATTTACCGCTGAGCCACCATGGAAGCCCTTTTCATCTAGGTGTGTATGTGTGTGTATATGTTAGTCACTCAGTCATGTCTGACTCTTTGCAACCCCATGGACTGTAGCTCGCCAGGCTCCTCTGTCCATGGAATTCCACAGGCAAGAATACTGGAGTGGGTTGCTATTCCCTTGTCCAGGGGATCTTCCCAGCCTAGGCATCAAACCCAGGTCTCCTGCATTGCAGGAAGCACCTTTACCATCTGAACCACCAGGAAGCCCATTCATCTAGGTAGGTGGGGTTAATTTTGCTTTGGCTCATTTAAATGACATATTCTATGACCAGGGCTTTGCGGACGGCTCTGGTAAAGAATCCACCTGCTAATGCAGGAGACACAGATTCAACTCCTGGGTTGGGAAAATCCCCTTGAGAAGGAAATGACAACCCAGTCCAGAATTCTAATCTAGGAAATCCCATGGACGAGGAACCTGGCAGGAAACAGTCCATGGGGTCGCAAAAGAGTCACACACCACTCAGCTGCTGAACAACAGCAGCAATACTATCACCAAAGCTCTAAGTACTGCCATTGCCCCATTTAACAGATGGAAAAACAAGGCACAAAGAGATTCAACATCCTGTTCAAGATGACAGTTAATAGAGACAAAGACAGAATTAAACCCAGGCAGTCTAGCTAGGTATTCTGTCTGATATGCTTTAAACTGCACTTACATCCAGTAAAGAGCATGGAAAGATTACTCTGTTGCTATTCAAATAATTGTTTCAAGAGACAGAAGGACATATTGCATGAGCTATTTATATGTTTGGGTGAGTTGGTGTCCCAGTGTGACAGGTAGATAATCCTGGCATTTTACAACAGGCAAGAGTCATCAAGGATATCTTGCATTTAGTCCCGGAAAAGTTGAAACTCCCTTATGTACACAAAATTGAGATAATATTTATTTCAGTAAAATACTTTGAGCCTGTTCACTTTTATACCCTGAGGTTTGGAAAAGCTGACATTTTCTTAGCCTGGTCAGTTTAATCTACATTAACATTAGTGTTCCCAATTTCTAATGAAGTTAGAGGTTTAGGTGAGAAGGAAGTCTTTATTAAAGTAAATGTTTTCATTGTAATGTTCCAAACCAATATCCAAGTTGCTTCTGAGACACAAGATTTGTAGATCATGAAGTTTCAGTTCAGTTCAGTCCAGTCCCTCGGTCATGTCTAACTCTTTGTGACCCCATGAATCACAGCAATCATCAGAAGGACTGATGCTGAAGCTGAAACTCCAGTACTTTGGCCACCTCATGCGAAGAGTTGACTCATGGAAAAGACCCTGATTCTGGGAGGGATTGGGGGCAGGAGGAGAAGGGGACAACAGAAGATGAGATGGCTGGATGGCATCACTGACTCGATAGACATGAGTGTGAGTAAACTCTGGGAGTTGGTGATGGACAGGGAGGCCTGGCTTGCTGTGATTCATGGGGTCGCAAAGAGTCGGACACGACTGAGCGACTGAACTGAACTGAACTGATGGCTCTAAAAGTGTGAAGCGTTAGTTACTCAATAGCATTTGACTCTGCAACCCCATGGACTGTAGCTCACCAGGCTCCTCAGTCCCTGAAATTCTCCAGGCACTAAAGACCAGCCTAAAATATATTTGCAGTGATAGGTCTCCTCTCAGACGGTGTGTGTCCACCGGGAGAATAAGCTCCTCAGATCATCAGTTACAGGGAGCGTAATTGACGGAGGGCCCCGGATGTGGAGCTCTGTAGGTTATCCCCAAGTCTGTGCCAAGGCCACGCCTCCCACAGGCTGCTCTCAGCCAATGATTGAGCTCTCCTGGGATACCAAGGTAGGCCTTCCCAGATGGCACTAGTGGTAAAGAACCTGCCCGCCAATGCAGGAGACATAATGCCCGTTCCCTTCCTGGGTAGGGAAGATCCCCTGGAGAAAGACACAGCAACCCACTCCAATATTCTTGCCTGGAGAATCCCTTGGACAGAGGAGCCTGGTGGGCTGCAGTCTATACGGTCGCACAGAATGGGATACCAATGAAGAGGTTTAGCAAGGAGCCCCAGGACATGTGGGACTCCTCTGACAGGTGACATTGGTTTGAGGTCCTTCCTATTCTCCTCCACCCCTTCCCCTCATGGCTCTGCTAAACTTCTCTTAGAAGTTACTGCAGAGTAAGACACAGCATCCAGCCTTCCTTCTGTTCTTTCGTCCCCTCTTTCTTCATTCAGGCAGACCTACATCAAGGTGTGACTGCCTTCCCCATTTTCTCTTAGAGGTGGGTCTCTAATAAATTTCTTAACTGTGTCATTCTGTCTTGATGTCTACTTCTTGAAAGTTCTGATTGAAAATGTCTGCATTGTGGTGGAGGGCGGATGGAAGGAGTCAGAAAGATGCCCAGCTTCCAACCATACCCACCTCGCGGGCCCATCTCTGCTCAACACTCACGGATTTACGGAATTCTGAGGCTTCAGACACCTTGACAGTATTATTGAACAGTCCCTAGGCCCTCTCATGCACCTTTTTATAATAAATCTGTAGCAGAAAGCACAGAAAAGCTGTAGCTGTAGTTTTTATGCTGTTCAGGGTATTGAATTAGAGCTATACTTCCACCTGCTTTAAATCTTGCCTAATTTTTTCAAGCCTATGTCAGCTTCTGTAGTTGTAGTGTGTGTGTGTGTGTGTGTGTGTGTGTGTGTGTGTGTGTTTATGCTATAGCATAAACCTAAATCTGGCTTACAAGTATCTGTAGATTTTTTTTCCTTAAAAAAATAAGCCCACTAACAACTTCAACACTTAAAAGAAGAATCAAAGTAAATATAAAGGTTTAGTGATCTCTAGGAATATGTAATAGAGAAACCTGGGGATATTTTGTTTTTGAAGCAATAGATTTGTTATTGAAATTTGATTTTAAGAAGATAACATCATTCCCCTCTGAGAAAAAAATTTAAAGGGCCCCTCATAGGATGAAGTTTGAAGGAGCTGATTATGGCACACATACTATTAAGGGTAGCACTTGCTGAGGATTATTTATTACCGAGATATTTTAATATACACTCTTCTTTTTCCAAGTTGTAAGATGCAGCCTACAGAATCTAAAGACTTGATTTAATCCACTCAGAAGATCTGGGGCAGGTTAGAGTTAATCCTGTCAGAGACTATGGTCTAAAACACAAATGTGAGAACCCTATCATTAAGAAAGGATCATTTGTGCTTTAGTAGGAAAGGCTCTCTTTAAAAGGAGAATTGAGCATATGTGAAGTATTTCTGGCAAATTCCAAAACTGATTGCCTAGAAGGACTAGGACAGAGAACTGGGCTTGCTAGACAATTTACTTTGCATCCTGTACCCCCATTTTCTGTGTGTGTGTTTTTAATTAAATCTTGTGAATAAATAAAAAATGTTCAAATAAAATGTAGGGCACACAACAAAGAATATAATAGCGGTATAATTTTGGTCAATTACAGTTATAAATGGAGGTCAGAAAAAAATGAGTAAGTGACTGGACATCTTCTTGCTAATCTTTGCAAGAAAGAGTGTGACTATTGCAAAAGAAACCAAGAAGGGACTTGCACGATATATTTTAAAAGATTTTAAATACAAATCATGATTGTAATACTATAACTCAGTCATTTGGTGTCTGCTGGTGATTCATAACTTACTGGATACTCTGGTTAAAATGTCAACATCACTTATAATGAAAATGCAGAGTTTTAGGGAGATCAGCTGACCACCCTGTGACCAAGCTCTGCTAAATAAGCATGATCTCATAGTTGTTGGTTTGTTTTTTTTTTTCCAGAATCAGTCTCAGTATATGAGAGTGTGATTAATAGCATGCATTATGAAAGCTAATGCTCTGTATTTCTATTCCTGATTCTATAACCACAGACTTTTAAAAAAATTGACATGAAATATACAGGGATGGATTTAAAGGATGCTTACACATTGAAAAGTTTTATTGAATGTGGTTCCATGTTTGTTTTCTTTCATCAGGTTCTAGAAATCTTGTTCATTTAAGAAATTTACCGCTATTCTTTTAAAAACCAAGAAAAGGATCTGAAAATTCAGCTGTGTTCTCTTTTGCTTTTCTATTTCCCATCGGAACTAAACTGAAAATTGAATGATTCATAAAGCAGGATGCAATTCAACTGTTTTTCTCACCATCCTGGGATAGATCCAGTAGGGAAAGCCCTGAAAGTGGGTTAGAATATTATTTTAATAAATCTGTAACTCATTGACTTTAGCAAACTTGCCTCTAAGTCTTACCTCTCTCTGTCTCTCCATTTTCTAGAGCATTTGTGAAATTAATGAGATGATAGTTTATTAAGAAAGTGTTTTAAATTCTTAGAGGAAAATATAATCTGTGAAGTGGGTAGAATGGGAACCCCCTGAAAGATACATGCCCCCCCCCACCAGAACCTTTGAATGAGACCTTATTTGCAAAAGTGGACTTTGCAAATGTAAGTAAGTTAAAGATCTTGAGACCATTCTGGATTACCTTGTGGACTCTAAGTCCAATGACAGGAGTCCTGTAGAAAACAGACGAGGACAAGACACAGAGAGGAAGACCATGTGAAGATGGAGGCAGAGACTGGAATGGTAGAGCTATGAGCCGGGGCTTCCCTGCTGGCACAGTGGTAAAGGATCTGCCTGCAATGCAGCAGATTCAGCCCCTAGGTCATCAAGCTCCCCTGGAGGAGGGCATGGCAACCCACTTCAGTACTCTTGCCTGGAGCCTGGCAGGCTGCAGTCCATAGGGTCACACAGAGTAGGACACTACTGATTCAACTAAGCAGCAGCAGCAGCAGCCACATGCCAGGGCTTTCCTGTAGCTCAGCTGGTTAAGAGTCCACCTGCAATGCAGGAGACCCGGGTTTGATTCCTGGGTTGGGAAGTCCCTCTGGAAAAGGGATAGGCTACCCACTCCAGTATTCCTGGGCTTCCCTGGTGGCTCAGAAGGTAAAGAATCTGCCTGCAATGCAGGAGCCTTGGGTTGGGAAGATCCCCTGGAGGAGGGCATGGCAACCCACTCCAGTATTCTTGCCTGGAAAATGCCCATTGACAGAGGAGCCGTGGCAGGGTTGCATGGGGTTCACGGGGTCACAGAGTCGGACACGACTGAGCCGCTCAGCACAGCACAGCACAGCCACAAGCCACGGAACACCTGGAGGCACCAGGAGCTGGCAGAGGCCGAGAGGGAGTCTTCTCTACAGCTTTCAGAGGGAATGTGGTTCCACCAAAGCCTTTATTTCTGACTACTGGCCTCCAGAACTCCAGAAAACTCTTACTTTAAGTCATCAAGTTTGTGATCATTTGTTATGGCAAACAAAGGAAAGCAAATACCCGCTGATTCCATGTTATCATTGTTATCTACCTACGGTAATATTATTAAGCTTGTGAGTATTATTTGAAAATGTATGAAGCTGGCATGGGATATGACAGGTTTTCATGCAGTGGTGATTTTGCCGGTAAAAGACACTTGGCAACATCTCTGCTGTCATAATGGTGGAAGGGGGCGCTACTTGTTTCTAGTGGGAGGATCCAGGGATGCTGCAAAACATTCTGTAATACAGAGGATGGTCCAATCCCTCAAAAGAATTATCCAGCCTACAATGTCAATAGTGCAGAGACTATATGAGAAAGCCTCACATTGTGAGATTGAAACCTTAGCTCTGCCATGAACTTGTTAGACAATTTACCAGGCAATAAACCTCTTGGAGCTGTTTAGTTTTCTCATCTGTAAAACATGATGGCACTAACACCTGCCAGAGCATTATCCAATCCCAGTGAGATAATATGGGTCAAAGAATGTTATACTTTGGGTTCTTTAATAGTAATGGAGAGGCTTTCATTATTATTATCCCTATATTTCTTTAGTGGAAGCAAAGGCAAACCTTTGATTTTTAATTAATACCATCAGGAAGTTCACAATGAATGGATGCACTGAGCCACAGGAGACTCCATTGTGAATGTTTATGATTATTATCTCAAGTAGAATAGTTCTTGGAAATTTCATGGCTATTACTGTTTAATGATGTTTTTCAGTGGCAAAGATACTTGGAAGTATTCATAAAGTTTCTCTGGGGAGCATATACTTTATGTCAGATGAATAACAAAACTGAAGCCAAATCAAATATTGCACAGAATTTTAATGTGTAATAAAAATATGTAATAAATAATATGTGTAATGTGTAATAAAAGCAGAGACAGTGCTATGTAGCCTTTAAAGTGTTTTTGCTATATATTTTTTCTAATTATTATTAAACAGCCCTTTGAAGCTAGTTGGACAAATGTTGTCTTTTTCTGACTCATGAAAAAACTGAAGACTGGAGCAGCACTGTGCTTGGTCAGCAAATGGCAGCACTATGCTTAGAGCTCAGATTTTTTCATTCTTATTCAGTGACAAAGTGTCTGCAAACACCAGCCCATTAGAATAGGGTGATAATAATGATCACTGAAGAGCAGTGGATCATAGGAAAAGTGGATACAGGTTCACCTCATCTTATTATACCTTGCAAGTACTGTATTTTTTAAAAATGGAGGGCTCGGTTGAGCAAGTCTATTGGTGCCATATTTCCAAACAGCATTTGCTTACCTCCTGTCTCTGTGTCCCATTTCAGTAATCTTTGCAACATTTTAATCTTCCTCACAATTATTATATTTGTTATGGTGATCTGTGATCAGTGGTTTTTGATGTCACTATTGTAACTATTTTGACATTTCCTAGCAATAAAGAATCTTTGAAATATGTACATTTTTTAGAAATAATGCTATTACACAATAGACTACAGTATAGTATACACATGACTTTTATATGCACTTGAAAACCAAAATTTGTGTAGCTCACTTTATTGTGATATTTGCTTTACTTCAGTGGTTTGGAACTGAACCTTCAACATCTGTGAGGTATGCCTGTGTTAATATGAGATTAAAAGGCAGGGAATTCTTTGATAGACATTTTAGAAAGAAAGTTTTAGTCACAAGACAGAATATAATTAGAATTGTTTTGGAAGCAGGCTGGGAAAACTTCCACGATGCTCACAGTCCTGGACCTTCATCTTAGCACTTTTGTTGACCACTTTGTGGCTCATACGGTAAAGAGTCTGCTTGCAATGCAGGAGACCTGGGTTTGATCCCCAGGTCAGGAAGATCCCCTGGAGAAGGAGGTGACTACCCATTCCAATATTCTTGATTGGAGAATTCCATGGACAGAGGAGCTTGGAAGGCTACAGTCCATGGAGTCCCAAAGAGTTAGATATGAATGAGAGACTAATGCGTTTACTTTCACTGAAGTGTAATGAAAGGTTTCCTAGACACTGTGGGGAGGGCAGAGAGAAGCAATAGGCATAATCTTTTGTTCAGTAGGGTTGTATACTAAGAAAAAAATAAATTGTTTAAATCAACTTATGCCAAAGGGTAACGTAATGTAGAGAAGGAATACATTTAAGGCAGTATTTAAAAAAAATAAGATTCAGAAAAAGCTAGTACCTTGAGACAGTTCTTTAAAAAGTGAGGGTTTCTTCTGTGGTTGAACATGTTTAGGAATAATGATATTTCCATTGATTTTAAGATGAAATGTGTGTGTGTTTTCAATTTTAACATCTCTTACAAATGGTGTTGGCCAAGTAGCAATTGTGGTATAGTTATTCTAGCCTACACGTGGGTAAACTTAATTATTACTCCTGGTACCAAACTGGAAAATGAAAACCTCTGGACATTTAAGTCAATGTGCAAACCATTTGAATCCTTGACTGGTCTCTGAAACTTTCTTTGACATCTAATCCAAAACACGCCAACATCAAAACTTCCAAAATAGGTATAAGTGGCTTGGAAGAATATTCTAGAGACAATATTGAAACATACTTAAAAACAAGTGCATCTAGCACTAGTCTCATCCATGCTTCTAGATGTTACAGAGGGAAATATTATACGGAAAAATGATAGTGAAAATCAGTTGAAAAGTGATTCAGAAGAGTGAGACAATGTGAAGACATTTTGTTAATGCTGTAATAGATGTTCTTTACTTATATTTTCCTTTTTATATATGTAGGTAGGTGATTAAATTTAGGTATTTCTACAAGAGCTTGGTCTGTAAGTATCTAAAAAATCAGGTGAGAATCACCAACCAAGATGGCGGAAGAATAGGACGGGGACACCACTTTCTCCCTCACAAATTCATCAAAAGAACATCTCCACGCTGAGCAAACTCCACAAGGCAACTTCTGAATGCTGGCAGAGGACATCAGGCACTCAGAAAAACAGAGCATTGACTTCAAAAGCAGGTAGGGGAAAAAATATAAAAGACAAAAAAAAAAAGAGACAAAGGAGGTGGGGAGGGAGCTCCGTCCCGGGAAGGGAAGCCCGTCCCGGGAAGGGAAGCTTAAGAAGAGAGGTTTCCAAACGCCAGGAAACACTCTCCCTGCTGAGTCTGTGGCGAGCCTTGTAAACACAGAGGGCAACATAACAGGAAGGAAAAATAAATGAATAATTAAAACCAACAGATGACAAGCCCAACAGTAACTCGCCCAGCGGAAAAGCAGCACAAACGCCTGCGTCCGCCATTACCCAGTGGGGGCAGGGCAGGGAGGCGCGGCAGGCGCGGGCTGCGGTGCTTTCAGAAT
>SJYX01008821.1:77564-141605 GCA_006410675.1 Oreotragus oreotragus
CTAACACATATATATGGAATTTAGAAAGATGGTAATGAGGACCCTGTATGCAAGACAGCAAAAGAGATACAGATGTGTAGAGCGGACTTATGGACTCTGAGGGAGAAGGAGAGGGAGAGGGAGAGGGTGGGATGATTTGGGAGAATAGCATTGAAATATGTATACTATCATGTAAGAAATGAATTGCCAGTCTATGTTCAATGCAGGATGCAGGATGCTTGGGGCTGGTGTATGGGGATGATCTGGAGGGATGCTGTGGGGTGGGAGGTGGGAGGGGGGTTCATGTTTGGGAGTTCGTGTAAAAAAATAAATAAATACAAAAAAAAAATAAAGACTATTTTCTACAGAAAAAAAAAAAATGAAGTTACAGATAAATAGTCTGGAGACAAGGATTGAGAAGATGCAAGAATGTTTAACAGGGACCTAGAAGAAATAAAAGAGTCAATCAATAATGAATAACACAATAACTGAGATCAAAAACACTCTGGAGGGAACCAACAGTAGAATAACTGAGGCAGAAGATAGGATAAGTGAGGTGGAAGATATAATGGGAGAAATAAATGAAGCAGGGAGGAAAAAAGAAAAACGAATTAAAAGAAATGAGGACAACCTCAGAGACCTCTGGGACAATGTCAAACACTCCAACTTTCAAATCATAGGAGTTCCAGAAGAAGAAGACAAAAAGAAAGGCCATGAGAAAATACCTGAAGAGATAATAGTTGAAAACTTCCCTTAAATGGGGAAGGAAATAATCACCCAAGTCCAAGAAACCCAGAGAGTCCCAAACAGGATAAACCCAAGGTGAAACACCCCAAGACACATATTAATCAAATTAACAAAGATCAAACACAAAGAACAAATATTAAAAGCAGCAAAGGAAAAACAACAAATAACACACAAGGGGATTCCCATAAGGATAACAGCTGATCTTTCAATAGAAACTCTTCAGTCCAGGAGGGAATGGCAAAACATACTTAAGGTGTTGAAAGAAAATAACCTACAGCCCAGATTACTGTACCCAGCAAGGATCTCATTCAAATATGAAGGAGAAATCAAAAGCTTTACAGACAAGCAAAAGCTGAGAATTCAGCACCACCAAACCAGCTCTTCAACAAATGCTAAAGAATCTTCTCTAGACAGGAAAGACAGAAAAGATACATAAACTCGAACCCAAAACAGCAAAGTAAATGGCAACAGGATCATACTTATCAATAATTACCTTAAATGTAAATGGGTTGAATGCCCCAACCAAAAGACAAACACTGGCTGAATGAATACAAAAACAAGACCCCTATATATGCTGTCTAGGAACACATACAGACTGAAATGTACAGACTGAAGGCCTGGAAAAAGATATTTCACACAAATGGAGACAAAAAGAAAGCAGAAGTAGCAATACTCATATCAGATAAAATAGATTTTGAATAAAAGCTGTGAAAAGAGATAAAGAAGGACACTACATAATGATCAAAGGATCAATCCAAAAAGAAGATATAACAATTACAAATATATATCCACCCAATATATGAGCACCACAATATGTAAGGCAAATGCTAACAAGTATGAAAGTGGAAATTAACAGTAACACAGTAATAGTGGGAGACTTTAATACCCCACTCATACGTATGGATAGATCAACTAAACAGAAAATTAGCACAAAAACACAAACTTTAAATGATACAATGGACCAGTTAGACCTAACTGATATCTATAGGACATTTCACCACAAAACAATGAATTTAACCTTTTTCTCAAGTGCACACAAACATTCTCCAGGATAGATCACATCCTGGGCCATAAATCAGGCCTTGGTAAGTTCAAAAATATTGAAATCATTCCAGGCATGTTTTCTGATTACACTGTGGTAAGATTATATGTCAACTACAGGGAAAAAAACTATTAAAACTACAAATATATGGAGGTTAAACAACATGCTTCTGAATAACCAACAAATTACAGAAGAAATAAAAAAGGAAATAAAAATATGCATAGAAACGAATGAAAATGAAAACACAACAACCCAACACCTATGGGATTCAGTAAAAGCAGTGCTAACGGGAAGGTTCATAGCAATACAAGCTTACCTCAAGAAACAAGAGAAAAATCATATAAATAACCTAACCCTACACCTAACACAACTAGAAAAAGAAGAAATGAAGAACCCCAGGGTTAGTAGAAGGAAAAAATATATAAAAATTAGAGCAGAAATAAATGAAAAAGAAACAGAAGAGACTATAGCAAAAATCAGCAAAGCTAAAAACTGATTCTTTGAGAAGATAAATAAAATAGACAAACCATTATGAAATATGTATACTATCATGTAAGAAATGAATCACCAGTCTATGTTCGATGCAGGATGCAGGATGATTGGGGCTGGTGTATGGGGATAATCTGGAGGGATGATGTGGAGTGGGAGGTGGGAGGGGAGGTTCATGTTTGGGAGTTCATGTACACCCATGACAGATTCATGTCAGTGTATGCCAAAACCAATACAGTACTATAAAGTAAAATAAAGTAAAAATAAAAAATTTTTTAATTAAAAGAAAAAAGGGAGAAGAATCAAATCAATGAAATTAGAAATGAAAATGGAGAAATCACAACAGACAACACAGAAATACAAAGGATCATAAGAGACTACTACCAGCAACTATATGCCAATAAAATAGACAACCTGGATGAAATGGACGAATTCTTAGAAAAGTATAACTTTCCAAAACTGAACCAGGAAGAAATAGAAAACAGAAAATCATAACATGGAAATCAAAACTGTAATCAGAAATCTTCCAGAAAACAAAAGCCCAGGACCAGATGGCTTCACTGCTGAATTCTACCAAAAATTTAGAGAAGAGCTAACACCTATCCTACTCAAACTTTTCCAGAAAATTGCAGAGGAAGGTAAACTTCCAAACTCATTCTATGAGGCCACCATCACCCTAATACCAAACCCAGACAAAGATGCCACAAAAAAAGCAAACTACAGGCCAATATCACTGATGAACATAGATGCAAAAATCCTTAACAAATTTATAGCAAACAGAATCCAACAACATATTAAAAAGATCATACATCATGACCAAGTGGGCTTTATCCCAGGGATGGATGCAAGGATTCTTCAGTACCCAGAAATCAATGTGATACACCACATTAACAAATTGAAAGATAAAAACTATATGATTATCTCAATAGATGCAAAGAAAGCCTTTGACAAAATTCAACATGCATTTATGATAAAAACCCTCCAGAAAGCATGAATAGAAGGAATGTACCTCAACATAATAAAAGCCATATATAATAAACCCACAGCAAGCATTATCCTCAATGGTAAAAAATTGAAAGCATTTCCCCTAAAGTCAGGAACAAGACAAGGGTGCCCTCTCTCACCACTACTATTCAACACATTTTGGAAGTTCTGGCCACAGCAATCAGAGCAGAAAAAGAAATAAAAGGAATCTAGATTGGAAAATAAGAAGTAAAACTCTCACTGTTTGCAGTTGACATGACCCTCTACATAGAAAACCCTAAAGACTCCACCAGAAAATTTCTAGAGCTAATCAATGATTGTAGTAAAATTTCAGGTTATAAAATTAACACAGAGAAATCGCTTTCATTCCTATACACTAACAATGAGAAAACAGAGAAATTAAGGAAACGATTCCATTCATCATTGCAACAAAAAAGAATAAAATACTTAGGAATAAATCTACCTAAAGAAACAAAAGACCTATATATAGAAAACTAAAAATACTGATGAAAGAAATCAAAGATGATACAAATAGACGGAGAAATATACCATGTTCATGGATTGGAAGAATCAATATAGTGAAAATGAGTATACTACCCAAAGCAATCTATAGATTCAATGCAATCCCTACCAAGGTGCTGCTGCTGCTGCTAAGTCACTTCAGTCGTGTCTGACTCTGTGTGACCCCATAGACGGCAGCCCACTAGGCTCCCCCATCCCTGGGATTCTCCAGGCAAGAATACTGGAGTGGGTTGCCATATCCGGAGGGATGATGTAGGGTGGGAGGTGGGAGGGGGATTCATGTTTGGGAGTTCGTGTACACCCATGGCAGATTCATGTCAATGTATGCCAAAACCAATAGAGTACTGTAAAGTAAAATAAAATAAAATGGAAGCTCTAAAAAAAAAAAAATCAGGTGACTCACAGAACACCATGTCATACTAAATTTGTGTAATTATTTCCTCTTTAGTGGTACCTAAATTGATATTTCTTAACTTTAGAATGCCATTTTAGATTCCATGAAATATGACACATTTCTGTCTTGGCCTATATAGTAGGATATATAATATACTGCCTATTGGCATGCAGTGATGCCAATAATTAGCCTTTTAAAGACTCTAAGAAGTTTTACACAGTTTATGATAACTCTTCCCTTTTCCTATAAAACTTACTATGTTTAGGATTACTTAGTTTTGTATTTTTCATATTGGAGTATAGCTTCCCTGGTGGCTCAGACAGTGAAGAATCCACCTGCAATGTGGGAGACCTGGGTTCAATCCCTGGGTTGGGAAGATCCCTTGGAGGAGGGCATGGCAACCCACTCCAGTATTCTTGCCTGGAGACTCCCGTGGACAGAGGAGCCTGGTGGGTTACGGTTCACGGGGTCTCAAAGAGTCAGACATGACCGGGTGACTGACATACATACACATNATCCCTGGGTTGGGAAGATCCCTTGGAGGAGGGCATGGCAACCCACTCCAGTATTCTTGCCTGGAGACTCCCGTGGACAGAGGAGCCTGGTGGGTTACGGTTCACGGGGTCTCAAAGAGTCAGACATGACCGGGTGACTGACATACATACACATGTAGCAGATTAACAATGTTGTGCTAGTTTCAGGTTGATAGCAGGGGCTTATGGCTGGGCAGGTGCACGTACACATTCTCCCCCAAGCTCCTCTCCTGTCCAGGCTGCCACACAGCATCGAGCAGAGTTATCCATAACACAGTTTTTAAAATTCGTTACTGAAGGACAATTGCTTTACCATATTGTGCTGGTTTCTGCCATATATCAGTATGAAGCAGCTGTAGATACACATATGTCCCCTCCCCCTTGAACCTCCCTCCCATCTCCCACCAAATCCTACCCCTCTAGGTTGTCACAGAGCCCTGGGCTGAGCTCTCTGCATAACACAGTTTTGAGAAAGACAGGCAATATAGGGCAATCCTTACTTTTTGAGATAAATGTTGCCTTCTTTAATTAGGGTGGATTGTTTTTATTACCTCTAAAGGTAGTTTATTGGAGAAGGCAATGGCAACCCACTCCAGGACTCTTGCCAGGAAGGTCCCATGGATGGAGGAGCCTGGTAGGCTGCAGTCCACGGGATCGCTAGGAGTCGGACACAACTTCACTTTCACTTTCATGCGTTGGAGAAGGAAATGGCAATCCACTCCAGTATTCTTGCCTGGAGAATCCCAGGGGCAGGAGAGGCGGGTGGGCTGCCGTCCATGGGGTCACACAGAGTCGGACATGACTGAAGCAACTTAGCAGCAAAGGTAGTTTTATACAGTCAACCAACACTACTTGTCTCCTTCACTTATTATGGATCAAGCTCATAATAAGTTAGGGGTTTCAAATAAATTCTTTGGAATTACTTTAATTAGATTATTAAGATTTGATTTAAATTAAAAAAAATGTGTATTAGAATAGAAATAGCACTGGAGATGGTTCATTTTATGTGTCAGCTTGACTGGCCTGTGGGGCACTCAGATATTTCGTCAGACGTCGTTCTGGGTGTGTCTGAGAGTGTTTCTGAATGTCTAACTTTTGGGTTGGTAGAATGAATATAGCAGCTTTCCTTCCCTACCATGCTTGGGCCTCCTCCAGCAGTTGAAATCTTGAATAGGATGAAAAGGCTGATCCTCCTGCTGGCAAGAGGGAACTGCTCCTGCCCTACTGCTTGAGCTGGTACATCAGTCTTTTCCGGAGTTTGGACCTGAACTGAAACACTGCCGCCTCTTGGGTCTCAGCATGCAGGCTTTTTGGACTGGCTGGATCTAAACCATTGGTTCTCCTGGGTCTCCAGCTGCTAATTGAAGATCTTGGGCTTCTCAGGCCCTATAATTGAGTGAACCAATTCCCTAATAAATCAATCTCTCTTTCTCCCTCTCTCATCTGTATATAGGATGAAATGAAGTCGCTCAGTCCTGTCCGACTCTTTGTGACCCCATGGACTGTAGCCTACTACGCTCCTCAGTCCATGGGATTTTCCAGGCAAGAATACTAGAGTGGGTTGCCATTTCCTTGTCCAGGGGATCTTCCCAACTCAGGGATTGAACCTGGGTCTCCCGCATTGTAGGCAGATGCTTTATCCTCTGAGCCACCAGGGAAGCCCGATAACAGGGTTCTAGTTCTCTGTGGAACCCTAACGAATACAGCACAGCTTAAGGCTACAGTCCATGGGGTCACAAAGAGTCGGACACGACTGAGCGACTTCACTTCACTTCACTTCAACCCTGATTAGTTTTTTTGGACTTCAAGCATGGCCCATAACCAACAGCACTGACATCAGTTGGGAACTTATTAGAAATGCAGAATCTCAGGCCCTCAGGCCTCAGTTCAGACCTACTGAGTCAGAATCTGCATTTTAATAAGATCTCTGCAGTGATCTGTACACACACTAAATCTGAGAAGCACTTTAAAGTATTTTGAAGTCTTTGCCTATAATTTGTGTTGCTGAAGAAGAATACAAAGGACAAAGGAACCTTATAATTATTTGACATTAATACTTCAGAAAAGACATAATAGGGAGATTATAACAAAGGGTTTTTTCTTTTCAGACATTGCATGACATTTGATGAATGATTATGTAATGATGAGAAGAAAAACTTTTCTTTGAAATTTGTATTCCTAGAAAATTTCTAGATTTACCAGTTTTGAGCTGGGAGGGATTGGGGGCAGGAGGAGAAGGGGACAACAGAGGATGAGATGGCTGGATGGCATCACTGACTCGATGAATGTGAGTCTGAGTGAACTCTGAGAGTTGGCGATGGACAGGGAGGCCTGGCGTGCTGCGATTCATGGGGTTGCAAAGAGTCAGACACGACTGAGCAATTGAACTGAACTGAAATAGTAATATACCACGATTGACATCTGCTTATCCTTAAGCATTAAACAGAAGATTTCTGAAATTAATTTTACAGATAAACATTATGGATATCAATGTAACACCTTCAAACATTTTAATATTTATTAGAGTGGATTTCACAACCAATAAATTATGGCTGATAGTAACAACCAAATACTATCTTGGATTTTTGAATGCATTTACATAGCACTTTATAATTTTCTAAGTAGTTTCATGTTCATCAATAGCCCATGAGATTGTTTCAATTAGCTTATAAGAAATAGCTATAGGGTATTTCTTCTGAAATACTTTTACAATTATTCGCTTGCATTTTCACCTTTTATAAGTCAGAGAAGTCAGCATGAATTTAAATTTAGTGTATATGTATTGACACTGCTCAAATAAATTTATCATTTTCAGTTATTTTTAGTTTTACTGCCCAACCAAGGCTAGATTGGTTTGTGGTTGTTGATGACTGAATTTTGCTCTGCTTTCTCTTTGATGTGGCAGTGAAATCAATAGCAGTTTCTTTTCTTCTGTTCAGCCCACTTACCTCCTTTCATATATAATAGGGAAATACTCATGTGTGATTCATTGCACAGTATCTGCTTCTTATTTCTGGGGAAGTAACTCAGTAATCATCACCCGAAAGTGGCTAGCTGTTAGGCAGGAGATGAAGTTGCTATTGTATCTGCCTGTCTAGGATTTAATTGTAAGAGAAAATGATATCCTATCACACTGAAATTTTATCTGACCCAAGGGACATTTAGGCATGGGAGGTTAACTGAGAGATGTCAAGGGAACAGCTGCTGCATCTGAGACTGCTTCTCAGTTCTGGAGAACTGGGTTGCTGGTGCTTAGAGGAACGATGAAGACTAGAAAGAACATGTCTTTTGGTTTAGATAGACAGTAACACTCTGAACACAGGGAATAAACTGCCAGTTTAGAATATTGCCTTATAATAGTATATGGAAGAGTTCAGTAATGCAAAAAATGATGAAATTGTTTTTGGTAGTTATTCAACTTTACGGAGACATTTATATAATTTTTAGACTACATCAATGTCTAATGAGGCAAAATGATTTGAGGGAAGCAGGGATATCATTGCTATCAGATAAAACTTTCAAATTTTTTTATTATAATAAGCTATATGAGCAATATCTAGTTGATTTTTACAGAAGGTTTTCAATTCCTTGGTGGATTTTTAAAAATATAATTTATAAATGTAAACTCAGNAATGATTTGAGGGAAGCAGGGATATCATTGCTATCAGATAAAACTTTCAAATTTTTTTATTATAATAAGCTATATGAGCAATATCTAGTTGATTTTTACAGAAGGTTTTCAATTCCTTGGTGGATTTTTAAAAATATAATTTATAAATGTAAACTCAGGTCAACAATTAGGCTGATTACTCAAAATTTCAAGGGTATAGTGGAATGAAAAAGACTGTTTTTAAGAATGAAAACCCATAAAAGCAAAGGGTAGGGAGACAAGGAGAGCTGATATAGAAACAGACTCACTCTGTGTATAATTAAGCAAAATGATCTCTTTGATAGGGAATATAGAATGACTGATTACTGCTAATAATGATAAAACTGCCCTTTTCCAACATTACCATTGCAGTCGCTTAGCTTCTATCACAACCCCTTCCAATTCCTCTCCCTGTAGGTTTCTCCGTCCCTGCTTGCAAGCAAGTAGAGATGGCAAGAGATTCTAGCTTAGCGCTGTTCTGTGCCTGCCACCATTCTCTGTCTGGTCTCAACATCCAGGGACACAACAAACCTTTTCTTCTTAAACATCTCATGTAAGTGAAAGTACCTGGTATATAGCTGGCAGGTAAACATTTTTACCTTTTCCTTTGTATAGAGTCCAAGGATTTATTTTTAGGCTCTCTGTGTCCTCTGATCTCTCCGTGACATTTAATACTGTTGACTTCCATCTCACTGAATTTCTCTTTAGGTTTTTCATGTTACCACTCTTTACAAATTTCAGTGTTACCCTGATATTCATTTCCATTTCCAAGTCAACAATACAGGACTGTCTTTTTGACCATACAGGCATACCTTGTTTCACTGTGATTTGCTTTACTCTGCTTCCCAGATATTTTGTTTCTGACAAATATTGATGGTTTGTGGCAACTGTGCAGCGAGCGATTTTTATTGCCCACTTTGCGTCTCTGGGCCTCGATTTGGTAATTCTTGTGCTACTTCAAGCTTTTAAAGTATTACTATATTTGTTATGGTCATCTGTGGTCTTTGATGTTCCTACTGCAAAAGGATTACAGCTTGTTGAAGGCTAAGGTGATGGTTAGTTTTTTTTTTTTTTTAGCAATAAAGTGTTCTTTAATTGAAAACACATGTGATATCATATGCATGATATCATGCATTATTTTTTAAAAATAATACTCTTGCACATATAAGAGACTACGGTGTAAACATAACTTTTATATGCACTGGGAAACAGAAATAGTCACGTGACTTGGTTTATTGGGATATTTGCTTTACTGTGAATCTGCAGTATCTCTGTAGTGCCTGTATTTTCTTTGATTTCTTTGATGACACATCTTTTTCACCCCACTCTTTATTTACCCTTAATGAGCTGATCCATGGGGTTATAATCCTCTGAGAAGTAAAAGACTCAACTTTGTACATTCACTTCTAATTTTTGGCCACGCTCTATTTTTTAAAATTTAAAATTGTCCATTAATAATCATTTATACTTGAATGTTCTACTCTTAAAAAGCACAAAACTGATATTTCTCAATGTGAATGAGTCATTTTTATTTTAAAGCAGCTACATTTGCTTAACTTCTACTTCTTCATTGGATCAGTATTATTTTCTTCTCATTTTCATCATTCAGCCTTAAAATTTTGTATCACACTTGAGTTTTTTTTTCTTTCCACAGTATATTTTCTGTCTCTTATACACATCTAGATGTGTATAAGAGACAGGCCTAGGGCCGNAAAGCACAAAACTGATATTTCTCAATGTGAATGAGTCATTTTTATTTTAAAGCAGCTACATTTGCTTAACTTCTACTTCTTCATTGGATCAGTATTATTTTCTTCTCATTTTCATCATTCAGCCTTAAAATTTTGTATCACACTTGAGTTTTTTTTTCTTTCCACAGTATATTTTTTGGTCTAATAAAAAGTCCAATCAGTCTCTAGGTTCAATAAAGTGGGATTTTTTTGAAGTCAATTTTTCCTTTAAATTTTTAAAATTTATTTTTTATTGAAACATAGTCGATATATGTTACAGGTGTACAGACAGGGATTCACAACTTTTAAAGGCTGTACTCCATTTATAGTTGTCATAAAATATTTGCTATATTCTCTATGTTGTATAGTATGTCCTTTTAGCTTATTTTATACATAAGAGTTTGCACCTCTTTTTCCCGTGCCCCCACGCTGTCCCTCTCTGCTTCCCTCTCCCAGCTGGTAACTGTTAGTTGGCTCTATATATCTGCGAGTCTGCTTCTTTATTGTTATAGCCAGTAGCTGTATTTTTTAGATTCCACATGTGATATCATAAATTGTTTGTCTTTCTCTGTCTGACTTATTTCACTTAGCATAATCCAGTAAAGTTTTTCTTGGGAAATGGCTCTACTTGGTATTCAAACATTTCCATCCCCAACTCCAATGTTAATACCTTTTCCCCCAGGTCTTTGTTAAATCACAATGACACCCACTTGGCAAATAGACACATTCCAATTTTATTAATCTGTTCATAGCAGAATATCCTGTCAGAGTTTACCTTTTTAAAAATGTCCTTTGCACTATTTCTTCTTGCAAAATGTGTAGTTTTATTACATAAAAAAGGAGAAAATAAAAATAGTAGTGTTCGCACCTTCTCTCTCTGAAATTTTTAAAGCTTTTTAAAAAAGAGCTTAAAAGAGCTTTTCTAGTTCTTTTAAAAATTATTTTTCAGTTTTACTGAGAAATAATTGACGTGCATCACTGTCTAAGGCATACAGTATGATGGTTTGATTTACGTGTATTGTGAGTGATTACCACAACAGGTTCAGCTAACCTTTATCTTCTTGTATAGGTATAACAAAAGGAAAAGAAAGAAAAAGAGAATAAAAGAGAATAATTTTTCTCCTCATGATAAGAACTCTCAGATTAACTCTCTTAACAGCTTTGCATATATCACACACCAGCCACAGTCGTCACGCTGTACATTGCATCCCTAGGACTTATTTATCTTACAACTTAAAAAGAATCTCTCTAAATAGAGGTGCCCACGTTTGGTTTTGGAATCATAAGAGGTATCATCCACCTTTATCTTCCTCCAAACGTATAAGAGTTCCTCAATAGCAAGGTTACCTTCTCAGAAGAGTAACACATTGTGTTTGGAGACTATAAGACGACAAGCTGTCCAACACCCTAGAGAGGGAAGCTGACATGGTCTGTGGTTGCCTGACACTGAACCAGTCCATAACCATCTTGTCAACCAAAACATTGAGAGCAAAGACCTGTGTTGCCAGCTCAAGTGAGAGGCACGCTCGCTCTTGTCTATACTGAAGTAGTGGGTTCCTGCTTCATTGCAGAATGAAGGTGGCCTGAGCCTGGATGTGGATTTCTAAGTCCTCATTTCCATGGTGGATTGGCAATGACTCTGGAATTTTGCAGAACACAGCTTCAACAGGGCCAAACACAGAGCAGAGAGAAGTGATGATACACGGATTACAGTGTTCATCCTGACTGAATATATGGGTGGGGCTGTGCGAACACTGGAGGTTTGGGTCGATGGAGGGACGGTGCTAAAGAAGAAGGTACATGCCTGTCTACTAATAAAGAAATTAGGGGCTCAAGATAGTATTTGGAGGAGTGAAAGAGATTTCACAGTAGCTACATTCTGAGTTTTTAGGGCACTTTATGCCAGTTTCACATACAATCACAGTTATTTGTAGGGTAACAGAGGTTTGTTCAGGAGAGGCTTAGTTTACATCTGTTGTCGTGGTATGGTTTTAAGGAATTTTCTCTTTTAACCTTCTTTTTGCCTAACTTTTACCTTTATAAAAGTTATCCTACTTTGAAAAGTATATTGTTAACCTCTCTATAAACCTCCAATTCTGGGGCTTAGGGTTGAGGAGGGCCTTTTACTTTCCTTAAATAATCTAGATCTTGGAACTTTGGTCCTCAGACAAAAATCTTGCATCTTTGGAATCTATTTGACCAAAAAGAATCTACTTGGTCAACAGATATCTAGTTCACCAACAAGAATCTACTTAACCAACAAGCTTCCTTGTAAGGACCAGGAGGCTGCCTCCACCTGTCCAGTTTTACGAAAAGCAGAGGAGGACAGGTTTCTAGATTCATTGCCATTCCCTACCTTCCCAACCCTCCTGTGGGTGGGATATGCAGACTCTGCCCTGGTATGTTTATTCCACAAGAGCAAGAAGTGCAAGATAGTTCTCTAGTGAAAGGGCAGCAAGGCCAGTTCACGCTTTTTTTTTTTTTTTTTTTTNCGTTTGGTTTTGGAATCATAAGAGGTATCATCCACCTTTATCTTCCTCCAAACGTATAAGAGTTCCTCAATAGCAAGGTTACCTTCTCAGAAGAGTAACACATTGTGTTTGGAGACTATAAGACGACAAGCTGTCCAACACCCTAGAGAGGGAAGCTGACATGGTCTGTGGTTGCCTGACACTGAACCAGTCCATAACCATCTTGTCAACCAAAACATTGAGAGCAAAGACCTGTGTTGCCAGCTCAAGTGAGAGGCATGCTCGCTCTTGTCTATACTGAAGTAGTGGGTTCCTGCTTCATTGCAGAATGAAGGTGGCCTGAGCCTGGATCTGGATTTCTAAGTCCTCATTTCCATGGTGGATTGGCAATGACTCTGGAATTTTGCAGAACACAGCTTCAACAGGGCCAAACACAGAGCAGAGAGAAGTGATGATACACGGATTACAGTGTTCATCCTGACTGAATATATGGGTGGGGCTGTGCGAACACTGGAGGTTTGGGTCGATGGAGGGACGGTGCTAAAGAAGAAGGTACATGCCTGTCTACTAATAAAGAAATTAGGGGCTCAAGATAGTATTTGGAGGAGTGAAAGAGATTTCACAGTTGCTACATTCTGAGTTTTTAGGGCACTTTATGCCAGTTTCACATACAATCACAGTTATTTGTACGGTAACAAAGGTTTGTTCAGGAGAGCCTTAGTTTACATCTGTTGTCGTGGTGTGGTTTTAAGGAATTTTCTCTTTTTACCTTCTTTTTGCCTAACTTTTACCTTTATAAAAGTTATCCTACTTTGAAGAGTATATTGTTAACCTCGCTATAAACCTCCAATTCTGGGGCTTAGGGTTGAGGAGGGCCTTTTACTTTCCTTAAATAATCTAGATCTTGGAACTTTGGTCCTCAGACAAAAATCTTGCATCTTTGGAATCTATTTGCCCAAAAAGAATCTACTTGGTCAACAGATATCTAGTTCACCGACAAGAATCTACTTAACCAACAAGCTTCCTTGTAAGGACCAGGAGGCTGCCTCCACCTGTCCAGTTTTACGAAAAGCAGAGGAGGACAGGTTTCCAGATTCATTGCCATTCCCTACCTTCCCAACCCTCCTGTGGGTGGGATATGCAGACTCTGCCCTGGTATGTTTATTCCACAAGAACAAGAAGTGCAAGATAGTTCTCTAGTGAAAGGGCAGCAAGGCCAGTTCACGCTTTTTTTTTTTTTTTTTTTTTTAAGTTATTTGGCTTCGTCGAGTCTTAGTTGCACGATGCAGGCTTCCCACTGCATCATGAGGGATCATGAGCCAGGTGGTACCCAGGCTCTCCAGTTGTTGTGGCTTGTAGGCTCAGGAGTAGGTGTGTGCACTTGCCCTGTGACATGTGGGATGTGGGATCTTAGTTCCCCAACCAGGAATCAAACCTGCATTGCAAGGAAGATTACTGACTACTGGACCACCACGAAAGTCCCCCAATTCATGCTTTCAAGGAACAGAATTTAGAGCCACTAGCAAGACACAGCTCAATGAAGCACAGGCTCTAACCAGCTGGATTCACTTCTCTCTCCTTTGGGTGCATGGACAAATGTTACCCTTAGCCCTTTTTCCTTAAGGAAGAAAAAAACTTGAACGGACAGTTGTCATAATACATGGTATTTCTTCTTCAAGCTACGTTTTCCTAATTGATGTCATGGTTCTCCTTACGTGCATGTGTGCTAAGTCATTTCAGTCGTGTCCGACTCTGTGATCCTATGGACTGTAGCCCGCCAGGCTCCTCTGTCCATGGGATTCTCCAGGCAAGAATACTGGAGTAGGTTGCCATGCCCTCCTCCAGGGGATCATCCTGATCCAGGAATTGAACCCGCGTCTCTTTCGTCTCCTGCACTGGCAGGTGAATTCTTTACCACTAGTACTACCTGGGAAGACTGATTCTCCTTATAGCTGTTTTCTAATACTTTCTACTTGATCACTGCACACAGAAAAGTGAATTAAGTTGAACTTTTGGGGCCCTTCACTGTCTGATTTTGTTTATGACGATCATCTTCGCTATTTTGTTCTTTCAGTGCAAGGACACATCTTCCATAATAGTCTCAAGTTTAAAGGGCATATGGTTGATTTTGAGAAGGAATGGGTTGAAAATGAAGATTCTGATGACCAGATCTGACTTGAGGGCTGAGATTCTGTATCTGTAACCAACTTCCAGTGATGCATTTATCACTGGTCCTTTGGATCACATATTAAGTATTCAAGGCTCTGTAAGGCCTCATTAAAAGTCACTAGCTCAATTTAACCCCATTTCCTCAGACATTCAGATTAAAAAGGGCTGGAAAATTGTCATTGATTGTTCTTAATGACAAATTACTCATTTGAAATGTATATCCTCTTATATTACTGTTTAAATGCTTCATTCTCATAAGCTGTAATCCAGGTAAATAGAAATCTTTTTTAGTACAGGAATGGTTCCTTACAGCTTCTGTATAATCTCTTATAGTGAGGTTACTCTGTCCTCTACCTAGTAGGTCTATACTAAGTTTGCTGATTAATCATTGTTAAGAGATTGCTACTTACCATTTTATCATGTGAGAACTCATGAGATACATTTAAATTTACAATTTGGCAACAAACAAATGTTTTAGGTAAAGTTATAAAATATACTGAAGTGAGGAAATCTGAGTATTCTGAATAAAATGCTATATTTGAATTATTAAATTACAATGCTAAAATAGGAAGTAAAGGTCTTTGCTGTTTTGAGGATAATATAGATCTGAATGAGACTTTATAAACCAGGTTAGGGAAAATATGTATTATTGTTTTATTGCTTTGATTACAATACATGTGTTCTGGAAAACTCACAGTTACAAAATAACCGGTTATAATCCTGACAATTACTTCCAAACTTAGTTCCTAATTGATTTGTTGGATACAGATATTATCAGCTTATATGGGTAGAGTAATCCTTGCAGAGAGTTCCTATTAAAAAGTTTTGAAGGATTTAAAAGTTAGGCAACCTATAGAAATAACATGCTCTAAACTCTCTTCTTTTGTGAACTTTGAAACAGAGTTGGAAAACTCCCACAGACAACAGGATATAATAGTCTGTAGAAATGATGGTGAAAATTTGGGGAAAAAAGTAATAACATGGTCATAAATCCTGAGTACAGATTTTGGATCTCCACTTTCAAATGATTATATTGATTGAGTCATCTCTTAAAACTCCCAAAGGAAGTCAGATGCTCCTGAGTAAATTTTATGGATATGTGTGTTTCAAAATACAAGCTCTGCTATGGTTTGCACTTGCCTTTAATGGAACAAATCTGTGTCTTAAATCACTTTAACACTTCCTCATGAAAATCTCATCATTTCTTAGAGATCTCAGAGTTCAGGAAATAAACTGGAAGGACTAGATACTTTCTCAACATCTGTGCACGATTCTCTATGAGCTTTTTGTTCAGTTTTGCTTCACTGTTTAAATTAATGAGATAGTGTTTGGGCATGTGTTCTTATGACTAGCATTCAGATGATATTTCTCCCCTCACACCCTATTTGGCAGTATTAGCAAGAAAGAAATGGTTCTTATCTGGATGTTTTTAAAGATATTAGTGCAATTTTTATGTAAAGGAAATTATCATTTATCTTCACCAGCCCCAGCATCTGTCATCCTAACCAGATACTGTGTATTGCAAAGAGTGGGAGACGTAAATAAATTTTGATTCTCAGGTGGATTAATGATCAATACAGAACAAACACAGTTGTTGACAGAAGTAGTAAGTGTTGCCCTTCTAAGACTCCTGATTAAGCTGGAAATAAAAAAGGCTTCATAACACTCATGACTTCAACAAGTTTGTATATTATCAGGAAAACCTCACTAGTCTGCAAAACATCAAGGAGACAGACATTAGCATTTCATATCTGCTCTCCTATGACAGTTATTACAGGACGTGAGATACGCCTCCACATTCCATATCATATGATTCAGGTTCTATCCATCCTTTCAGCTTCTTGAAATGCAGACTGTGACTAGAATCAAGTGTTTACACAGAAGAGTTATACAGTGAATAAAACGTGGTTTCAAAATGAAGTATCTTGGTGTGACATAAACAGGGTTGGAGTTCTTGTTAAGCTAAATAAGACATTCCTTTTAAGAAATAGGAAAGGTTTGAGAATTTTGCTTGAGAATTTTTTGAGAGTAGGAAATCAAAGCTCATGCTTTTGATACTATTTAGGTGCCAACAGGAAAGGTCCGTCTAGTCAAGGCTATGGTTTTTCCAGTAGTCATGTATGGATGTGAGAGTTGGGCTGTGAAGAAAGCTGAGTGCAGAAGAATTGATGCTTTTGAACTGTGGTGTTGGAGAAGACTCTTGAGAGTCCCTTGGACTGCAAGGAGATCCAACCAGTCCATCCTAAAGGAGATCAGTCCTAGTTGTTCATTGGAAGGACTGATGTTGAAGTTGAAATTTCAATACTTTGACCACCTGATGCAAAGAGCTGACTCATTTGAAAAGACCTTGATGCTGGGAAAGATTGAAGTCAGGAGGAGAAGGGGACGACAGAGGATGAGATGGTTGGATGGCATCACCGACTCAATGGACATGAGTTTGGGTAGAATCAAGCAGTTGGTGATGGACAGGGAGGAACGGCATGCTGCAGTCCATGGGGCCGCAAGGAGTTGGACACGACTGAATGACTGAACTGAAGGAAGCTTTTAAATAGTAGATGTTAATGAAACATAAATTAGAAATATGCTAGCTTATTTTCATCAAACATGTAGACTGAACCCGTACATGTAATGTATTAGGAGCTCTGAGTTTTAAAAGTTTCCATGTAGTAAATCAGATTTACAGTGTAGGTTCAAACACATTTCTATTTATTATGCATATATCTATATATATTACATAAATGTAATATTTAGCTTGAGTATTTGGGGATTGCATGAAATTATGGGGAAAAAAGCTGTCTTCAAGCAATTTTTAAATAGTTATTTTGCCTCAGGCTTATATCTGCTATTCATCCATTATCCACATTATTTGTAATAAATTAACTTTTCTATGTTTGAATTCCCAACAGCTATGGTTAGGTGGGCATTCTGTGAATGGAATAAGCGAATCAATAAGGTGGTCTATACTGGTGTTTTAGTCTCTAAAGGCAGCTTGCTAAAAACATTAGAAGAAACCAATAATTCATTAATGGAAATTAATGAAATTCCTCCCCAAACTGGCCCTTGTCAATCCCTTGGTAGGAGAAAACGGTATACTCCTAACACCGGGCTTGATGTAATATAAATGAGTAAACTTCCACTAATACCTATGCGCCTCCAGTTACTGTAAGAGTTCAGGACTATACTCTTGCTTGCCTGTTCCATATAAATTCCAGTTAGCATTTGGAACTTTGGATGCATAGAAAACACAGGATTTCCCTTAGGGGAACCAAATTTTATAAAGATCTATTGCTTTGAGGAACAAAACTCTCTCCTATATATCTGAACTTTTCACATATTCAGTGTAGACTCTCTACAGGGCTGAATAACTAAGAGGGGATCCTAGCTTTCTGTTTATGACTTATTTTTACTTTATTGAGTGTTCTGTTGAAGTGTGGTTATTTACTGATGAGGACAATTGAATATTTAATTCTTCAATTGAATGTTTAATTCTCAATATTCTCCTATATATTGAGCTACTCAAATAGAAATTTCCTTACCTGATTCTTTATTTCTGAAAGAACATTCTCCTTGTGTTCTCCTAGCAAACACATCTTGAATTTTTATTTGTGTTGTCAGTGTATGGCCAGAAGTGGTTAAGTTTTCCTAACTTTATCTTTTCTCTATATCTTCTGGCATATAGGAAAACAATCACTCTCTGTTCCATTTTCACACTAACTAGTCTTCTATTTTTGCTTGTTTCCCCCCCAAATTAAGGAATCTGCAAGTCAAGGTGGACCAAATACTGGAAATCAAAATCTTATCCCCTCCTCATCACTTAGAAAATTAGGATGGTTCTAACAGAAACGGGGAAGTTGCTTTGAAGAAACTGAATATACCTGGCTTATTTCAATCTCATTTTAGTTGGTTTTTTGTAGGAATATATGTCTGCTGGGGAATTCTAAGTCATAAAGCTTAAGATAGGTGCTGACTTCTTATTTAATGATCTGGGTGTGATTCAGGGTTTGGGATTGCTTTTTCATAAGAATTTTTAAGGAAACCTTAGCATGGGTCACTGGGGTCAGCATCCATGAAGATTTAGCATAGAGAAGGACATTTTAATGGGTTAAAAGTTCACGGAAACAACAGGTAAAGATGATTTAATGATAGGAAAATATATGAATAATCTCACATATCATGGTTTCAAGGGTTACGTTCACTTTACGTTGTCTGCTAAGTTGCTTCAGTTGTGTCCGACTCTTTGAGACCCTCTGGACTATAACCCACCAGGATCCTTTGTCCATGGGATTTTCCAGGCAAGAAAACTGGAGTGGGTTGCCATTTCCTTCTTCAGGGAATCTTCCCGACCCAGGGATCAAACCCAGGTCTCTTCTGTCTCCTGCATTGGAAGGCAGGTTCTTTACTACTAGAGCCCCCGGGGAAGCAAGGTTTAGAATTCTACTCTTAGTTTGGAATACAGAAAAGTATAAATTTACTGGTCCTGGTGTTGTAGTGGGTACCTCTGAGGGGCTCACTCAACTGCTTATAGCTCTTAAATCTGACCGTACAGAAGGTTCTCGGGGCTGCGGCTCTTCTGACCAACCATAAGGGTTGTCATGAGGCCTCTGGGAGAGAGAGAAATGTGATTGAGTGCTGATGAGCCAGGAAAAGCAGGCCTCACAGCTGGTCGGTCTTGCTCATTGTCTTCTAGATAACCAAGGCTATAAACAGGAGGGAACAGGAATGGCTTGGAAATCAATTTGCAGAATATTCAAAGATCACCGTGGCACAGACTAGTGTTCTGATTACTTGCAAGATATGATGTGCTAAAATGTGTTTGCCTCATCGCTAATGACAGTAATAGTCCTAGGAGAGGGGAACACGTTGCCAGTCTCTGAACGGTGTTTAGAAGAGACCAAGAATCTATTTTCAGCATCCTCATTGTAAACTCTTTTCGTATTGTTCCTTTGAGTCACTTACTTTGCAGAAATTGTATTAATCTCTTCTCTTTTAATTACACTTTTTGTTTTGAAAAAGTTGCAAATCTGCAGAGAAGTTATACGTTTATTACAAATTACTTAGATTCACCTACACACACCTTTCATTAATGTTCATCACATTTGTATTCTTTCTCCATATATGAGATAAGTCTTCAAATTTTTAAAAATTGAAGTATTGTTGTAGTTGACTTAAAATATTGCGCTAATTTCAGATGTATGGCATGGTGACTCAGATATATGTATATATATTCCTTTTCAGAATCTTCCCTTGTAGGGTATTATAAATATTGAGTATAATTCCCTGTACTATACAGTAGGTCCTTGCTGGTTATCTATTTTATATATAGTAGTATGTATGTGTTAATCCCATCCTCCTAAATGATCATATTATTCTTATATAAAGATAAGACATTCATATTCTTATATAAGAATAGGAAACATTTTTATTCTTATATAAGCACTTATTATTATTATTTTTATAGCTGTTTCAGTGTCATGTCAGCTGAAATCTCCTAAGAACAGGGATATTCTCTTATGTAACCTCACAGCTACTTTCAAATTCAGGTAGTAATCTATTTTTAACAGTCCTCTGATTTGAAAATTTAGCTTTTTATTATTTTTCCCAAAGAGATCTGCTTCCTAATGAAACACCCCAGCTGTTTCTCTGAAACTGACACTCTCCCAATGAAGGCTGTCTTGCCATTCACAGCAAGTCAGCTGAAATCTCCTAAGAACAGGGATATTCTCTTATGTAACCTCACAACTACTTTCAAATTCAGGTAGTAATCTATTTTTAACAGTCTTCTGATTTGAAAATTTAGCTTTTTATTATTTTTCCCAAAGAGATCTACTCCCTAATGAAACACCCCAGCTGTTTCTCTGAAACTGACACTCTCCCAATGAAGGCTGTCTTGCCATTCACAGCAACTCCCTTCTCAACTATTCTTACATGCCCTTTCTTTTCATCATCTTTTATCTACTTTCTGTTCCCTTACATTTCCCTCTCTCCCAAATGATATTTCTAAAGGCCACTTCCTGCTATTCATCTAAGCAACTTAGTTACATTTCTCAGAGCTGCATTGCTTATTTAAGTATATATGCCTTAAAAAAAAGAAATCTCGGTGACATTTTGCTGTGTGGTGGAGACTATTATTTCCTCCAGCCTTGATAGGAGACTTCATTCAAACTTTAAGACCCTTGGAAAGTAAGTGGCTCAATGGTGGATGTAGTAATTAACAATGTGGCTATTTGAAAGAGCACAGGCAAACATAGGCTGGTAGCTCACTCTTAGAAAGGCTTTTCTCTTGTCAGTAACTCAGCACCCGAGGTTTCGGCAGGCATCTGGGAGCTCGTTTAGGATGTTCTCCCTGGAGCTCTCATCTGTTAGAGCAGAGAAATGCCATTGATCCTAAAGTAGCCTTAGAAAGAAAATGCAGTTTAGCAGTCTATTTCAGAAATTTTCAAAAGCAATTGCCAAGTAGAGGCAGGGTCTCATACTATTTAAAATAAAAATAAAAATAAAAAGCTTAGCCCCAAAAGATCCTCCCTCAAGGATCCAGGTTAGTAGCTTGAAATCAATTCAAGCAGCTAAAAGGATGAAAGGAGATTTCATGGTCGAGGGTGTCTTCTTTTGAGTGCTCTGGTTGGGGGTTTTCTTTGGCTGCCTGACTAGAGGCAAAGATTAGTGACACAGTGCTTGCTTTCAGTGACCTGCACTTCGAAGCTTTTCTCTGGAAAGCAGCCCAGGCTGTGGGAATGGGGGTCCTTTTAACGCTGTGGATTAGGATGGACCAAGTTTATACAGCTACATTTACACCAAGGCACTAAGAAGTTTTTTTTTTTTTTTGCTTTTTGAGAATGAACAGGTTTTTCTTTCTTCTTCAAGCAATTACAGGAAGAATAGTGGCCTCTTTGGGAAGGCAAATTGGCTCATATGTGTAGCCAGAGAGGGCGAAATTTTCACCAGCAGCTTTCTTATACCCTGGACGTGGTGCTTTGGTTTGAGGAGAGAGGGACTGTCTTTCTTTTCTTTTTCCTGGGGTTTTTCTGCAATCCAATACAGGAACTTTTCCCAATCACTTTCATTACCATGGTGCCTATGCTCTTAGTGCTGAATGTCAAAGGTTTTTTCTGACCTGGTAATTCAAAGTAGGTTAAAAAGTATGTATTACACAATTTTCTTTGTTTTTTTTAATTATTAATTCTTAGGGAATAAGTACAAGAATAATCATAACAAGCTTGATGGAGCCAAACACATTGGTTTTATTTGGGGACAGTTTCCTTTAGAAAACAAATCTCAGGATTATTAACGCTTAGTTACGGGGCTGGGGATATAACAAGACAGTGGTTCTCAAACTGTGATTCCTGATCCTACAACATCAGTATGACCTAGAAACTTGTTAGAACCACCATGATAGGGATTCAACAGATGCTTACTGAAGGTAATGCTGAGTTCTTAATTCCAAGGGAGAATGATGCCACTTAATACCATGTTGGAAGGCATGTTGCTGCATGCATGCATGCTCAACTGTCTTCAGCTTTCTGTGACCCTCATGGACTGTAACCTGTCAGGCTCCACTATCCTTGGAATTCTCCAGGCAAGAATACTGGAGTGGGTCGCCATATTCTTCTCCAGGGGGATCTTCCCAACTCAGGGATCGAACCCACATCTCCTGCATTGGCAGGCGGGTTCTTTACCACTAAGCTAGGAGGGAAGCCCAAGGTGTAAGGCAGTGGTTCTCACACTTTAGTGCACATCAGAGTAACCAGGAGGGCTTGTGGAAAGACTGGATCCCACCAGGAGCATTTCCCACTCGACAGACCTGGGGTGCGAGTGAGAGTCTGCAAGTCCAACAGGTTCCCAGGTGATGCCTCTGGTGCTGTTCTGAGGACTCTGTGTTGAGAACCGTTGGTATAAGACCATAATCCTCAGAGCACAGCATTAGAATCCCCTGGGGTTGCTTTTAACTGCAGAAAGGACTGGGCCCCAGCTAAACCAAATCAGAATCTCTGCAGGTGGGTCTGGGCTTGGTGGCCTTTAACATTTCCCAGGTGATTCTAAGGAGGGGCCACGATTGGAGTCTGCTGCAGGTCCTCTCAGATGTGGTCCTCAATCCTGCTTGTCCATTAGAATTACCTGGTGGGCTTTAGCACCCTTAATGCCTGGATACCAATCCTGGAGGTTCTGATACAATTACTTCCAGGTACAGCATGGGCAGTGAGTTATTTGAATGCTCCAGAAGTGACTCTACTATGCAGCTAACATGTGAACGACTGCCCTAAAGATACCTTCTAGCTGTAAGAATGTCATGATTTTAGCATAATCCTACATAAAGGACACAACATTCATGGAAAACGAACATTCCTATAGAGAGGTACTAATTTATTCTGTCATTGTATGGTTCCCAAATTTACACTCATTTTAAGAGCTCTGAGAGTTGGTTTATTTATAACACATTCGCTGAACTTATCATTGAAGCCTTATCGCAAATGTCTATAAAATCTACTTTTTGAAAAAACTGACTTCTGCTAAATATAAAAGAGGGAGCTCAATTAATTTTATCTACCATACCTTTAATATTCACATATTTCCTTGCTAGTTAATGTTTACCTCCATTATGATATTATAAAATGTAGTATAGTGGAAAGAGCAGCAAGTGAAGAACTCTGGCCCTGTCACCATAATGGATGTTTACCTGTCTGGTTTGGTTGGTTGGTTACAAATGTATAAAACATGAAGGATACCACACGTAGGTTGAGTGTGGCCTCACAGAGATGACATCCAGCAGTCAGAGAAGCCCCTTACCTCGGTGGACCACTGAGTCACGGGAGGATCAGTAAAGCCTTTGAGGCCTCAGCCCTTGAGGCAGGGTCCCTTCTGACAGGAAGGGGAGTGAGAGATCTAGCAGCATTCATCAAAGTAACAAAAGCCCATGAATATTTAGATATGAATTAAACACATCATACCTGTGGTAAGCTGTCTTTGTGGTGCTGGCAGTGAGGCATAAGCTCCCTCCCTTCGCTCCACAAGAGCCACCAAACAGCTGTGTGATGTTAAGCAAGCGACCTCACTTTTCCTTGCCTGAGCTTTTGGGTAATGTTTATCTTGCAGGGTTGCTTTGAGGAACAGGAGAGGTAAGAGTGTCTGGCTGCTCTAACAAGAATATCCAAGGACGCTTAAATGACAAATGTTCATTTCTCACAGTTCTGGAGGCTGCTGAGTCCAAGATCAAGAAGCCAGATTTGGCGTTGTGTGGGGACAAGCTTCCTAGTTCACAGATGACCATCTTCTCACTGTGTCCTCCTGGAGAGAAAGGGCTGAGGGAACTCTCTGAAATCTCACACAGACACTAAATTCCACTTCTGAGGCACTATCCTCATGACCTAATGCCCTCCCCAAAGTCCCCACCTTCAGATACCGTCACACTGCAGATTAGGTTTCAACATAACGCATTTTGGGGAGATACAGACATTGTTTATGATAACAGACATGCAAAGCATTTAACCCAGCATCTGCTAGAAGTTCAGAAATATTCTTTTTCCCCCTTCTCTACCTTTCTAATATTATTGTGTTAGTCACTCAGTTGTGTCTGACTCTTTGAGACTCCACAGACAGTCGGTCACCAGGCTCCTCTGTCCATGGAATTCTCCAGGAAAGAATACTGGACTGGGTTGCCATTCCCTTCTCTAGGGGATCTTCCTGACCCAGGGATCAAACCCAGGACTCTTGCACTGCAGGCAGATTCTTTACTAAGTGAGCCACCCAGGAATTCCTATTTCCTTTATGTCACTTGGTCTTTGGTCTTTGCCATCATCACAGTGAAAAATGGTGTCCCTCTTCCTCTCTCCTCTCTCTCCCCTTCCGCCTCCACATGTATTGAGCTGCGATATCTTGGCCAGTGTGCTAAGTAACTGGGGATGTGGTAAGAAGTAAGCGATAGTCCCTGCCCTTAGCACAGCCAGTCTAGTGAGGAAGCAGACAAACATACAGTTGTTATGCCTAAGGTGTGAAAAGCGGGCACAGTGGCAACACAAGGAGTCGCGTAAACTCAGACGTGGGTCCCACGAGTGTTTAGGGAGGCATCCTGAAGGACCTGAGTTTTCTGGTTGAGCAAGTTATCAGATGTGGTGATGGGTAATGTGGGGGGGCAGTGGGGGAAGGAATTCCTGGCAGAAACCAGCGAATGTCTGAGAAAGCACAGCATCAGTAAGTTTGACCAGCTTAGCAAAGGCAGGGTAGGTGTAAAGGATGAAGCAGGAGAAGCAGGCAGGGGCTACTTCATAAAAGATGGTTTTAAAAGGATGGGTCCCAGATCCAGAGCATCAGCGTGGACCTTGTCAGGACTACAAATTCTTCTGCCCCACCCTAGACCCTAGACCTCAGAGGAAAAGTTACTCTGAGGGAGAGGGAGAGGGAGAGGGTGGGATGATTTGGGAGAATAGCATTGAAATATGTATACTATCATATAAGAAATGAATCGCCAGTCTATGTTCAATGCAGGATGCAGGATGCTTGGGGCTGGTGTATGGGGATGATCCGGAGGGATGATGTGGGGTGGGAGGTGGGAGGGGGGTTCATGTTTGGGAGTTCGTGTACACCCATGGCAGATTCATGTCAATGTATGCCAAAACCAATAGAGTATTGTAAAGTAAAATAAAGTAAAATGGAAGCTCTAAATAAATAAATAAATAAATAAATAATAAAGAGGAAAAGTTGAACAGGAATATGGGGCCCAGAAATCTTTGTTTAATAAGCGCTTCCGGGTATCATTTTGATGCATGATAAAGTTTGAGAAGTCCTGTACTATGCCACAATAAAAAAATTTGGTTATTTCCCGGAAGGAAATGGGGAACTATGGGAGGATTTAGATAAGACTATTGTTTTTTGTAGGCTAACTCTGGAAGCAGGGTAAAAGAGAGCATGATGGATGCACGGAATAGGTGTCACTACTGGAGGTAAGTCCATAGGGAGAGACAGGGAAGAAATTTAAGACTCTTGAGTTAGAATGTAGCATCCTTGCTGAGTGCTGGGCTTCTGAGAATATATAAGATCTAAGAGAAGGATTCATGTCTCCTGCCCACAAGGTGTTGATAATCTAGACTGACTAGATTCATTCCTTCTGACAATACATTCTACCAACCCAATAGAGTGCCATTGCTGTTTATGGAGTATCTGCTCCTCTTTGCAAGGATAACTCTGTGAAATCCGCTTGATTGATTTGGACAAGACCACAGGGAGGGTCTCCTTGTTTTTTTATCCCCTTGCTTTTTATTCCCCATTGTGGGACTGTACCACACTGGCTGTTTACTATATATAAAGCAGTGAAAGGTAGTGGTTAGAACAGTAAAATAAATTGGATCATAATTTCTCTGGTACTCGTACATCCATGGTGGCATTAAACCATGTATTTATAAACACATTCTGCCTGGGCTGCATGTTGGGAATAGCACAAATCTGAGCCTTATTTACAACAGCAGTGAGAGAACTGTCCATTGAAAACTGGTTTTCCGCTAGGCATTGAAGAGGGCCAGCCAGACTAGATGTTTCTTTCTGATAGACACATCCATCGCTGTAGGGAAAAGGTGCCGGCAGGAATGTAATTTGTCGGATAATGCTGGACCAGAGGTTGGATTCTACCTTCATGCGTATTCTCCACGGCTGGGAGGGAAGGGAAAAGGAGGTGCTTCGCTAACTGAGAGGAGGAGAAAAATAAAAATTTTTTTTCAAGATATTTGACAGCTATATCTTCCCACCTTCCTTCCAAACCCATGCGGCTCCGCTTAGAGTCTGACATAAAAGGAGTGACCGCCTCCATTTGTCTCTCGGTGCTTTCATTGAAAAAAGTCGCTGCACAAGGACGGAAACGAGCGCTGCTGAAAATAGGTGCATGACTTGTTGAGCATACAAATCATTTCCCCGCTAGTCTCCCAGGGAGGGGAAAAAAAAAATCCCTATCACTCTGCTTGCAGCCTGTGCTCTGCATTCGGGAGAGGAGGCCGGGGCCAGTTTCAGGCGCTCCCCCAGTCGTCCCCGCAGAAAACTTTTCTCGCAGGGCTGGCTCTGGCCGCTGGGCGGGGCGCAGGCGGCGGGCGCCCGGTGTGCCGCTCTCGCGGGCCGCGGCCCCGACCTCGCGCCGCGCCTGTCTCTTTAAATTCCAGCTGCGCGGCCGGGAGACAGCGCCGCCCGGCGCCCAGGCCGGCAGGCGGCGGCTCGCTCGCGCTCCCGCTCCCGCTCCCGGCTGCGCGCCGCGGAGGGCTCGCTCGGCCCGCGGGCTGCTCGGCGGCGGCGGCGCGGGGCGGGGAGGCGCGGCCCGGCCGAGGAGCGAAGAAAGAGCGAGCCGGGCCGGCAGAGGCGCCGCGCCCGGTCCCGCGCCCGCGCTCGGCGGCCCCGGCGGCTCCCTTCGGGGGTGACGAGGATGTGCCTGGCTGCTGGCTTTCCCCCCCGCCCTCCTCCTTAAGACGATTTCCATAGTAACCTGATCAAGTGGCTCAGGATCGCAAACCTGAGGATCTCCGCGGCCCGCCGGCTTGACCTCGGTCAGGTAACGCTCGGATCTCGTCCTCTCCCCTGCCAAACGGCTGCGCTCCCTCCAAACTTCCTTTTGTGGACAATCGCCCAGCCCCACGCAGCCCGGGGTATTTGCAACAGCGTGCTCCTTCCCAGGTGCCTTCCACGGGTCTCCTCCCCTGCTGCTCCCCCAGGACCCACAAGCACCTTACTTAAATATATATATATAATTGTATAATATGATTTGTATATAATTTTTTCTTGGTCGCCCCCGCCCCTCCTCTTTGATTTTTCCCATCTCTGCGCTCTCGCTGGCTTTTTCCCTGAGACTAGTGATGGGGGCGCGGGGAGAAGTAGGGGCGGGGGTGGGCGGCCAGCGCAGTCCAGGGAGTGGCGGGCTCGGGTGGCCGGGCTCCGGCGGGCTACTTTGGGCATTTGGGCGCTGGGTGCGCCGTGCAGGGGTCGCGGGGAGGGCTGTCAGCCCTAGGGCGGCGGTACCGGGGAGCCCCGCGTCTCCAGTCGGGCGAGCGAGGGACGCAGGCTTGGGGGGCGATGGAGCGCTCGGCTGGGTGGCTGGCGAGCGTCCCTGCATCACAGCTCCCTTTCCTACTCCCCCGCCCCTCTCCGGGTTTCTCTCTTTCTCTTCCCCCCCTTCCCATTTCTTTCTTCCTTTCCTCATCGCTGGCTCCATTATCTTCCCTTCCTTATCTCTTCCCCCCACCCCCCTCTCGTTTGCCTTTCTCCTTTCCCTCTTAAAAGAAAGGGGAATGGTTTGTAACCTTTGGTTTTGCCAACATGGGAAGAGCAGTGAAACGTGCAGCGTGGCCACCTCAAACTTCCCATTTCTTTCTTCCTTTCCTCATCGCTGGCTCCATTATCTTCCCTTCCTTATCTCTTCCCCCCACCCCCCTCTCGTTTGCCTTTCTCCTTTCCCTCTTAAAAGAAAGGGGAATGGTTTGTAACCTTTGGTTTTGCCAACATGGGAAGAGCAGTGAAACGTGCAGCGTGGCCACCTCAACCTGGTCGTTTCCCGACTTGTCTTCATCCATCAACATATTTGTTTCCTGAGTCTATTGATCTCCCTTGATTCTGCAGAAATGCGTTCTGAGCTGGGCGTCTGTATGTCAGAATCAAGAGTTCTGCAGCTCGCTTCCGTGCTCGCAGGAGGACGTGTATTGTAAGGACTGCTTATGTTTTAAATCCACATAAGCCATGGGTGTAAAGAAATATATCTTTTTTTTCTTTTAAACCCTAGTTTTTTTTTCCTCGAGGAACTTCCCTCTTAGACTGATAGACTCTTTCCCCTCTTTGATACTTAATTTTAGGAGAACCGAGAGACAGGTGTGTTTTTCTTCTCCCAGTTGATGAAGAACATGCAACTTCTATTACNTTTTTTTTTCTCGAGGAACTTCCCTCTTAGACTGATAGACTCTTTCCCCTCTTTGATACTTAATTTTAGGAGAACCGAGAGACAGGTGTGTTTTTCTTCTCCCAGTTGATGAAGAACATGCAACTTCTATTACCTTAATTATCTCCTCTTTAAACCTCGTTCAGTTGTGCGCTTCTTAGCCCCTACAGTGAGTCGATAGAGCATAACTAAGGTTCAGAGGCTTGCTTCCAAAACTCCAGGCTGGGTAAGAAAACCAAGTAGGGGGCCAGGACATTGGGACCTGCCAAAAAATAGAAAAGGCATAGCAACTCTAGTGTAAAATACATAACTAGATTCAGACATCGGTACTGAAGACATGAAAACACAATAAAATGAGATTTTTGCTTTTGATTCTTAGCATGTGTATAACCATCCTAGGTAGGTATAAGTTAAAACTTACTTGGAAAACAGAGCCCCTATGTAGTATAGAACCCATTCAGCCTTGTTTATGTTGAAGTGATTTTCACCATGGTTTTATTTTTCTCTGAAACTTAAGATGTCTGTATCATGTGAAAACAAAGGGAGAAAGGGAGGATGACTTCAATTTTTACCAGAAATAGGATTTATATGGATTTCCTTTGTTTCTCAAAAGATCTACTTGTTATGCTCTCAAGTTTTCCTGAGGTCAAAATATTTCAGGGGTGAAAACAATGTGAAGCAATGATTTTCCTCCACTGTTTCAGTGGTGTTCATAGTTTATACAGAAAAAGGTCTCAGTTTTTAGAGAGCCCCCCTTGCCTCCTTTTCCTTTGTCTGCACATTTGTTTTCTAATTCAACTTTTAATATAGAATAAAGGATCTTGGAGCAGAGACTCCATCAGGAAGAAGAGAAACTACTGGTATAATAGGAACTATACCGAAACCAAGAAAAGATAAATATTGCCACACCACCTCACAGTGTCTTTGTTTTTAGCCAATTAAGAAGCTGCAGCTGTTCTAAATGGATTTTCCTCTGCTTAAATCTGTATCTAATACTTTTCGGACCTGGGGTCGTAATTATGTAGTTTAGATGAATATTTACAAAAGACTTAAATCTCCTTGCCAATGATATCTGAAAAGCACGTTTTTTCCCTACAGCGTTATCTTCTTCTAGTGAATGCTGATAGTAGTAATGGTCCTACATGATTGCTTGCACCTGACTTCTGATTTTTGGCATTCTTTAGGTTGGGTGGGTTGCTCCTGACACATAAGATCCTCCTAGCACGCTGCTTGGAACTTGAATGTGCAATTAATTGTATCTACAATAAAATGTTCATTTTTGTTGTTGTTCTTAGTTTAAGAGATGGCTTGCCCTCCTGGACATTTAATGTTTTGATGTGATTGCTTGTGTGTGTGTGTAAAGGATTTAATATAAAGCCTGTTCTGACTAAGCCTGTGTGATTTGAGGTTAAAAGGTATGTTAGTGACAAGACATAAATTACTCTCTTATTTATAGTACATGGATCCTAAAACTGTTTTCTCCTCCTCGTGATTGCATGTTTATATGGATCACTTAATGAAAGGTTGGGAATGTTATCTGTTTTATAATAGGAAAAATATCCCTCAAGTTTACTTACCTCAAGTCCCCATTTTTATCTCAAGGGATTAATATTTTTCATCTGATATTTTAATAGACTGTATTGCTGAGCACTACTAATTACCAGGAATGTATTTTGTTCATTCTGACATTGGTATAAGACATCTTTCAAGTTGTCTGGAGGGCTGCAAGTGACTCATCCTTGTAACCCATGGCAACAGGAAATGGTTTTCCTGGGTGGAAGCTGAAGTGTGGACCCATATCCACACTTTGTCATCATTCAGGGACTTGATAGGAAAAGTGTGCTGCCTCCTTGGTTTGCACTGGCGTTGACTTTTTGACTTTAGTCAGAATAACAGTTCCCCCCTTTGCAATTCCCTTTAGTTCCTCATTTACTTGAATGTTCTAAAATTCTCAGAAAACACATGAGTTATATTTTTTAATTTAAAAGTGTTTATAAAGAAGTGCATCTGACTTTGTGCATAGCTAGGATAATTAGGGTGAGAATAGCACCCAATCAAACATGAGAGGCACTGTCAACTTTAAAATGTTGAGAGTCGGGGAGGTGTGTTTGTAAACAGGAGCCAAGAGGCTAAGGTTATATTCTCCCTTCTCACCGTATCACAGAGTGCTTCTTGGAGCGACTTCCTTGTTGACAGATGTCACTTAGCTTTGTTTTTCTTCCAGAAGAAAAATGGGTGTAGTGATGTTTTTCCTGTCTTTTTGAATTCGCAAATATATGGGAATGTGACATAATCATATACATACTAGGGTATATGTGTAGAAATGGTGGATGGTAAAACACACACACACATGCTCAGAGGCAACAGACAAGACTTCTGTCTCAGGAAAGGAAGTGTTTCCTTATACCATTGAGATATATGTAATGATGCTGAGTATTTCCTTTCATTCAGGAAAAGGCAAATAACATTCCTCTGTTCTGTGGGTATGGGTAGTCAGTGCTCAGTGAGTAATCATATAATTGAATATGCTGAATAATCCCAGCAGGCATCACCCTTTTTAGTTACGCGAATGCAAGTGAGGAATACATTTCTTTTCTTTTCTTTTTTTCTTTTTAAACCATTTAAGATCTCCTCCTCCCCGCCTCCATTTTGTAACAAAAAAGCAATTTTCTGTTAGGTTAAGTGGACCTCAGGGTATAAAAAATCCCCTGAGCTTTCTGCTCAGACTTCATTTTTTCATTCCATGTCTGTCAACAGTAATATGTGATATGTGCCTCAGGTGGTTGAGTTTCCACAGGCCATCCTTCTCTAGCCCAGATGAAGTCTCAGGACAAGTACTTCAGTAACATGGATTCTGAATTCAGTGTATCACTCAAGTTGGTTATGTAGCTCAATGGTCTTTTTTTCTTTTTCTTTTTAAGCTCGAGGTCTTTATAATTATGCCTGTTTACTGTTGTATTTCTCCAAACATTACAATGTTTAAAATTAGCTTGGCTGTAAAGTAAAATAAAGTAAAATGGAAGCTCTAACAACAAAAAAAAATTAGCTTGGTCCCTGTGAGAATTTAAAAGTGCCTTGTTCACTATACAGTGTTTGTACAGGGCTCCCTTTTTTAAATCTGTACAGCATTTTCATAAGAGCTGTGGCAGTTGGGACCATTGCTGGTTGTGCTTCTTTGCTTAACGGGGGCCCTGGAGATATCAAGGTCTGGAAACACTACCAGCAACATAGGGCCAGGGTTTTCTAGAGAGAAGACTGGAAGTCAGCGTTTTTGATAAGTGATAGAGAACAGTTCAGATATAGTCAAGAAGATTTGAAAAAAAAAGCTTCTATATTTAAACATCTTTCTTTGTAGCTATTTATATGCAGAACTCATATCCAGCTTTCTTTTTTTCTACTGGGAAACACCATCGAAATCTCCAGTCTTACTTGGCTTTTGGTAGGTTTGAATGCATAGCGTTGAAGAAGGAATGGTTCCTTTTACATGTTTGTGTTACAGTTACAAGCATGACCACAAAATCATACCATTAGTTTTTTTCCCCAATCAAAAGAAACATTTATGTTATTGAACTCCATCTTAGGCCACCTTATTAAGATGGAATCAGACACCTCAGCTGCCTGATTATATTGATGCATTTTAAGGCAGTATTGCACAGCACTGAAAGATGTAGCTTCTTGAGTAGACTGTGTTGGGATTTGAATCCCAGCCCTGGCACTTACTATGTAGGTTACTTTTGGTACTTTTCCTAATCTGAGTCTGAGTTTCCTTTTCTGTAAAACACTTGTGGAAGGATTTTTGTAAAGACTAACTGGAAGAGGGTGTTGCTAATAATATTGACTGCTTCTGATGTGTAGCACACATTTATTATTGTTCCATTTTGACCACAGCATTATCAGAAGTCCAGTTCTTTTTCTGTTGAGATTTTTCCGAGTCTGAATGTGCTTTATAATATTTGTCCACATAAAGAGCTGTGCCCTTTTCTTGCTCCCCTCACCCCATGCCAACTTCCCACCTTAGCTTTTCCTGACAATTTCAAGGTGAAAATAACGATCAGGTGCTTGGGTGATAAGAGTGCATTTATTTGGGAGGGTTTAATTCTCCTTATTTCCAGAAAAGCTTATTTTATATTTAGTATCAACATTATCCATGGACTTTTTAAAAAATTCACAAATTGAAACTCAAAACTCAGGATTAGCTCCACTAGTACTATATTACATCAGTTTAGAAAATGACAAACATAAAACTTACATTATGCTTCAGTTTTACAGTGCTGTTTGCTCACAAGCCACACCTGCCTCTTCTTACCCTAATGTAATCATAAAGCGACAAACTTTTGCTAATGAATAATTTTTTTGTATGAAGTCGCTTGAAGTCTCATTGATGAGAAATGTTGTTTAAATATTTGTTTCATCCTTTTTTTTCCTTTGTGAGCTCCAGTATAAAGAGCTGCATCGAGTAGGTCAATTTCTTTACATATTGAGAGATTGTTCTCATCTGCAAAGTGAATGTATTGGGTTAGTATACCTCTTTTTTTCAAAACTTTCCATAATAAAAAAAAAAATTAAAAACCAAAGTAGAAAAGACAGTACAGTAGGTTTCCAAGGACCTATCGTTCCACTGCAACAAATTAGGTAACAACCTCATAAGATCCTTCCTAGTTCTGTGATTCTCTGACCATGGAAATTCTGATTCCCTCTGGTTTTGAGAATCTAGAATATTTGCGTTTAAATAATATTGACACTATTGTCAGGAATATTGATACTAAAGTGATAGGGTTATTATAACCCTGAGAATTTAATGGCAGGTGAACAAAATGATACATGAGCAATGTGTTGGTTCAACAGACATTTATTAAATGTCTCCCTCAAAGAAGTTAGGGCTTCCCACATGACATGGTGGTAAGAAATCTACCTGCCGATGCAGGAGATGTGGTTCGATCCCTGGGTTGGGAAGATCCCCAGGAGGAGGAAATAGTAACCCACTCCAGTATTCTAGCCTGGAAAATCCCATGGACAGAGGAGTCTGGCAGGCTACAATCCATGGGGTCACAAAGAGTCTACATTCTGAGCATGCACTCAAAGATGTTACCCAGTAGGACTGATCCCATATCACCATATTTAAGATGAAATTCCCTGGTGGTCCAGTGGATAAGTCTCTGCTTTCACTGCCAAGGACCCATGTTCAGTCTTCCTTCAGGGAACCTAACATCCTACAAGCCATACAGTGTGGCGAAGGAAAATTTTTTAAAAAGGAAATTTGGCTATAATAAACCGTTCTGAAACTGTACTGAACACACTTTCATTTGGAAGCTTATTTTAAGATAGTAAAAGCCAGCTTCCAAGACGGTCCCCAGTGATTTTTGCCTTTTGCTATTCATTCTCTTGTTACTTTTGCACATTTACAGGGTGTTTCTCTGTGACCAGTGAAATATGGCGGAGGTGATGGTGTGTGACTTGAGTGGTTAAGTTGTAAAAGACCTTGCCCCTTGTGCCTTGGTCTCTTGGATGACTCGTTCTGGGAGCAGCTGGCTACCATGTTGTGAGGACACGCAAGCTGGCCATAGAGATTCCTGTGGCAAGGCAGGGAGGCCTTCTGCTGCCAGCCAGCACTGCTTTACCAACCACATGAAGCATCAGCCTTGGAAGAGGGTGTTTTTAGCCCCAGTAAAAGTCTTCAGATGACTGCTGTCCTTGATAACATACTGATTGTATCCTTTTGAGAAACCGCAAGCCAGAACCACCTAGCTAGGCCACTTCTGAATTCATAACCCATAGGAACTGCATGAGTTATTAAATGTTTGAAACTGTCAAATTTTGGAGTAATTTGTTAGCAGCAACACTATAAAAACCTTAAACCGCCTCAAGATTGTTAGTATATAGTTATGATTGTTCTATAGGTAGAAGCATCAGTTAGTAGAATTCTAGCTGTGAGACTGCTGTTTAAATCTGCATTTAGCACAGTGAATTTTTGGCATCCTAGCTTCCTTTTAAACTTTTAACTCCTTGGAATGAATCTTCTGTGGACATTATCCATAATTAAATGAGGGCAGAAGGCATGGGGTCTCTTCTTTCATTAATTGCTCACCTGGAACCTAATCTCAGCATTTCCATTTGGCAGTGGATCTGTTTAAGAGGGTGGGGCTGGAGGTTGAGGGCTGGGACTTGCTTTAGCTGATGCTCAGGTAGACTTTGAGCTAGTATTGTAGTTCACTTTGAGTGTGTGTGTGCTCAATTGTGTCTGCTCTTTGTGGCACAATGGACTATGGCCTGCCAGGCTCCTCTGTCCATGGGATTTTCCTGGTGAGAAGCCTGGAGTGGGTTGCATTTCCTTCTCCGCAGGATCTTTCCAACCTGGGGATTGAACCCATGTTTCCTGCTCTGGCAGGCAAATTCTGTGCCACCGAGCCACCTGAGATTCCCCGGTTTACTTTCAGATTATCCCCCCGAGAGTTCACCCGACCCTCAGACACACAGGAAGACATTTAAAATTTTGGCTTTCATTGCCAGAGAAGTTTTCTTTTGTTATCTTTGGAACCAGGCAAGATTAAAGTGCCTCAAATGAAATATGCCCCAATGAGGCCCTGGTGATGTTACCTAATGTAGCCATTCTTCATGGATTTGTCTGCACTTTTGGTCTTTTTTGAATATTGTTAGACTCAGACAGTAAAGCGTCTGTCTGCAGTGGATACCCAGGTTCGATCCCTGGGTCAGGAAGATCCCCTGGAGAAGGAAATAGCAATCCACTCCAGTACTCTTGGCTGGAAAATTCCACGAATGGAGGAGCCTGGTGGGCTACAGTCCGTGGGGTCACAAAGAGTCAGATACGACTGAGCAACTTCGCTTCCCTCCTTAAGCATAGTTCTGGGTTGTACATATCAAACTTTTTTCTCATAAGTTTAAGGGAATCTAAAAATTGTATATTATAGGAATAAAAGATTCTGTATAACTATGACATTTTAGTACATACAAAATGACATGATTTAGAAAACCAAAAAAAGACCATAACCTCACTTTTTACTTCATGGATATGTTTAAGGCTATCTACATAAATTATCATCCCATAAAAATTTAAAGGGTGACTGAATCGGAGACCTGGGTTCAATCCTTGGGTCCGGAAGATCCCCTGGAGAAGGAATGGCTGGCTGCCCACTCCAGTATTCTCGCCTGGAGAATTCCATGGACAGAGGAGCCTGGCGGGCTGCAGTCCGTGAGGTCACAAAGAGTCGGACACGACTGAGGGAGTAACACGCACGCAAGTAGATATTAGGCACTTGGAGAACACTAAGAAGTAAGGTTTTCGAGCCTTTATATTGGCGTGAATATTATTTTCATAAATGAACCATTAGTCTTATGCTTTGGAGCTTAAGGTTTTGGTACATTTGCTTTTTAATTTGTCAGGTAGGGTTACTAATAGGATTGTTTTGCCTCTGAGAATGCTTTCAGATCCAAGTTTTTCTCAGTATAAAACAGTGATGGTGTTCACTGACCTGTACCAATATCATGCTCTCTGGGAATTGAAATTGATTTTTTTTTTTTTTTTTTTTTTGGTCCTTGGTATGTGCATTTGCTATTTGAACAAGCATCACCTGGGATGGCTTAGGAAAACCAGTAAGTAGATGTTCAGAAATTAGTTTTCAAGACATCACAAATGAGTTGCATCACAAGCCTCAGGAGAGAAATAATGAAGACGCTAGGTCTTCTTGATATTTTTATGTTTGAGCACAGTGTGTGATAAGAACTACCTTTAGAACTGAGGATAAGCAAGATGTCTGGTTTTTCTGTTCTTTTTGAAAATGTAGAAATGAAACTATTCATTGCCGGTGAAAGGGCTATATGGCAGATGTGTATAGAGTCTGGGGGTGTTTTCATAAATGTCTTTTGCTAAGCAGGTTTCTGTTGGATAATGTGACTCATCTTATGTGCTTGCTACTCTCTAAAGTAAGCATGATTTTTAAGAGAAAGTTTTAGGTATAAATTACTTTCTGTACTGTGATGAGGATAACAGGGGTACAGAAATGAATAAGACAAGGTCCTTGCCCTAGAGGAAGTTGGGATGTGCTTAATTAATTTAAAATTTTTTTCAGAGTATTTAGTTGCTTATTTATGGTGGACTTTACAAGTTAGGGTTAGGCTGCACTCGACACAAAATCCAGTTAAATTATGTTACCATAACTGAGAGTTATCCTGAGTTCTACACTGTTAACGAATGCTAATACTCTTTTGAAGGTCTCCTATGTACGGCCTCCTTAACCACAAAGGCTTTTCTGCCTACAGCAGATAAACTCTCAATAATGTCACAGGAAGTTGTATTAGAAATTCTGCCGTTACCTATTTTTTAACTGACTAGCTAGTTGTGTCTGTTCAGTGTATTCCCTATAGGGCAAATGTCTGTATCATACTTGGGAGATATATATATATATGCCAGAATGGAAATGCATCTTATGAATGTTTCAGTAAATTTTCTGATATTTGTGCTTTCTACTTGCATGTTCTAAGAATTGAGGTGGGGATTAGATAGTATGTTGGAATCCCAGACATACCTGAATCTGTTCTGTCAATTACCTTTGTCCCTGTGCAGGGCCCCCAGGGAAGATAAATGCAGGCAATAGCAGCCAAATGGTAATCAGAATACCACTCTATTAATTGCTTGAGCTGGGGCCAATTACCCTTGATGCAGGGCTCTTTGGAAAGAAGTGGTTTGGAGCACATACTCTTGGCTTGAGTCCAAATATATATGTATTTAGTCTTGATATGCTCTGGTCTAGCCATAGTTTGGGAAGGAAGTCAGGAAGAGGAAAGAATGATCATGTCCCAAGAGGGGTCCTAATTTCAACGTAAAAACCATGTAACACTAGGAAGTAGAAAGAGAGAAGGACTAGATCTTGGTTTTGTTGTCTTTAGAGCGTGGTGACCCTGCTCCCTCATAATTAAACTCCAGTCATTGTTTTTCCGTCTGACCTACTAGAAGAGCAATTCCTTCTTTGAAAGGGGTGGACAGAGGAGCTCCTGATGAGAAGGAAGAGATCCAACTGGACAGATTCATCACAGTACGGGTCACAGTCACTTATCTGAAAGCCTAGGGACAAGAAATATTTCAGAATTTGCACTTTCTCATGTTTTAGATAGACAGGGGTGTATGTGTGTGTATGTATATGTGTATATGTCATGTAACAAACCCAGTGTGACCTGTGACAGCTTCTCTTGACATAACATATGACTATTTCCATAAGAAAATCCTTGAATATTCAGAATAAGTGAGCGTAGTGGACAGAATAATGCCCCCTGCCTAAAATGTCCACATTCTAATCCCCAGAGCCCATGAATACGTCACCTTTCATGGCCAAAGAGGACTTGAAATTTGTGATTAAGGTTTAAGGACTGTGAGATAAGGCCTTGATGCTGGCTGGTCTGTGTGGGCCATGTGTAACCACAAGGGTCCTTGAAAAAGCAGGGGACCTTGCCCAGCTGTGGTGGGAGGAGGAGGTGTGGTGATGGAAACGGAAGATGCTACCTGGCTGCCTTTGGAAATGGCGGAAGGGGGCTGGAGTGAAGAAATGCAGGTGGCCTCCAGAAGTCAGCAAACACAAGGGAACACTGTCACTTTGCGCCTCCAGACAGGAACGCCGTCCTGCTGACACTCTGGTTTTGGCTCAGAGAGCCCACTGTTGCACCTCTGCACTCCAGAACTGTAAGACAGTAAATTTTTTAAGCTACTACACTTGTGGTAACTTATTACAGCAGTGGTACAAAACTAATACAGGCTTCCCTGGTGCCTGCAATGCAGGAGACCCAGGTTTGATCCCTGGGCTGGGGAAGATCCCCTGGAGAAGGGTGTGGCTACCTACTCCAGTACTCTTGCCTGGAGAATTCCATGGATAGAGGAGCCTGGTGGGCTACAGTCCATGGGGTCGCAGAGTTGGACACAGCTGAGCGACAGTAACACGGATGCAATGAGATAATGACTTTCGCCTTGTTTTATTTCAGGTCTAGTTATGCGAAACCTTTGGACTTGCAGAGCTTTTTAGATTATGAATTGCACTTAGGAATTGTGAGCCTGTAAAAGAAATGGAAAGTCTTGATGTTTTAACTGGATGACCTTACGGTGTTTGAATTAATCATGGGATGAAGAGTTCTTAGGAGGAAAGCCTTTTAGTTGTTATCATCTGAATACTTGAGGCTCTGGTGATTTCTTTGTATGCATGTCCATTGCCTCTACGGACCTTACATCGGTTGATGATGGCTCCGGCCAACTCGCGCACCTGTGGACCTCGGTTCACCTTGATTTAGGTTAAAGTAATATATATGGAGGGACTCAAACTCTGAAGTACTGTGTAAATGTTCGTGGTCCTTGATGATGGTATTTATTATTGGGCAGCTGCCTCCTGTCCCTCCTTCCTTGTAGTGGGCTTGCAGGGGAAGACATACTGCAGGATGATTTTGTGAGTGTGGCTGTGGGGTTGCTTCTTCCTTCTGGCTCTGAGAAATCCATCTGTTACATTACAAGTCTCTAGTGTTGGTGTGGCTGCAAGGGACGTGGCATCTAGGATGAACGTCTCAGCACAGAAAGGCTGCATACCTTGGGCTCATCCATGGACCCCCATTTTCAACCATTTAATTACATTAAGTGAGGCAGAAATGTCTATCTTCTGCTCCTTCTCATGGCAGAATCCAGGGCAAAGTCTATGTATTTTGAAAATTTCCCAGAAAATAACCTGCAAAGTATAAAGCATACTTTAGAATACAAGGCAGCAATTCGCACTCAAGAGGCAATATTTGTTTTATTTTGTTGTGAGGCTGCATCCTTGTAGTAGATGCCATGATTCTGGAATGACTGTAGTTGTCTGATAACCCGTTTGAAGGTTATACCTTTGGTGAAATGTTTCAGCATGATGATGCTAGCTCTGATTCAAATTAAAATGCTAACATCTAGCATGTACCTTACACTGTCCTTGATCCGTAAGTGAAACTTCAGGAACATCATTTCCCTGTTGATTCTTTTTTGCTCGAGTGCTGGGAGAGTGAGTGTTGCTTTGCCTGGTCTTGGGGGGTGTGGGTGTGTGGTTGTGTTACTGTTTTTCTTTCTTCTAGAAAATTGGTAGATTTTAAGCTGTGGTTTATGACCAAATATGTGACTTTAAATATTTTTTCTCACTGAAGACTATATCTCCTCTTTGTGCCCCCAAGCACATCACCCTTACCCATAATGCAACCTTTTTGTTCCCCAACATTTTCAGTAGGATGCATCTGAAATCTTTTCTAAGCTTCTGATGAAAGTGATTGTGAATCAAATACAATCTTACAATGTACCCCAGACAAAAGACTGTGTTGAGACTTCATGTCTGTGTCATCAAGAACAAGATGGCTAGTTTTGCAAAGTTTTGTGCCCAAATGAAGATCTAGAATATTGGGAATTCCGGAGAGAAATTTTATTTGAAATCTGTCTTAAAATTTAGCAGTGATATATAATCATAAATTGGTTTTCATGCTTATAGACTCTACTGAAGTTACTATAAAGTAGTTTCAGAACCTAGGGAATGTGTTATTCTTCACACCACAATGTATTTATTAGGCTTTGGGCTGTGTTCTGGGTTGTAAGTGGCCTGAAAAAGGATCTAGACTTTGCCCTTAATGAGTGTATGCTCAGCAGGTAAGGTAAGCCTTGTACAAAGGAAGAGGTAGGTGGCTAGTTCTCTGGACGATTACCATGTGTCATGCAGAAGAGCAGATAAAGGAGGGAGGGAGGCTTCTTCCAGATGGGGAAATACAGTGTGCTTGATGGAGGAAGTGTCATTTGAACCATGAAGGTCAGGAAACCATTCATGCAAAATTTAATCCGTACCATCGCATATGGGCCTCCAGGACCTAGCTCTGCCTCCTCTTGCCTCTGGCCGCCTTCACCTTCCACTCCAGCCACAATGAGCTGTTCATAGGGTCCTACGAGCGTCATGCCCTTCACACCTGGGACCTACGCTAACAGGTCTAGTTGCTGTACAATAAGAGTTCCATGTTGAGTAATTTTTTTTTTAACTCCTCTTAAGACATAGACGTGACTTTCTATAAGTGACGTCTTCCTGGTTGTTCAGTCTTGCCATCCACAAGGTCCTGGAATTTCCGAGCTTATATGTAGGTAATGTTGTTCAACTCCAGTGGTGCCACTTACACCACCTTTGCTTATTTTTTGAAGCATCTGTACTGCTAAAGGAATGACAGAGAAAATAGTTGTTCTTAAGGATCTCACTGCTGGAGAGACTAACAAACAGTTTTAACGTGAAACTTCCATAGCCATTCTGGACGTCTGATGAGGACGCCTGGGAAAGCAGGAGTGGGGGTGACCGTTCCGCCTGCTGGTGGGGCCTCGGGGATGAATGCCCAGAGAGGAGAGGCTCAAAGTGAGTCACGAAAGATGAGTGGGAACCTGCCAGATGGACACAATGGGGGAGGATGTTCTGGGATGTGACTCTGCAAGTGTACAGAGACATAAGGGGACATGAAAAGTTAGAGTACAGTCAGGGCCCACCAGCAAAATATGTGTTGGGGATGGGTGCATCGTGATGAAGCTGGAAGGGCAGGCAGCTGAGAAAGTGTATACATTCTAGATCAAGGAGTTGGTACTTTATTCTGCAAGTATCAGTTGTGGAAGGATGGTAACAGGGGAGCCTTGTGTCTAATTCCCTTCAAAAGTGGATACCAGGATTATGGTATCTTAATTAAAAATTGTTCAGTGCAGAAGCAATAAAGGAAAGCAAAGTCGCTCAGTTGTGTCCAGCTCTTTGTGACCCCCTGGACTGCAGCCTCCCAGGCTCCTCCGTCCGTTGGATTTTCCAGGCAAGAGTACTGGAATAGGTTGCCATTTCCTTCTCCAGGCGATCTTCCCGACTCAGGGATTGAACCCAGGTCTCCCGCAATGCAGGTGGACGCTTTACCCTCTAAGCCACCAGGGAAGCCCTACCATGTGTCAAATAAGAGTTGAGGNGCCCACCAGCAAAATATGTGTTGGGGATGGGTGCATCGTGATGAAGCTGGAAGGGCAGGCAGCTGAGAAAGTGTATACATTCTAGATCAAGGAGTTGGTACTTTATTCTGCAAGTATCAGTTGTGGAAGGATGGTAACAGGGGAGCCTTGTGTCTAATTCCCTTCAAAAGTGGATACCAGGATTATGGTATCTTAATTAAAAATTGTTCAGTGCAGAAGCAATAAAGGAAAGCAAAGTCGCTCAGTTGTGTCCAGCTCTTTGTGACCCCCTGGACTGCAGCCTCCCAGGCTCCTCCGTCCGTTGGATTTTCCAGGCAAGAGTACTGGAATAGGTTGCCATTTCCTTCTCCAGGCGATCTTCCCGACTCAGGGATTGAACCCAGGTCTCCCGCAATGCAGGTGGACGCTTTACCCTCTAAGCCACCAGGGAAGCCCTACCATGTGTCAAATAAGAGTTGAGGCTTCACAATATGCTGACACTTCTTATAGGTGGTGTGAGTGGGGGCAAATTATGTAGCTTCTCTGCATCTCAGTCTCTTTATCTGCTTAGTGGGCATGATAATACCCCTGTTGCAGAATCGATGTGAGACTTAGGTGAGTTATTGTTGCTAAAGAACCCAACTGTTATACTAAGTACACAATAATTAAGTGTACATTTTCTATGCATTTTGATTTTATTAGGAATAAAGACTAGATGTCCAGCAAGAACTTGGAGTGAAAACTGAAAGGGTCCTTAAAGTCAGTTGCAGCATGTATTGTTCTTTCTTTCTTTTTTTTTTTTTTTTNAAGCACATCACCCTTACCCATAATGCAACCTTTTTGTTCCCCAACATTTTCAGTAGGATGCATCTGAAATCTTTTCTAAGCTTCTGATGAAAGTGATTGTGAATCAAATACAATCTTACAATGTACCCCAGACAAAAGACTGTGTTGAGACTTCATGTCTGTGTCATCAAGAACAAGATGGCTAGTTGTGCAAAGTTTTGTGCCCAAATGAAGATCTAGAATATTGGGAATTCCGGAGAGAAATTTTATTTGAAATCTGTCTTAAAATTTAGCAGTGATATATAATCATAAATTGGTTTTCATGCTTATAGACTCTACTGAAGTTACTATAAAGTAGTTTCAGAACCTAGGGAATGTGTTATTCTTCACACCACAATGTATTTATTAGGCTTTGGGCTGTGTTCTGGGTTGTAAGTGGCCTGAAAAAGGATCTAGACTTTGCCCTTAATGAGTGTATGCTCAGCAGGTAAGGTAAGCCTTGTACAAAGGAAGAGGTAGGTGGCTAGTTCTCTGGACGATTAACGTGTGTCATGCAGAAGAGCAGATAAAGGAGGGAGGGAGGCTTCTTCCAGATGGGGAAATACAGTGTGCTTGATGGAGGAAGTGTCATTTGAACCATGAAGGTCAGGAAACCATTCATGCAAAATTTAATCCGTACCATCGCATATGGGCCTCCAGGACCTAGCTCTGCCTCCTCTTGCCTCTGGCCGCCTTCACCTTCCACTCCAGCCACAATGAGCTGTTCATAGGGTCCTACGAGCGTCATGCCCTTCACACCTGGGACCTACGCTAACAGGTCTAGTTGCTGTACAATGAGAGTTCCATGTTGAGTAATTTTTTTTTTAACTCCTCTTAAGACATAGACGTGACTTTCTATAAGTGACGTCTTCCTGGTTGTTCAGTCTTGCCATCCACAAGGTCCTGGAATTTCCGAGCTTATATGTAGGTAATGTTGTTCAACTCCAGTGGTGCCACTTACACCATCTTTGCTTATTTTTTGAAGCATCTGTACTGCTAAAGGAATGACAGAGAAAATAGTTGTTCTTAAGGATCTCACTGCTGGAGAGACTAACAAACAGTTTTAACGTGAAACTTCCATAGCCATTCTGGACGTGTGATGAGGACGCCTGGGAAAGCAGGAGTGGGGGTGACCGTTCCGCCTGCTGGTGGGGCCTCGGGGATGAATGCCCAGAGAGGAGAGGCTCAAAGTGAGTCATGAAAGATGAGTGGGAACCTGCCAGATGGACACAATGGGGGAGGATGTTCTGGGATGTGACTCTGCAATTGTACAGAGACATAAGGGGACATGAAAAGTTAGAGTACAGTCAGTGCCCACCAGCAAAATATGTGTTGGGGATGGGTGCATCGTGATGAAGCTGGAAGGGCAGGCAGCTGAGAAAGTGTATACATTCTAGATCAAGGAGTTGGTACTTTATTCTGCAAGTATCAGTTGTGGAAGGATGGTAACAGGGGAGCCTTGTGTCTAATTCCCTTCAAAAGTGGATACCAGGATTATGGTATCTTAATTAAAAATTGTTCAGTGCAGAAGCAATAAAGGAAAGCAAAGTCGCTCAGTTGTGTCCAGCTCTTTGTGACCCCCTGGACTGCAGCCTCCCAGGCTCCTCCGTTCGTTGGATTTTCCAGGCAAGAGTACTGGAATAGGTTGCCATTTCCTTCTCCAGGCGATCTTCCCGACTCAGGGATTGAACCCAGGTCTCCCGCAATGCAGGTGGACGCTTTACCCTCTAAGCCACCAGGGAAGCCCTACCATGTGTCAAATAAGAGTTGAGGCTTCACAATATGCTGACACTTCTTATAGGTGGTGTGAGTGGGGGCAAATTATGTAGCTTCTCTGCATCTCAGTCTCTTTATCTGCTTAGTGGGCATGATAATACCCCTGTTGCAGAATCGATGTGAGATTTAGGTGAGTTATTGTTGCTAAAGAACCCAACTGTTATACTAAGTACACAATAATTAAGTGTACATTTTCTATGCATTTTGATTTTATTAGGAATAAAGACTAGATGTCCAGCAAGAACTTGGAGTGAAAACTGAAAGGGTCCTTAAAGTCAGTTGCAGCATGTATTGTTCTTTCTTTCTTTTTTTTTTTTTTTTAGCATGTATTGTATGTGCTCAGTTGCTTCAGTCGTGTCCCTCTCTTTGCGACCCTATGTACTGTAGCCTGCCAGGCTCCTCTGTCCATGGGATTCTGCAGGGAAGAGTACTGGAGTGGGTTGCCATTTCCTCCTCCAGGGGATCATCCTTCTGACCCAGGGATTGAACCCCCCTCTCTTAAGCCTTTTGCATTGGCAGGCAGGTTCTTTACCACTGCGCCACCTGGGAAGGACATTTCAAGTTTATAATAAAAGCCAAAAGCCATAGGCTGAATGTGACATATGTCTTGAAATCTGAGATGGTCCTGTTTACCTGCCTGAAGAAGGGTCCTTAAGAAAATGAGATGTGGTAGGAAGCAAAAATGAGGCAGTCTGTGGCAGATAGCGCGTGTGGGGCCTTGACTGGCATTAGCCACATTTGGGTGAGGCTTTTGAAATCCCACCCCACAGTCCGCAGTACTGTGTTGGGATATCAGGAAGGGTGGCGTCTTCATGTGATGCAGTCAACAGAACACAGGGAATGCTGGAGATTGAAAGAGCTGCCCCTGCCGTAACTCAGTTGGTCCAGAGAAATGTGAGCGGAAGCTAGGGCACCAAAATGACGTAAGGGCTTGGCATGCCTTCTGCTGGCCTGGCCGAGCAAGCATCAGTGAAATGTGGATAACCACAGAAGCGTGTGTTTGAATGGTCAGTTGAAAATCTCTCACATTTCCGTAGGTATCACAGTTCAGCTGATAGTAACCACTTACATGTAATACATCTTTCTCAGAACAGAATGAGACACAGATTAATGCTTCAACTGGTGAATGTACTGGTGTATGTAGTATTAGCACAACGCTTTTCGCAAACACAAGCATTCTAACAGCTGAACTCCTGTATACCAAGACATATTACATGTATCATTGGTCTTTCTGTTAGTGAAAAAAATCAAATGTTTTTATAAGATGGAAAGATGGACTGAGACTTCCTAGCATTTTATTAATTGATGATTACGTTTTTCTTTGCTGTTTGGAAAAGTGTTCTTGCCTCCCTTTTACTGTAGCAAGATTTTAAGGTAATAACCATGATAATTTTTTTTTAATGTGGGGTGTGACTTATTTTTTTTAACTGGAAGGTAATTGTGATATAATGTTGTGTTTCTGCTGTACATCCAAGTGAATCAGCTACGCGTATACGTATATTTCTTCCCTCCCGCTCCTCCCTCTTCTCCCATCCCACCTCTGGAAGTCATCACAGAGCACTGGGCTGAGCTGCTGTCTGTGTTACACCTGGTAGTGTATATATTGGAGAAGGCAATGGCACCCCACTCCAGTACTCTTGCCTGGACAATCCCGTGGACAGAGGAGCCTGGTGGGCTGCAGTCCATGGGGTCGCTAAGAGTCGGGCATGACTGAGCGACTTTATTTTCGCTTTTCACTTTCATGCATTGGAGAAGGAAATGGCAACCCATTCCAGTGCTCTTGCCTGGAGAATCCCAGGGACAGGGGAGCCTGGTGGGCTGCAGTCCATGGGGTCGCTAAGAGTCGGACACAAATGAGCGACCTCATTTTCACTTTTCACTTTCATGCATTGGAGAAGGCAATGGCACCCCACTCCAGTGTTCTTGCCTGGAAAATCCCATGGATGGAGGAGCCTGGTAGGCTGCAGTCTATGGGGCCGCACAGAGTCGGACACGCCTGACGCAACTAAGCAGCAGCAGGGTATATATGTCGGTGCTACTCTCAGGGTGCCTCACCTTCTTCTCCCGCTTGTACACAAGTGTATTCTCTGTGTCTGTGTCTCTATTCCTCTCCTGCAAACAGGCTCATCAGTACCGTTTTTCTAGGACCCATATATATATATATACATATATAAATATATGATATTTGTTTTTCTGGGAGTAGTTTTATTTCACTGGCTTTCCAGGGAAAATTGAGATGTCCCATAGTTCATCAGGTTAAACAGCAGGGCTTTTAAATATTTGTAACTTCTCATAACATCTGTCACAGGTAATACAAAGAGGAAGTCAGGCCTTGGTCCTTCTGGCTGAGCAGTTACTATAGACTGAATGACGAATAATTGTTACTCTGCCAGTCACGTGACTCATGAGTTCCAATGGAAGGCATGGTCTGAAGAAGTCTTTAAGGACGAGTTGGTGCCGCTAATGAAGGAAGTGGTTGGTAAACTGCAGCTCCAAGCCCTTGAAAATTAACCTCTAGCACATGTTATTAGTTTCAGTTTTTGCTTAGTTAGAGTTTAATTTTTTGGGTAAAGCAGTTTATTGTCCTCTAAAAGATACTGAGAAAAATGGCTTCTTTTGTGGTGCTTCCCACTGCCCCCAAACAGTTTCCCGGCGTCTATGTTATGACTGCTTTTCTCAGCCGTAAGTGGGTTTGCATTCTGAACCCACTATGAGGCTCTTGTTAGGAACCTGTATGGATTTATTTGTAGAGGAGGACACACTGAATTGGACCTCAGCATTCAATGAATTCCATGAATTAGAAGGATGACCTTGGAGACAGAAAGAGACTTCATTATATGTCTTCCCTGCTTTCTGTGTGATAGATTTTGCTGTATGCTTCATATTCAGTCTGTGTGTGTGTGTGTGTGTGTGTGTGTGTGTGTTTTACGTTGAAAGAATAGATTGAAATTCAGCACCCTGACAGTGGACAATAAATTGACCGAGTTCTCGTTGTGAAGACTGTAGCACTGCATTTTATTTTTCCTCCTGTCATGCTTAGCAAATAAATAATCCCATTTACATTTCAGCCTCCAAACACGCCTGTGTCTTTGGGCATCATGGGAATACCATGTGGGCAAATGTGGTTATGGTTAGAATCCTAGTGTATATGGGTTTTTCTTTCTTGTGTGTGTCGCCAAGTAGCGTAGAGTCTGCTTTTGCACAGGTATTAAAGCTTAGCTGGAGCGAGAGAGGAGAAAATAGAGGGGGAGGAAAGCAGTGGACTGCCAGGGCCTGTTTCTCGTGGAAACACAGTTCATAGCCGGCTGCTGCAGGGGGAGGCTTTGGAAGCTGCAAAAGGATCAAACCAAATGGTAAAGTTTTAACGATTTACCGCTAATTGATTGACTTTATGTAGAAGGAGATGCAGCTACATGCTCTTATAGCCTACTGTCTTATTTATTTGTTTTTTGCTCAGTTTATGTGACTTCTAAACCCGATTCACTCGCTGCCTCTCCAGAGTCGTTTTATTCTGTACAAGGCCTGACTGATTTGACCAAGGGCTGAGTCTCCATGATAGCTAACTGTGACGATGGGGGATAAATTAAAATCACCTATGGCCAGGATCAGACCATCATTATTTATTTGTTTTTTGCTCAGTTTATGTGACTTCTAAACCCGATTCACTCGCTGCCTCTCCAGAGTCGTTTTATTCTGTACAAGGCCTGACTGATTTGACCAAGGGCTGAGTCTCCATGATAGCTAACTGTGATGATGGGGGATAAATTAAAATCACCTATGGCCAGGATCAGACCATCTCCAAGAGGTAATAGAAGAGTCCCTGAGGCCTGGCGACAGAGTGCTCAAATTCTATTTTCTACTTTAGTTAAAGCTAGTTTAAAATGGTATCATTTTAAGTACATGGGATACAATAAGTCATTGCCTCCCTACAGATTGTTTATAGGAAATCTCGAGGAAGTCCTTTTGCTTTATTCTGAAGTACTTTAGCATTTATGGTTTTAAATTTGGAAGGCATGTGGTCCATACATTTGCTTCAACGTACAGGTAGCTAAACTGAGGCTTGGAATAAAGTGCAGTGGTTTATTCAAATTCAGAACAATGATTGGTGATGGAGCAGAATTAGAACCCAGCTCAGCTAGTGTAGAGTTTTGAACTGGCATCTGTAATTAATCAGGAAAGGCATGTAGCTAAGGCCATGGGTAGGGATGCTATTTCTCATTACTTCTGGGGCATTCTCAACCATAATAGGGTTTTAATTATATCTGCCTTTGGGGGAAGCATGCATATTTTAAAATTAGTAATAAAATTGAAGGGAAAAAAGCACGATCTGCTTATTAGGGAGGCATGGATGGAAGGAACAAATACATCTTTTTGCAAAACAGTTCTGCTTATGTTTGGGGTCAGTGTCTCATCTTTTGACATAGGCTTCTGCAGAGTCGATCGTGGTGATCAATTATAATTCCGTGATGTAGTCTCCTCCTCTTGTACATCACAATGAATCAGGTATGCTAATTTTTGTTTCCATTCTCACCGTAAACGATCACTGTGGATAATTTACTCACTTTTTTTTCTCAGGAGTGTATGATTTAAAGTATCATCATGGTTTTTTTTTTTTTTTTCTTTCCATTCTCGAAAGGGACTAATAAAACCCGCCTCTGAAATGAGTAAGTATATTATCATTGGTGTTGAAATTGTTCAAATAGAAATGCTTATCCCATCTTTGAGTAAAGATATATTATCTTCAACACAAACACTGTTAATAGAAGCATTGGAATGTGTCCTTCAATCAGCTCAAGATCACTTTGTATAGCTAGGGTTCAATCAAACGCCACTTTTAATCACTTAATTACGTAAAAGCAGATCAGGTTTTCCTGCCAAAACAAATGACTGGGGAGGACTAATTCTGTAAGGGTACAGCCCTGGATAGTTCTCCGCTTCACAAGTAGTCCTTTGAGAAAACCATGCAGACAAGGTGAAAGTTGTATACGTTTCAGACTTTGAAATGGTTGCTTATCACTTTGGGAGGAATTTGGGCATGTTTGATTGTACTTGGAAAAGAGAGCTCTTTTGGCCTCTTCCTTCCTCGTGCCTGCTGCTGAGTCCCCGAATCTCCACGTTTCCCTTTGTGCAGTAACCTTTTCTCCCCACGCCTTCAGGGTCCTGAGACTGAGAAGGCCCAGAGCACACGCTGTCTGTGTGGCGACGACATCATCCGCTTGTCATGGTGACGGTTTCCTGATCCTCAGAAAAGTCCGTGCATCCTTTCTGTGGTCTTTTACAGCTGGGTAGTTGTATATGTCTTTCGATATTGCTAGAAGCCCCCAGCTTACGTCATTTTGCAGTTAGTAGGGTAAAGTTCACCTCACTGGGGCCCAGGGAGGCTAGAGATTTGCACAAGCCAGGTGAGTCCTGCAGTGGAGACACGCGTGCAGGTTGGTTTGCGTCCAGATCTTTTTGCATTTAAACTAGGACATTGAGAAGTGATACAGTTGCCAAGGTGAAATAATCTATTCGTCTTTCTACTTACAGTGCAGTCTGAATTACAGGGGGAAGCCGTATCTCACCTACAATAAATATCTTTTAAGGTTGCGAGAGTTGAGAGAGCAGCGCTGTTCCCGACCTGGGACTGTTGGAAGCTTGTTCCCTGCTTCTGCTATGTAGTGTTTCCTCTGTCACCAGTAAAGCTTCATATGAGCATCAGTCAAGTAGGGGAGGTTGACAGGATGTTCTCATGTAAACAGCTCAGCACCTTGCTTGGCAACGGGAGCGTACGATACTGGGAGTGCATATTCTGTAAGGGGCTTTTCATAACCCCTGCTCTTTTCTCTCTGCGTCCTCTGGGTGTGGAGGCAGCATGGCTGTGCTGAGGTATGTCGCTGGATCAGCATTTGTGAGTGAGTGAGTGAAGTCGCTCAGACGTGTCCGACTCTTTACGACCCCGTGGACTGTAGCCTGCTGGGCTCCTCCGTCCATGGAATTCTCCAGGCAAGAATGCTGGAGTGGGTTGCCATTTCCTTCTCCAGCATTTGTAGGGCAGTGCATCATCTCGAGTGAGTGTCAGCAGTCTCTCTCCCCCAGCTAGCAAAAATTCCTGTTTGGATGTTAATGGTCCGAAGGGGACGTGGTCCTAAAGGTTGAGGGAAGAGGCAATACATTTTTTTTTTTTTCAGGGAGGCATACCATAAGGAAGACTATAAACAGATGCGGTCACATTCTGAAAAGCAATGATAGTGACCACCATGGGTGGTCAGGGGTGGCGGCTGTAAATAGTTATCATGGGACACTTAGAGTGATGTTGATCAGCTCGAAGATGAGAGGCAGTGAATGCATGCTCTAAGGTTCATGAGGCTGGTCTATGGAAATGAGAGAATCACTTGAAATCTCACATTTCACATGAAAAATGAATGCAGATTTTTCATTCAGCTTCCTGGTTTTTATGTTATTTGCATTATTGAAAAATGAGTGAAATAGAAAAGCTGGAAATAAGGACCCTGTCTATAGTGGGAATTCCCTCTAGTACACACCTCTGAGTCATTCCCAGACTGTTTTTATACCTCAATTTAAGTCTGGGCCACTGAAAAAAAATCCAGAAGTCTAACATAACTTTTCAGAAGGACAATCCAAACAGACTCTGTGGTGTTTGATTAATACCTAAGCAAAGAAGCAGTGTAGAATAAAATAAGGAAAACGTTCCAGTGATCATTTATATGTTTTCTATGGATGCTATTAGGTTATAATGGAATTCTTTCCCCTGTCAGTGAAACACAAACAAAAAGCAACTAAAAACCATTCTTTCTGATGAGAGGCTAAGTCTGAGTACCAGGGATGAGCCTAAGAATCATGATCTGGTCCTGGCTGAGGCTAGGCTATAGTCACTCAGGTGTCCGACTCTTTGTGACCCTTTGGACTGTAGCCCTCCAGGCTCCTCTGTCCATGGGATTTTCCAGGCAAGAATACTGGAGTGAGTTGCCATTTACTTCTCCAGAGGATCTTCCTGACCCAGGGATCGAACCTGAGTCTTCTGTGTCTCCTGCATTGTAGAGGGATTCTTTACCTGCTGAGTCAATGGATACTGGCTGAACCACACAGGAATGTGGGACCTTAAGCAGATCTGTAACTTAATTGCATTTGGGTGACTACATAATTTATTGTCACATTATGGAGCTGCTATTCAAAATTAGAGCAGGTTGTCAGGCATCAACCCGGCTGTCCTGGGCTGATTTGTTATCCTCTCTTCAGTTCTCCATGTTTGCTGGTGAAACTAGATGGTTGCATTAAATGAGATGTTGTTAAACCTCTTTTTTTTTTTCCTTCAAGAGGCCCAAAATATAAAAGGAAAGTTCAGTTTGCAGATAAACTGGGGCTGAGTTCTAGTTCCCCACTGTCCGTTCCACACACACCCTGCAGCCGAAGATCCAAGGAGATCCCTGGAGCACAGTTTGAAAACTCTGACATTCCATGAGTGTATTCCACCCATCACTTGCCCTGGGCTGGAATCCCATGCCACATCTCTGTATCTGGAAGATCATAGGCAAACACATCCTAGCAGGAGGAGGATACAGTCTCATCCAGGATGTTCCTTGGGGGCTTCATCTTTTTATTTGTGCCTTAAAAAAAAAAGCACCACCTCATATTTTGTCTTTCCATCTGGAGTAGGAGCTTGGGATAATTTCATTTCTTCCAGCCTTTTTACTGTTCTCTTGTTTGAAAGACCTGAGCCTGCAGATATAAATGTAAGGGTGAAAATATAGATAAAGCTCTTAAAAATGGAAATTCTGTGTGTCTGGAAAAGTGATCAGGTTGTTTCCTAACTCTCCATGACCATCAAAAAGAACGTCGTAGTGCTAAGACCCACCCCAGCTCAAGTACACTGAAAAATAGAAGCTCTTTCTGGGCTGTATATAAAGGCACGTAGGGCTTCCCACGTGCTGCAGTGGTAAAGAACCTGCCTGCTAATACAGGAGATACCAGAGACGCAGGTTCAATCCCTGGGTTGGGAAGATCCCCTAGAGTAGGAAATGGCAACCCACTGCAGTAGTCTTGCCTAGAAGATTCTATGGACAGAGGAGCCTGGTGAGCTGCAATCCACGGGGTCACAGAGAGTCGGACATGACTGAGTGACTCAGCACAGGAAGGCACATAAAGTAAAGCCCTGGTTTGCCTATGAATTTCACAGATGGAGGGATCAGTTAACCCTGTCATTCTGTCCTCACACTGCCCTGCTGTATTCTTCTCCCTTTCCAGTCTCTTCATTGCAGAAGTCCCATCCATCTTCCCACACATGATTTGGTAGTGTTATTCCTAAGATCACCCTAATCGCTGTGTCTGTCTCCAATACCCAGCAGCAGGAATCCTTACCCCTTGCAGAGGAGATAGAATGCAGTCAACACGCCCCTCCATGTACCGGCAGACATGCTGCCAAAAGTGATTGCCACCCTCCATCCACACCAGACATTAAGTGAAACGGGCGAGGAGAAACCTCCTGATTTTGTGTTTTCCCCCATTACTGACTGGGGCAGCACGCTCTTGAATTTGTGTGTGTCAGCCCTTCTCAGTGATCATCTGGAGGTTCCTTGTTATGGATGCCATCAGATTTATGGGCTCTGTAGTCTTAGACCTGACCTGAGGCGAGTAGACATGCTTTTTGTTATTTCTTTTCAAAGCACTGTGGGTTTTTTTCTCTTTTGAATTACAAGATTGCCTTGGGCTAATGATATTCCTGTCTAGGTTTGCTCATCTTCAAAATTCAGCTGCTTCTTGGTCGATGGTACCTCCCTTTCTGCTGCATTTAGTTATCTGGACTATTTCAGGTGCAGTTATCTGAGAACGGATGGCTAGAGCATGATGCTGTCTATAACTTTGATATGTGGCAGGAGGCATACAGGTTGCTACAGGTAACAGACATCAGTGGAAAACTAGATGCCTGAGGTTTCTGAGGAACATTGAGCCCCTCTAGTCACTGGCATCTGTCAGATAGAATTCAACAAGCATCATTTATTCAGAGCCTATTATGTGCAGTGCATTTTGCATAATACTCATATCTCCGTCTCTGGCTCCTCTGCTTCCCTCTTCCTTCTAAACACCCTTGTGATTACATCAGATCTACTTGGATAATCCAGGCTAACCTCCCCATCTCAAGACTCTTTTGTATAATCACAGGTACAAAGTTCCTGTTGACATGTAGAGTATGTATCCACAGGTTCTGAAACTGAAAGTGGGGTCTGCCTGCTTACCCCTCGAAAGCCAGTAATGAGACCATGTTCGTGGAAAGGAACGTTTGCTTTATTCTGGATGTGGGCAACCAGGTGGAGACGGGGGCTGGTGAGGGTGGGGAGTTGGGTTCAAAGGCCATCTCCCGCCCCATCTCACCACCACCTCTTGCCCCAGCCCTGAGTGGGAAAGAGCTTTGACATGTGAGGGGCGGGGACTGCATGCAGACATAGTACAGTTAGCTCTGATGGTCGTCTTGGAATTGGTCTGAGAGTGGTCTGACCAGCATCATCTTGATTATTTTAAGTGCAGTGACTCTGCAGTTCCTGAGTCAGTTTGTTGCCGTTTCCCTGAGGCCAGGTCTTGGAACTGCAGTGGCTTTTGTCGGGGTTGCAGTCTAGTTGTCTTGCAGTTAACTGCTCCCTGGTAGGGCCTTCAGTGTCTAGTATATAAGGTAGTTCCCAGTACACGGCTCCGAATATTATCCATAGGTCTTAAGAAGACCCTAAAGGCCCTCGACTTTGCTTAAGGACTAAGTGACTTTCATTTTGTCCCGTTTGACCGCTTTCCTGTGTTTCTACACTTGCTCACTGCTCTGGTTGAACTGACTCTTTGGCTAAAGTTTTACCGCAGACAAAAGGCAGGAGGAGGACTTGGCGGGCGGGCAAGGACCATAGGGCCTGGCTCCATCTCAGTACCGGGATTAGGATGTGGCCGACTTTAGGGGAGCATTGTACTGCCTGCCGTAGGCAGTCAGCTCCCGCCACCAGAAAGACGGCAGCGACCTGCGCCGTAACCCGTGTTCAGTTCCTCCTGGTTTCCAGTCGGCTCTTACTCAACGTTCATCTCAGTTGCTCAGTCGTGTCCAGTTCTTTGCAGCCTCTAGGACTGTAACCCACCAGGCTCCTCTGTCCATGGGATTCTCCAGGCAAGAACACTGGAGTGGGTTGCCATTTCCTCCTCCAGGGGATCTTCCAGACCCAGGGACTGAACCCACATATCTTGCATCTCCTGCATTGGCATACCAATGGATGCCATATGCCATACCAATGGCATACCATCTGGGAAGCTGTTAGGGGTAGGTAAGGTTATCCGCATTTTACAGCTGGAAAGCACTGAGGCTCAGAGAAGTTAAGTAACTTGCCTAAAGCCACACAGCTGGNACATATCTTGCATCTCCTGCATTGGCATACCAATGGATGCCATATGCCATACCAATGGCATACCATCTGGGAAGCTGTTAGGGGTAGGTAAGGTTATCCGCATTTTACAGCTGGAAAGCACTGAGGCTCAGAGAAGTTAAGTAACTTGCCTAAAGCCACACAGCTGGTTGGCCACAGACAAACGGTCACAATCCATGCTGTTTGTGGCCATTATGCAGTTTGACAGTCATTGCATTGTTAGTACATAGAGGCTTAGGTGAAAAGAGGGTGCTTTCTCAGGGTCCTGCTGGTAGTCAGTAGCTGGGTCAGTATTCAGATCGAACCTCTGACTGCAGAGCCTCAGGCTGAAATGCTGTTCTGCCTGTGCTGGTGATCCCGGACCTCTGTTCTGCGATTTTCACTTTCGGCTCTGTTTACAGTGACCTTTGTTTTGTTGCTTGGCTTTGATTCCCTTCCTGGGTGGTCTTCATGTATTGGTGAAGGCAGGTGGAGACTGTTGTCCCTTACGTCGGGGTGTCACAGGGCTGAGAGTTAGTGGGTGAAAGCCGGCAGCGCACGGCAGCTGAGCTCTCCTGGGCGGTGGTTGCTACTCTGCTCCGGTGAGGTTTGCTTTTGGCATGGCCGATTGTAGGCAAAGGTGCCAGCGCTGTCTCACATGGAGCAGAGACCCTGCCTCACGGCGACTTGCAAACACGATCCCTGCGATGGAAGGCTAATGTTTGATGGGACCAGCCACAATTTAGTTACCATAACAACTTGGTAATACTCATGCTGTCTTGGCTTACTGCCTCCAAATGTGACGTACAGCAGTCATTCTGGCCAGCTGAAATGGACTCGCACCTTCTTCTTGTCAGGCATGCTGATAAATGACTCTGTTTCATGACAGACGTTTCAAAGTCCTCACTGTGTGTGTATGTCCGCCCTTCCTGTCAGCTGCAGGTTGCAGAAAGAGAGGTGGTTGGGGGGACAGCACCATGGTGCTGCTTTTCTGTTCCCGAGCTGTTTTATTGTAAAATAGCGTGTGTGTGTGTGGTGTGGATGAGTGCGTAGGGCAGGCGTGGGAGAAGTAAGTACATGGTTGAATCCACGTCTTGGAGCAGAACATCAGAGTGTTGGAGTAGTGTATTTATGTCATCTGCCCTGACCCCCAAAGCGTGAAATAATGTTATTAAATTCAGTCTCATTCTTTATGCAGTAAATTTGAGATGCTCTGGAAAAGGTGTGGGTAGTACAGTCGAAGAGAGTGTTCCTTCCTTTCATTTAAGTGTTACAGATGCACCGACTATTTATGTCCAGGGTTGCCTTGATGATAAGGAACCTGTAGTAGAATTTGAATTTTTTCATATGGGGAATAGCTGGGTTGGTGGGAATTTGAGGGAAGGCAGACATCAAGATTTTATTTTCTATTCTAGTAGGTAAGAGAGTGTTCTTCCCATTCAGGAAGGGTTAATAGGTTTTCCTTAGCGGGGATCAGGGAAGGACGAGGCTGGGTAATGATGCATTCTTTATTCCTCTCTGGGCGATACAGAATCTATATTCACGTTCCAAGGCTCTGAAAAGTCCAGCGGCAGAGAAACCTATTTAATTAACTGTTTCACTCAGCCGTGGGGGCCACGGGAGCCCCCTTTCTAGCAGAGCATCTGTGAATATCTCATAGAACACTGATTGGGAAATGGTGCTTTTAGAGCAGTAATGATGACGAGGAAACCAAAGTCAGGATCTCGCCTTCTGTCCCTAACCGTCTCTGTAGAGATTCAGCCGCAGGAGAGGTTCCGCACTGTACTTTGATTCTTCTTTGTAAGCAGACACATAGACTTCCCTCCCCAGATGTTAGCCTGGCATTTCTTTTCATTTGTGCCATCCGGGGCTCCATCTTGGCATTGACTTTGGGCACTTTGTACAACATTCTGTTTAGCTGCTGTTTCTCTAAGTATGTGAGCTTATTGCTACGGAAGATTATGGAATCTCCTTTGAAGAGTTCCAGGGATAAGTAGTGATCATCTTTTCTATGGGATGTCTGGAGTTCGGTCTTCTAGGAAACCCCATAATACAGCCACAAAAATCTGTATTTTTATTCTAATCATTTCATGAAAACATGAAAGTCTAGTGCTGAATAATAAATTCTAAGCTCTTTGTATACGTTGGAGAAAATCTTAGAGTAAGTCAGTTATACCTCTCTTTCTGTGATGGTGAAAAACCTCATGTCTAAGAAAACTGGCTCTAGAATTTGGATCTCCCAAATCCCTAAAAATGGATTTCTGTGTTTTGTTATTGGTAATCTTCATAAAGTTAAGGAAGCAGAAATACTTATGAAAGGGATATTAAACCCCTCTTGATGGTAGCCCCCTTTTAAAGAGATCAGCTGGAAAGATCCTTGTCCTTGTTGGCTCTCTAAGGCACTGATTGTTTAAGATACTAAGGAATAGAATTTTTAAGATAATTGCCTTCATGCATGCTTATTCAAGATATTATCCAGAGTTATGTGATTTTCTTCCAATCCCAGAGTTGGAAGGAAGCATATTTGAATAACTTGTTATGTAGGAATAAAGTCATTGACTGCTATTGACTTACCAGATGGTCTCAGATCCAGCCCCAACCCAGCTGGCTTGCTGGATTATTTGACCACAGTCGTGGAGAGCTAGTGGTCAGTGTATTGTATGTGATTTAGCAGAGTCGGTAGCTTTTTAAATTCAGAACAGTCTTTGTGTACTGTGTTGTCTACTCATGGTTAACATTATCCAAATAACAATGCCATGCCATGGTTTTGAGACAATTGTTAATCTGTCTGATGAAGCTTTCCTGTATCCCATTTGTTAGAATTTACTATGCGTCTCTCTTCCTTTCTTTCTTTAAATTTTTTCCCCCTACAGTAGCATTGTATGAAATTTTTATGTAATTGGCATTTGCATTCTGGTTAAAAAAAAAAGGATTTATCCAGCACTGTCTATATTGTTAGCCAAAGTAATGGTATGGTAGGATAACTTGATAATGGAGCACCCAAATGTATACTTAAATTTTTCAAGTACTTTCTCTTTTGTTGATAGAAATTAGAGCTTAATGTTAATAAGCAGATAATAACCCAAGATGTGTGGAAATATTGGGGTCTTATACACAGCCCAGGGGAAAGAAATAGACACTTATGTGTATGACTGCTAAAACGCTGACTCTGTTTATTTTCAATAAACATAATAACTGGTTTCATATGAGTATATAATTTCTTGGAAGAAATTAGAAAGAGCTGGAGTAACGTGGAACATATATAAGACACATATATTTACCCACTAAAGATACACTTTCTGGTATGTAGTCACTCAATTTTTATTTTTAGGAGGGAAAATCAGATGAGACAATGTGTTAAAAATCCGTCTTGGCTTCAGAAATGTTAGTACTTTGCATATTTTCTTAGGTGCAGTTAACAGTTACTCATTTCCTGGCATGATATGCTGAAAGTATGTCTTTATGATGATTAAAATCATCATAAAAGCCAGGGATTGGGCTTTTGGAAAATTATCTCCCAAGGCAGGATAGACAAAGAAAGACATCATCTGTGTTGTTTCAGTGAAGCTGTAAAAATAAGGCATGCTATGGGCATGAATAGGACTGGAACCCAGTGAAAGTCAGATATCATAAAGACAAGAAATGTGTTGACATTGTCATTTCACATGCTTTGTTTTTATCTTAATTTTTTGGTTCTGATCAGCTGCTGGGCTGAAGACTTTCTCTCTTATATCATTAAGTCTTTGGTTGGTTAGTGAGTGTGGTTTAGCCTTTTCAGTCTGATCAGCATTGTTGGTCACTGATAGAACTGAGTTACAGAAGGACCATCCCCTGAAATTCACTGAGTTCAAAGTATGCCCTTTGAGTGGGCATGCAGGTGTCCCTGTTGAGCACCCCACACTCTGAACAGCCATTCCAGAGAATGGCCCATGCACTGTGGGAGCCTAGAGATGAGTGTCAGTTGCTGCAAGGGGGAGGGTTTATGTCAAGAGAAGTCTTCAGAGGAGATGATGTTTGAGTTGAGTCTCAGAGGATTTATAAGAGTTTGCAGGAGATATGGAGGGGTAAATCAGCACAGCATATGTAGGGCTCTGAAAATATACTCCGAGTGCTACGTGGCTACACTCTAGAGAGCGTGGTTGGCAGGGGGCGATAGTCAAGTGTCCAGAGGTGGATAGGGATGGCATCACATGGAGCTTGCTGCGCTATGCTGAGGGTTTAGAACACGTGGCACTGGAGAGAGTGATGACCTTGCATCTTTAAGGATGAATGCTCCAGGGGAGTGGGGGATTGATCGGGAGAGGGCTGAGACTTGAGAGTAGGAATTTAGTAAGAAGATACATTCAGTGGTTTATGTTAAAGGCCTTGAGGACCTAAGATAATGTAGTGGCAGAGGGAATGGAAAGGAGGAATGGCTAACTGGAAATGTGATGCCGTGATCCTCGACACTTGGTAACAAACATATCAGAAATGAGGAGCAACAGATTGTTAGAATGAAACGAGATGCTATATTTTAAGTGTTTAACACAGTGTGTGGTACCTGGCACATTGTGAGCACACAGGAAATGAGAACTTGTAGTTCTTTCCCCTGTTGACAATAAGAAACATCTTGGAGATTCCTAGCAACAATAACTCGGGACTTCACCTCTGTAAAACCCCATCTCCAAATAGACCCTCTAGCAGGTTTCATACATTTGGATTTTGATTATCAGAGCAACTGTGGCCATCTTGTGTTCACTTTACATGATGGCCTGAGGGTAATATTGAAGTCTTTTCAAGTTGTTAACAGTATCTTAATTTTTACACACCCTCATCCAATGACCTGACTCATGTTTTAAATGCAGTTCAGTTGTGGGACCACATCTGTTTACCTTTATGCTCTCATTAGGGAGAAAGCCCCAACCCACCACTCACATTTGACTATTTGTCTAGGGTTTTATTCTGCAAGTATCCTTTTCCTCTGAGTCTCTGGAGGTACCTGAAGATTCTGTTCCTGCTGAGGGCCGACTTCCTAGCTTTGCAGACAGCTCCCTTCTCTCAGTGTACTCACTTGCAGAGAGAGCGAGCGAGAGAGGTGTCTTCCTCTTCTTGTAAAACCACTGATCCTATCATGAAGGCCTCACCCTCATGACCTTATTTAACCCCAATTACTTATTGAGGGCCCCATTTCAATACCATGACACTGGGGGTTAAGGCTTGAGCATTAGCACTTTTGGGGGATTCAGTTCTGCCCTAGTTACTGGGATTGAGGAGTGTGAATTAAGGTGTTCGCTGCCTTTATGCCCTGCTTTTACATGGTACCATTTCCAGACCCGTCTTCATGGTCATCTCAAGCTGGTTGTGCTGGTTGTTTTAGGTATCTTGAAGAGCCATTCACTAATTGACTCATCATATAGCCACAGAGCTAGGATTTAGAAGCCAGTAAGACAATTTGGAGCTTTAAAAGCTTGTGGAGCATAGCTATACTTTCTTAACTGGGAGGGAAAACAAACACAGGCAGACTGCAACAATGGGAGTAATTGTCTCTTAGGGAATGGGAATCTGGAAGGTATAGAATCAGGGTCTGGCAAAAAGGCTACTCTCCAAGATTCCTTTCAAGGCCCATATAACACTTGATGTGCTGCTGAAATTGACATTGCATCACGATGAAATTCTATCCTTTGATTAAGTTAATGATTGAGTTAATCTTCGCTATAAACATGGATAACTTCTCTTCAGGTATGGTCCTGCATTTAAAGGAAGGCTGTTAATTTAATGACTTTTAGTTAGTATCATTTTTTTCTCTAATGGTAAAACACACATTTTTCCACATTAAAGAAACTTCTGAGGGCTTCCCTGGTGGCTCAGTGGTAAAGAATCAGCCTGCCAGTGCAGGAGACGCAGGTTCAATCCCTGATTTGGGAAGATTCCCACATGCCACAGGACAACTACACCCGTGCACCACAGCTACTGAGCCTGTGCTCTGCAACTAGGGACAGACCCACGGGGCAATGCAGATCCAGCACAGCCATAAATAAATACAGAAAATTATAGAAAGAAGTCTCCGGAACCAGGATGTATCTTAAAATCAATGATGCCTTATGGTTCCCTGATGGTTTTTCTCTTTTCTTCCCTTTTATTGTATATTTTATATTGTTAATTTTATTCTTGTATTAGTATACAACTGATAGCACAGAACATTTTAATAAGATACAGTATTAAAAGCTATGATAATATATACCTACGTGAGCTCTTTCCATACTATCTCATTTAATGCTCACAGTGATCCTGTCATCATGCTCAATTTACAGAAGGTTTAGTGATGCTAAGTTACTTGCTCAAAGTTGTTTCTTCTTTATTTAATTTCTCCGTGAAATAAACACATAATTTTTCTTAGAAGGCCAGGGCACACATCTTTTAGTAACTCTCTAAGGCTCCATATTTTAGAGGAAAATGCTGAGGAGGTTTTCTTTTAATTTTGTATGAATTTGAATCACATAGTTGTTGGAGGAAAATTCTGTCTTCTTGTATTTGCTGATGTCCCATATGAATTATATAGTAGTTTTATCCTTCAGGGTATTAGATCTTTGAGGATAGCTGAAATGACACATCTGGCTTCCTCCTACTGCAGTTTTCTAAATTCTGTAGCTGAGACTCCCGAGGTCTTGCTTGCAGGCTTAGTCTCATCACTGTCTCTAAGGGGCATCTCTTAGTCAGAGGGAATTTCAGAAAGCCAGGAAATTATCTTGATTGGCTAAGCATAAAATTAGCCGTGCTTCTTGTCCTGCTCTTTACAGAGTCTGGGTTCCATTCACTGGGTTCTCTTGTGAGCAAGCTTTGAACCTGGTATCAGTCGCTGCGTCTGCGTTATCTCAGCATGTCAGAGCCTCTGCCCAGGCCTTCCAGCACCCAGGCAGTGCCTGCCTTCATCTTCTCCAATAAAGGCCTGGATCTTCTATATCTGGACTTGTTCTTTGGTGCCAGACACTTCGGCCCATCTGCCTTTCTTTGGGGAAAGTCTGTGCATTCTGCTGGCATCCCCTGGCCCTGCCTGTTGCAGAGAGGGGCGGGGTCCTGGCCTCAGTTCTATTTACTCTCCACCCTGGGCTCTGATTCGGAGATGCTACCTTGAACACTACTCAGCTTAGCCTTAGCCTAGCATTCATGCTCTGCAGAATCTACCCTCTGACTTTTCCAACAGTTTTGTACTATCCACTACTATATCAAACTTCCTATATTACGGTATTCTTTTTTATTACTGTATTATGACTTCTGTATTTGTATATTTGTCTAATCTTGGCTGGTACATTCTAAGTCCCTTGAACATGGGACCATGTCTTTTATCTTTAGATACTCCCATAGTAACTTGCACATAGGAAACGTAATGAATGAAGGGTAGTGGAGCTAATAACTGTTAGGCACCCAATGTGTACCTGATGATTGAAGGCTCATAATAAACAGAAAAGCATTCACAGGAAGTTGTCCCTGATCATATAATCTGTGCCTTATGGGTTCATGTGTTTTGTCTTTGGAATAAAGCTCTTTAGGTTTTGGGTATTTGGTTATATATTTCTCTAATCCATCTTGTGTATCATCTGTTAACTCATTAACCTAGAATTTTGCTGTTTTTCAATTTACGGGTACATATTTTATGGATGATTTATCCATGAAGTGTATGTGCACATATACACTGTATAGTCTTTCTGTGTAAATGAAGGTTTATAATGGTTTGAGTTTTTTGTAGTTCAGGTGCTTTAAAACTGTTTGAATGTGTCACTAGACTATAAGCTCAGGGGGGCAGTGGCTTTTGTCAGCTTATTTCTGTATGCCCAGGTCCTAGAACAATGTCTAACACATGGTAGATTCTCAATAAATATTGAAAAGTGAAAAAGCCTAACACCCTCAGCTTTTCTTGGGAGAAAAAGACTTCAGATAGGGTATATATATATATATATATATACTTAAAATTTTATTTTTAATTGAAGGATAATTTTACAATATTGTGTTGATTTCTGCCATACATCAACATGAGTCAGCCATAGGTACACATACCTCCCCTCCCTCTTGAACATCTCNCCTAACACCCTCAGCTTTTCTTGGGAGAAAAAGACTTCAGATAGGGTATATATATATATATATATATACTTAAAATTTTATTTTTAATTGAAGGATAATTTTACAATATTGTGTTGATTTCTGCCATACATCAACATGAGTCAGCCATAGGTACACATACCTCCCCTCCCTCTTGAACATCTCTCCCACCTCCCACCCCATCCCACCCCTCTAGGCTGTCATGAACACCGATTTGAGCTCCCTGAGTAAATTCCCACTGGCTGTGTATTTTACATATGGTAGCATATGTGTTTCCCTGCTGCTCTCCCTATTTGTACAGCCTCTCCGCCCCACCCCGCTCCGTGTCCACAACTCTGTTCTCTGTGTCTGCATTTCCATTGCTGCCCTGCAAACAGATTCATCAACACCATCTTTCAATAGATTTCATATATACATTATGTTGTTTGCAGTTTGATTCAACTTTAATTTCCAAGTGGCATGAGCTTATACACTCGTGTTTGGATTGGAACTTAAAGCTATATATAGTCCAGCTTCTCTACCACGGAAGAGCTAACACGCACCATACATGCTGCTGCTGCTAAGTCGCTTCAGTCGTATCTGACTCTGTGCGACCCCATAGACGGCAGCCCACCAGGCTCCCCCATGGGATTCTCCAGGCAAGAACACTGGAGTGGGTTGCCATTTCCCTCTCCAATGCATGAAAGTGAAAAGTGAAAGTGAAGATGCTCATAACTTGGACTGGTCATCTTTTTTTGCCAATTTTTTAAAATAGGAAGTTTCCTTTATTTTAAGTTGTCATTTGTTTGCTTCAGCTCGTGCCCACTATTATTAGTTTGATGTTGGTGCCCTCAGGAATCCGTCTAACCCCCTCACATAGGTGGCTCTTCTTGGGTTCAATCTGCTTCCCCAGGTTAAATCAGCACAAGCCTAGAACTGCTTCTCACATGCTGTGGCTCACTCCCCTTCAGTTCAGTCCAGTTCAGTCGCTCCGTCGTTTCCGACTCTTTGCGACCCCATGAATCGCAGCACGCCAGGCCTCCCTGTTCATCACCATCTCTCGGAGTTCACTCAGACTCGCTCACGTCCATCAAGTCCGTCATGCCATCCAGCCATCTCATCCTCAGTTATCCCCTTCTCCTCCCGCCCCCAATCCCTCCCAGCATCAGAGTCTTTTCCAATGAGTCAATTCTTCTCATGAAGTGGCCAAAGTACTGGAGTTTCAGCTTTAGCATCATTCCTTCCAAAGAAATCCCAGGGCTGATCTCCTTCAGAATGGACTGGTTGGATCTCCTTGCAGTCCAAGGGATTCTCAAGAGTCTTCTCCAACACCACAGTTCAAAAGCATCAATTCTTCGGCGCTCAGCCTTCTTCACAGTCCAACTCTCATATCCACACATGACCACAGGAAAAACCATAGCCTTGACTAGACGGACCTTAGTTGGCAAAGTAATGTCTCTGCTTTT
>SJYX01008821.1:142349-160649 GCA_006410675.1 Oreotragus oreotragus
CAGTCTGTTGTTCCATGTGCAGTTCTAACTGTTGCTTCCTGACCTGCATACAGATTTCTCAAGAGGCAGGTTAGGTGGTCTGGTATTCCCATCTTTTTCAGAATTTTCCACAGTTTATTGTGATCCACACAGTCAAAGGCTTTGGCATAGTCAATAAAGCAGAAATAGATGTTTTTCTGGAACTCTCTTGTTTTTTCCATGATCCAGCGGATGTTGGCAATTTGATCTCTGGTTCCTATGCCTTTTCTAAAACCAGCTCGAACATCAGGGAGTTCACCGTTCATGTATTGCTGCAGCCTGGCTTGGAGAATTTTGAGCATGACTTTACTAGCATGTGAGATGAGTGCAACTGTGTGGTAGTTTGAGCATTCTTTGGCATTGCCTTTCTTTGGAATTGGGATGAAAACTGACCTTTTCCAGTCCTGTGGGCACTGCTGAGTTTTCCAAATTTTCTGGCTCACTCCCCTTGCTATCCCACTATTGTTATTTTTTATTTTTAAAATAACTTTATTAATGTACCTGTTTTTGGCTGTGCTGGCTCTTCCGTGCTACACGGGCTTTTTCCTCCAGGTGCGGCAAGGGGGCGCTGCTCTCCTTGCGGTGCGTGGGTTTCTCACTGCGGTCGCGTCTCTTTGCTGCAGAGCATGCGCTCTAGGGCACACAGGCTTCAGTAGTTCCGGCTCCTGGGCTCTGGACCAGGGATCGAACCTGTGTCTTACATTGGCAGGTAGATTCCTCACCATTGAACCAACAGGGAAACCTCTCGTTCTCTTTAGATTAGATGTGTCTTTCTTGGTATATGCTATTTTAAAACAGATTTTGGACAACAGGAACATAGAGCAGGTTGTATTCTGGGTTATAATCATAGAGGCTTTCTTCTGAAATAAATGAAGTTCTGTGCATTCTGAAGTGAAAATTTAATCTTAATAAATGCGGCAGGTGTCACTTTTTTTTTTCAATTTATAGTTTGTTTGAAAATGGTCAGTAGGTCTCAGTGCCTGCTATTCTGATCTTTACAACCAACTCAGTGAAAATGGGTTCTTCCTCAAATATGAACAAACACAAACAGAAGGGACATAAGCCTGTAATTGCATAGCTGAGACTTAAGGCTAGAAAGATTGTTTAATATGTATTTAGCATACATAAAGCAGATTAGAAATGAGAAGCTCTGTCATCTGCACTTGCTCCAGCCCAATTCTTTCTTGTTCATTAAAATGAAAGACGGTTCATTCTCTTTTGGAGCATTGCCATTATAAAAATAAATGTCAATATGTTTCATACTTGCAGAATTTTAGCACTTGTCTACAAAATGCCAAAGGATGACTACACCAGTCCTTCTGGGTGTGGGCTGTGTACTCACAGTAGAATGACATCAATTACAAAAATGTAAGCTTGTGCTCTTAAAGGAGTTTCCCAATTGCAATGGTTATCTAATTACACCAAATGCTTTGTTGACTGGCGAATTCTAAGAAGAAATGTAGGAACAGACTAACAGAGAACAGTTTTGGAGGTTTTCTATTTACCACTTGCTCCCATCTAGTTCCAACTCCTTTTTTTTTTTTTTTTAATTTTCCGTCTGACTTGTCTAACTCTTTCTCTCTTCAATCATTTCCCCCTTTGCCTTGCACTGAGCAGCACGGACGTTACTTTGTCCCAGTGGTGGCACAGGGATTTAATAAGACTGCTGACCTCTGGGTCAGAATGGCTCTTGCCTGGCTGACAGTGGTTAACTCCTAGTGGGCTATGTAGGTAAGAGAGGTGAAGTGATTGAATTTGCAGGAGCTGCTGAAGCAGGCGTTAAAGACTGGGGACCTCTGTGCACGCTTTCTTGGCCCCTTTCTTTTCGAGCCCCGGGTCTGGATGGGCACTGATCTGACTGGTTCAGAATCAGAGGACAAGAAGGGATTGGTAGTTTTGCATTCCATTTTGCTTATAATCACGTGTGCTCACTGTAGTCAAGGGCTTAGAGGCAGAGGGGAAAGGGGACAAGCTAAAGAGGGGCTGTGAAGACCAGTCGTGTGCTCCTTGCTCTCTTCCTCACAGCGTGGGCTCTGACTGTGGTTGTGGAGGTGGAGCTGCTGTGGTACTGACGAGGACTGGGACCTGAAAGATGGGTTTGGACGAGGAATTTCTGGGAATGTACGGGCGATTGCTATGGTTTCTAGAGAGGAAACCTATAGGAAATGCTAGTTCACTGTTAGCGCGGTGGAGGTCAAGCCAGTTTTGCGAATTAGGTATTTGTTTAATTTACTGCTGTTCACAGTAGAACTGCTATGATTTTTATATTTATATAAAACTTTACAAGTTTTGGACTTCTTAATGCCGATAAATGGATGCCTTCTTAATACCTTATTATATGGTATATAATATGAGAGAATATGGTATAGTCTCTCTCTTATGTATGTATCTGATTTACAGGAAAAAGATGCTAGTCCCAGACTGGCCTTATACACGAGGTACCTGTGAATTCCTAGCTTTGGGAACAGACAGGTCAGTTTCATGGTATTCTTGCTTGGAGAATCCCACAGACAGAGGAACCTGGCAGGCTACAGTCAATAGGGTTGTAAAGAGTCAGACACAACTTAAGTGACTTGGCATTCGCACGATTCACACATGCTCTCTTACATGTAACCATTTGCCATAAAAGAACTGAGAAGGGGGCAGAATGGATGGATCGAGAGTTTTCTGTAATCTACTGAGTTTTTTTTTTGGATTGTTTTTTTACCCAGTACAAAATCAAATAGCTAATTCAAGGCAATCAATTTCTGCCTATCCCCCCTGCCCCAAACCCTTATACTAGGATATAGGATTTGAAATTTGAAAGTAGATCTTAAAACTCTTCTGTGAATATATGTATCTATTATAGTTATTTGAAATGGAGAGGACTTAATCTTCCTCTCTACTCTTTCTACCAATAAAACAAAACAAGACTTAGTAATAAATAAGTCTTTGATTAGGTCAGTTTTGATTTATGGGGAACCCATTAATCTACTGCACAGACAGGAATTACACAGATTTGATGAATCAACAAAGCAGGAAATGGAAAATACCTTCTCACCTCTAGGTTTTATGAGTCAGGAAGAACACGTCCCTGGCCACGGTTAGGCTTTCTTATCAGTCATGCAAAAGAACATGTAAATTAGCTGCCGTTTGTGCTGACCTATTATGCTGTGAAAATACTCTGTGTATTTTCATGTTTAAGAAGGATTTGTGCAAACAGAGCTCTAAGAAAGGAACATAAACGATTGTGGAGATTGTCTAATTTTTCCTAAAAGCAATATCCTTACTGTCAACGCAAGGGATTGAGATGGCAGAATCAATAACTTGGTTTCCGTGTGGGACTTGCTAATACACAAATTAGTGTATGGTGCTTATGAGCTAGATAAGCTTAAAAGGCTGTATTCTCTCAGTATTTTATTGCCATGCAGTCAAATGAAAGAACAGACAGAAACAACGTAAGGGAATGAAACGATATATATCATAATCTTCCTAGGTTGTTAATTCACACGCATAGTGGCAACCGCTGACATCTGTGTACTACCTCATTGCATGAGAAACTCCTATAACAAATCACTCGTATTGTGTATGGTATGTTTTCCCAAAGCAAAAATCAGATAGAACCTGTTTTTTTTTTTTTTTTTAAATAAGAACTCATCATCCTTTGGCATGTATAACTAGGAAGCATTGGCAAATGGACACCCGGCTGGGAGATTTATTCCCTGAAATGCTCTTTTCAGGTCTCCGTGTGAAAGCGTTAGCTGGGTCAGTTAGTTGAGATGAAATGACATAATTTATTGACCGACAGTGATAACTTTCTAAATACATCGAACATTTGGCGCCACATAACTGCATGCCTCACTAATTGCTTAGACGCATGCCTGCTTTTGTAATCAATGTGCTACTTGGGCTAGCCTCTGCAGAATTTATTGCCTCATTTTCTGTTTCAGACTGCTTAACTATTCACTGGGTGGTATCCCTGAAAATGACAGTCCCTAAGGAGAGGAATTGACATGTCAGGGGCCAGAGGTCTCCCCTTTGCATGGCTTTGGAATCACTCTTTCATATTCTAAGAGCAAGGCAAAGCTGGCAATTTGCATTTAAAGCACTGCGCTCCAAGGTTACCTTCTGCTGAGTGTATCTTTCAGATAGTGGACATTTATCATAGTGTAGCTCTCAAATCTGAAATAGCTGCTGAAGGTATAGCCAAGGAGCCATCACAGTCCCAGGGAACAAGGTAATAAATCAGAAGCTGCCACATGATCACTATGGTAACCGTCAGGCCCTGTCACACTGCAAACATTATTGAAGGGTAGGTACAGTGTTCAGCTCATCAAGTGTTTGTGATCATAAACCTGTTGACATTATAGATTTGATATGATCATATTATTGTCTTTATAGATTGAAAGGGACTGCTCTCTGACTCCATACTGGAGGAAAATAGTATCATATGTAAGGGCACATTTTATGAATGTAGGCTTGAACTTGTCAATATAGGTAGGCATAATAGAGTAGCATGTAGTTTTTCTTTTTAAAGATAAAATCTGTTTTTTCATCACTGTGAAGCTAAACATTTTTTTCTAATGAGGCATTTCATATTGAGCTGAACATGCAGACGTATGTAATTTTGTCCATATTGATTACAGTCACTAGTTGTAATGTTTTAGCTATTGAATCACTTAGTATTCAGTACTTATATTTGACACAATTTCTTTATGATTATTATGAATAAAGGATCCTAAGATAATGCTTTCTTCCAATTCTGGTTTTAAATACATGCACATAGTTGTATTTTGAAACTTTATAGCATGACATTTAGAGTTAGATATAGATAGCATCTTGGTAAAATTGATGAATTTGTTGTGAAGCAATTAGACTTTATTATGATTATGAAAGGTAGTGTTTTTTAATTATAAGAACTGTGAATTCTCACAATTATAGTAACTTTAGGTAAGTATGTTCCCTAAAAGCAAAATTTGTGTATCCAGTATATCTTATATGAATCTCATGAGTAGTTGTATTTCAGTTGTATTACTCATCATAGAAGGTGGTTCCCCCAAACACATTTAGTGTGTACTCATTTAGCATTTTATTAAATCACATATATTTAGAACTCATCAGCCAGGGAGGAAAACTCCACATTTATTATTATTATAAAATTGTTAGTATTTTCATAATTATTTTTAAATTTTAACATCTTTCTTTCAGCTGCCTGGGAGGGCATTACTAAACGTTAATGGCAGTAACTATGGTAATCCCCTTGGAAGCGAGATAAAAACTCATTAAGAGGATAATAGGGCTGTCACATGTCTACATTCCTCCCCAGGATTTGAATTTTCTTCCTTTCCCTCTCCCCCTCTGAAAAGAGGAGTTGAACATTGAATTAGTGAGCACACAGCCATCATTATCCTGTCCGGTGATAGGCAGGCATCATCCCCTGGAAGGTTGGCATTGTGCATAGTCCTTGGTTTCCTGAGTGTTAGCAGGCAGGAAGGAGGGAAGGACCGTGGGAGGGAGGGAGGGAAGCCACCTAGCATGTCCTCTCTCTTTTGTACACTGCACGAGTGTGAAATCAATATAAACATATTTCGTGAGCTGCAGAGGAAGAGGCACAGTACATATTTAGCAGTTAAAAAAAAAAAGGGTTTCTCCCTGCCACCACTCTTTTCATTTGAAGGGCAGCCTGTAATAGGGTCCCGATGGTGCTGAAATGTAGTGGAACTCAGAGATAGGGCTGCACAGCTGAGTCTGAGCTGGATGGTGCGTGCCGCCTTCTCATGTGGGAGGCCGAGCAGCTGGCACATGGGGAGCTCCTTTGCGCTATTTATGAGCTAGTGTTGAAGTAGCAGTCTGGAGAGGAAAGACTTGGGGCCCACCAGCTAGCTTCTGAGGGCTCTGTCTGAAAGAGTGCTTATAGAGGCAGCAGTTAGCTGTCACTTCTGACTCAGTTCACTTTGCTCAGACTCAGTTTCCAGTATTCTTACTGCACTAGATTCGTATTCAGAGTTACTTGTTTTTGTAAAGAAAAATGCCATGAAGAAGTCCAGGATAATTGTACACTGTCAATCAAGGAAGGATGCTAATACTGCTCACTCACTGTGTGCTAGGTACTCCGATAGGTATTTGCATGGATTCTTTAATCCTGAGCACCACCCTGAGAATTCCCACGTTACTGATAAGGGGGCTGAGCCTAAGAAAGATTTAAATGCCTAGAAAGTGGCTGAGCTGAATTTTCAGCCCAATTCTCTCTGATACCATGTCTATGCTCTTATTTTTTACTGTACTGTGTGCATGATGCTCAAGAAGGCATAACTTCTTGTTTCTTTTTTGTTTTTTACTCTTGTGGGAAGGAATACTTAACCTGAGATCTACTTCTTAGCAATTTTTTTAAAATTAATTTTTTATTGAAGGATAATTGCTTTACAGGAATTTTATCAAACCTCAATATGAATCAGCCATAGGAATACATATATCCCCTCCCTTTTGAACCTCCCTCTCATGTCCCTCCTCCTCCCACCCTCTAGGTTGATACAGAGCCCCTGTTTGAGTTTCCTGAGCCATACAGCAAATTTCCATTGGCTATCTTTTTTACATATGGAAATGTAAGTTTCCATGTTACTCTTTCCGTACATCTCACCCTCTCCTACCCTCTCCCCATGTCCATAAGTATATTCTCTGTCTGTTTCTCCATTGCTGCCCTATAAATAAATTCTTCAGTACCATTTTTCTGGATTTCATATATATGCGTTAGAATATGGTATTTACCTTTCTCTTTCTGACTCACTTCACTCTGTATAATACGTTCTCTGTTCATCCACCTCATTAGAACTGACTCAAATGTATTCCTTTTTATGGCTGAGTAATATTCCATTGTGTATATGTACCACAACTTCTTTATCCATTTGTCTGTCCACGGACATCTAGGTTGCTTCCATAGCTATTGTAAATAGTGCTGCAATGAACAGTGGGATACATGTGTCCTTTTTGATTTTGGTTTCCTCAGGGTGTATGCCTAGGAGTGGGATTGCTGGGTCATATGGTGGTTTTATTCCTAGTTTGTTAAGGAATCTCCAATTGTCTTCCATGGTGGCTGTATCAATTTACATTCCCACCAACAGGGCACCGCTTAGAAAATTTGAAGTGATGTTAACCAGAGGCATAATGCCATACAGCAGGTCTCTAGAACTTACTTATCTTGTATAACTGAAATTTCACACCCACTGAATAGCAGCTCTCCATTTCCCCACCCCTATCCCCTGACAACCACCACTCTGCTTTCTGCTTTTGTGATTTTAACTGTTTCGGGTAACTCATCTAAGTGGGATCATGGAGTATTTGCCCTGGGTCTGCCTCGTTTCACTCAGCATATCTTCCAGGTTCATCCATGTTGCTGTGTATGCCAGGATTTCCTTCATCTTTAAGGCTGAGTAATATTCCTGTGTGTGTGTGTGTGTGTGTGTATCACCTTTTCTTTATCCTCTAATCTGTCATGGGCACTCGGGTTGCTTCTGTGTCTTGGTTATTGTGATTGATGTTAAACTTTAACGAGGGAGGGCAGATTTCTCTTTGAGATCCTGATTTTAATTCCTTTGGATAGATACCAAGCAGTGGCATTGCTGGGTCATGTGGTAGTTCTGTGTTTAACTTGTTGAGGAAACTCCATATGGTTTTCCATATGGTTGTGTCATTTTTCATTTCTACGAGTAGCATACAATAGCATCCTATATCTCTGCATTCTTGCCAACACTTGTTATCTTTTTTTTTTTTTTAATAATAGCAAAGAGCAAATGTGAATTACTGATTGAAGAGCCACCAATAGATAGAAGATGATATCTCATTGTGGTTTTAACTTGAATTTTCCTCATGATCTGTGATGCTGAACATCTTTTCATATTCTTGTTTGTCATTTGTATGTTATCTGTAGAGAAATATTTGTTCAAGTCCTTTGCCCATTTTAAATTGGAATTTTTTTTTTGCTATTAAGTTGTAGGAATTCTTCATATATTTGGGGTATGAACCCCTTAACAGAGACATGATTTGCAACTATTTTCTCTCATTCGACAGATTGTCTTTTCACTGTTTCCTTTGCTTTGCAGAAACTTTTAAATTTGTAGTCCCATGTGTGTATCTTTGCTTTCATTATTTGTGTTTTTGGTGTAATATCCAAGAAAGCATTTGACCAATGTCAAAGATTTTCCCATGTGTTTTCCTCAAATAATTTTACAGTTTCAGATCTTGTGTTTAAATATTTAATCCCTTTTTGATTTTTTTGTGTGTCTGATACAAGGATCCACTTTTCATTCTTTTGTGGACCTCCAGTTTTCCCAACACCATTTGCTGAAGAGACTGTCCTTTTCTCATTGTGTGTTTTTGGCACCTTTATCTAAGAGCAGTTGACATACATGCCTGGGTTTATTTCTGGGCTTTCTGTTCTAGTCCGTTAGTCTGTGTGTCTGTTTTTATGCCAGTACCATGCTGTTTTAATTACTGTGGCTTTGTAATATAAACGTGACTGTTGAACAGTGCAGGGGTTAAGGATGCTGAACCTCTGTGCAGTCCAAATTCTGGGTATGATTTATAGTTGACCCTCTGACCCTCTGACCCTCTGGGTATGATTTATAGTTGACCCTCTGACTACATATGGTTCCACATCCACAGATTCAACTAACTGTGTGTTTTGTAGCACTGTAGTAATTATTATTGAAAAAAAATCCTCATATTCACGGACCTGTACAATTTAGACCCATGTTGTTCAAGAGTCATTGTAATTGAAATTTGATGTGACGCTCTCAACTTTGTTCTTCTTTCTCAGAATTCTTTTGGCTATTTGGAGTTCTTTGTAAAAGGTTCCATATGAATTTTAGGATTTCCCCCATTTCTATAAGAACATGCCATTGGGATTTTGATAAGAGATTTGTGTTGAATCTGTAGAGCAATTTGGGTAGTATGGACATTTTAAAAATATTGAATATTCCAATTCACGAGCATGGCAGAAATAAAAGGTATCCATATTGGGGAGGAAGAAGTAAAATTATCTGTTTAAAGATCATATGGTCTTGTGTGTTCAAAACCCTAAAGATTCCACAAAAAAAACTATTAGAACTAATTAACAGATTCAGTAGAGTTGAAAGATACAAAATCAACATATTAAAATCAGTTTCTGTTTTCTTCTTAAAATTGAGATACAATTGGCATAACATTGTATTAACTACTTTTCTATATACTAGCAGTGAACTCTTCAAAAAGGAAATTAAGAAAACGATCGCATTTAAAATAACGTCAAAAAGAATAAAATATTAGAGCATAAACTTAAGCAAGGAAGTGTAAAGCTCATACACTGAAAACTTCAATATTGATGAAAGAAATCAAAGAAGACATGAATAGATGGTAATACTTCTTTCAGTTTCATTGGCGGGTATTTGTATCTTTCTTCTTTCGCTGTGTACTCATCATTGTGTGCATGCTTAGTAGTGTTCGACTGTCTGCAGCCCCATGGACTATAGTCCGCCAGATTCCTTTATGGAATTTTTCCAGGCAGGAATACTGGAGTGGGTTGCCAGGGATCTTCTCAACCCAGGGATTGAACCTGAGTCTCTCGCATCTCCTGCGTTGGCAGGCGGGTTCTTTACCACTGTGCCACCTAGGAAGCCCTGTGTAGTCCATCATCTCTTAGAATTACATTTTAGACACTGTACCTGGTACTAGAAAAATGTAACTAAGTTCAGACCGCTGGAATTCCATTTGGTGTTACTATAAAGATGACTAAGGAAAAGTGAGCCACTTCTTGGAATGGTATACTTCCACTGATAGAAGGTGACAGGGAAGAGAGGAGCCTACACCCTAGCTCTAATGGAGGCAGGTTAGGGTAAGAAATCATGCTTTAGCAATCATACTTGGGGTTTGATTTTAGGCCTCAACCTGTATTACTTAACTCTTACTTAATTTGGGGCTGACAACGTTACCTTTCTGGACCACTTTTCTCATCTATAGGGGAGAGAGGTAATGCTTACCTTGCCGTGTTGTAGTGAGGATTCAGTGAGGCAGCTGATGATGACCTGGTGTGGATTCGGTGCTGGTCCTCTCCATTCTTACTTGCTGACACTTCCAATTATAATATAAAGTTAGGTTACAGTAAGCCAGTAAAAGTTACTTAGGTCAGGGTCAGCATTCATTTGCATGCAACTCCATTGTATATAATATACTTACCAGTAGAGTATATGACATTCATAATAATATTGCATTCATATCTTATTAGAGATTTCTTTCTTCACTTATACATTCAACACTGAACTATTATCTTGACCACTGAGGGCAAATATGAAAGAGAAAAACGAGAGACACTGTTCTCCTCAAGCCTCAACCTGCAGCTGAGCCCTGGGGGTCCCGCAGCGTCCACCTGGGGAGCCTGTGCAGAAGAGAATCCTGCGGACTAGAATCTGGAAGGAAATGTTAATGTCCTCCAGGAATTAGGCCCTGTCTGCTTCTGTTAACTTGCCTGCCTTTGTTTTTATTTGTCATCTCATTCTTCAGAGCAACATCTTAGGTTTTATACTTTTCACCTCTTCTTACATTTTATTATAAACTTTGCTGCCCAAGGGTGGGCAGTTGTTTCGTTTCGTCTGGGTTGTTATAGTTAGGCTGATCTCTAAAAAAAAAAACAGGCGTCTAGTTTTGCAGCTCCAATACCTGGAGAAATCCGCGTATATAAAGGCTCAGTTCACCCCTGGTGTGGAGAGAGGCAGCCAGTGTAGCTGGCTGGGGTTGTCAGGGTCATAGTTACAACTTCCTGTCATTGCCAGGCTGATTAACAGTCTTTTGAAATGATGGTAATTATTTGATTAATTGAAAGATTGTTCTTATAATAAAGGATTAAAAAAGAAATGTAAGGTTTCAGTTTTGTAATAACTTTGTCAAATGCTGTCAGTTGATGGCGATAGTCTGTGTTTTAAGTTTGTGTGTGTGTCCTTTTTATTTCAAAGGCTGATGGATGTGTGCAGAAAGCAGATAAAATGCTGTAGTTTTTGTTATCTTGTGCCATGGTAAGGCGTGTTTGGATAGAAATTCTGACGGCAGTGACTTTCCCTCTATCATCCCTGTTCAATTCTGAACAACAGGCAATAGCTTGAAATGCTTGTTTCTATTAGATGAGAACTCACCTTCTTACCGCAGTGTTTATTTATCTTGGCTTTGCTTTTCCAGTGTTAAGCAAATAAGCATTACTGTGCGCAAGAGTTGGACTAAGTTTAAACAGGTTTTTATATTTAGGATTCTTGATTCTAGTCATGCTGCTGCTGCTGCTGAGTCGCTTCAGTCGTGTCCATCTCTGTGCGACCCCATAGACGGCAGCCCACCAGGCTCCCCCGTCCCTGAGATTCTCCAGGCAAGAACACTGGAGTGGGTTGCCATTTCCTTCTCCAGTGCATGAAAGTGAAAAGTGAAAGTGAAGTTGCTCAGTCGTGTCAGACCCTCAGCGACCCCATGGACTGCAGCCTTCCAGGCTCCTCCGTCCATGGGATTTTCCAGGCAAGAGTACTGGGGTGGGGTGCCATCGCCTTCTCTGAAATCTAGTCATACTATCACATATTTTAATGTGCTGTTTTCTAAGAAGTTCAAATGGAAATACTTATAATTAGCGAACTAGGGAATGCTATGATTGTTTTAAGTGTATATGTATGCACAGTTGTCTAGTTACAGAAGTTCTGCGTTTTCTTATAAGATTTGGGAGCTGAATGAAAGGCAACAAGAGACTTAGTGAATATAGGTAAATTCCAAAAATAACTTTTGTGTGTTGAAAAGTTTTCAGCAGTTTTACTCACTTTTTGATGAGTAATTCTGTGAATTATGTCAAGTTGCATGGGATAGTATAACCATCAGCACAGTCAAAGTTCAGATTATCCCTTAGCTTTTATTTCTTTTATTTCTTTATTATTTAGCTGTACCGAGTCTTAGTTGCAGCATGCGAAATCTAATTCCCTGATCAGGAATCAAACCCTGGCCCCCTGCATTTCTTAGCCACTGGACCACCAGGGAAGTCCCTGTTCCTTTTCTTTTAAAAATTCCCTCACGCTGCCTCTCTGTAGTCAACAACCGCGCCCCCCCCCCTCGGCCCCGCTGCCCATGACCCTTGACAACCACTGATTTGTTCTCCTTCCCTATAATTTGACCTTTTCAGAATGTGATATAAATGGAATAATAGTAGCCTTTTACGTTGGGCTTTTTCCATTCAGTATAGTGCATTTGGGGGCTTCCTAGGTGGCACTAATGGTAAAGAACCCACCTGCAAATGCAGGAGATGTAAGAGACTTGGGTCCGATCCCTGGGTTGGGAAGATGCCCCTGGAGGAGGGCACGGAAACCCATTTCAGTATTCTTGCCTGGAAAATCTCATGGACAGGGGAGCCTGGAGGGCTAAGATCCATCGTGTCACAAAGAGCTGAATTCGACTAAGGCAACTTAGCACACCCGCATGCATACTGCGTTTGAGATTTCTCTAAGCTGTTTGTGTGTATCAGTTTTTTCCTTTTTATTGAGTGATATTCATTGTGTGGATTTACCATAGTTTGCTTACCTATATACCAGTTGAGACATCTGGGCTGGTTCCAGGTTTTGGCAGTTATGAATAAGGCTGCTCTAAACATTCACATACATGTTTTTATGTGAATTTTGTGAATTTAAGTATCTTTCTTGGATAAACATCTAGGATTGGGATTGTTGAATTGTATGGTAAGTGTATAATTAACTTTATAAGAAACTGTCAAACTGTTTTAAAGTGACTAACATTTTGAACTCTTCCCACTAGCAAAGTATGCATGTCTTTGTTACTCTCCATCTTTCTCAGCACTTAATATCTTTTAAAAAAAATTTAGCTATTCTAATAGGTGTGTAATTATCTCATTGTAGCTCTGTTTTGCATTTTTCTAATGACTAATGTTGAGCATCTTTTCATGTGCTTATCTGTTTTATCTTCCACAGTGAATTCTGTGTTCAAACGTTTTACACATTGAAAAAAAAAAGGGCGTTTTCTTATTCTTAAGTGTTCCTTGTGTACTCTAGATAAAAAGTCCTTTGTCAGTTTTGTGACTTGAAAAAAATTTTTTTCCCACTCTGTGGCTTGTCTTTTAATTCTCTTTTTTAGAAAATATTTATTCAGCTTTTTTGACTGCACAGCATGTGGGATCTTAGTTCCCAGCTGAGGGATCAAACCCATGGACCCTGCAGTGGAAATGCAGATTCTTAACCACTGGACCACTAGGGAAGTCCCTCTTTTAATCCTTTTGACAAAGGCCTTTGCAAAGCAAAATATTTTAAATTTTAAGTCCAGTTTATCCGTATTTCTTTTTGGGGTCCTACTTTTAATGCTGTACTTAAGAACTATTTTCTTCATCCATGGTTAGAAAAAAAATTTCTTCCTTGTTTTCCCATAAAAGTTTTATTGTTTTAGGCATTACATTTAGATCTATAATCCATTATTAGTTAATTTTTGTATAAGATGTAGAATATATGGCAAGAGTTCTTTTTTCTTTTTTGTGGGGAGAGGGGAGGGGGCATTATATATGTTCAGTTATGAGCTTCTGTGGTGGCTCATTGGTAAAGAATACACCTGCAATGCAGGAGATGCAGGTTTGATCCCTGAGTCAGAATGGAGAGGGAATGGCAGTCCATTCCAGTATTCTTGCCTGGAAAATTCTGTGGACAGAGGAGCCTGGCAGGCTGCAGTCCATGGGATACAACTTAGTATCCAAAGAGTCGGATACGACTTAGTGACTAAACGACAAAGGTAACAACATACATGTTCAATTATTCCAGTACCAGTTATTGAAAAAATTCTTCATTTAATCACCTTGACATCCTTGTTCAAATTGATTGTATTTGTGTGCTCTTGTTTCTGGTCTGTCCATTCTGTCCCATTGATATATATGTGTCAATTCTTTGATAACACCATATTTTGCTGATTAACATAACTTTATATAAAAAAAAAAGCCTCAGAATCAGGTCCTGGAAATTCCCCAACTTTTTTCATTTTCAAAATTGCTTTGGCTTTCTGGTTCCTTTGCCTTCCCATATGAATTTTAAAATCAGCTTGTTTGATTGCTACAAAAATTCCTCCTAGGCATTTTTAAAGAAGTTGTATTGATTCTGTAATACAATTTCTGAATATCAATTTCTGGTAATTGACATCTTAATACTGAATCTTTCAATCTATGCATGTGATGTATCCCTCCCTTTATTTTTTATTTCTCTTATATCAACGTTTTGTACATTTTCAGCATACAGATACTGGATATTTTTAAAGTATTAATCATCTAAATATTTTAGAGAGTGCTATTATAAATGGTAGTTTAAAACATTTTTAATATCTTAATTGTTTATTATTACTTACAGAAATACTAATTTTTGAATTTCTACTTGTTTCCCATGGTCATAGTAAATTTTATTTACTAGTTTTAGGAACTGCTTTTGAGTATGGGCTTCCCTGGAGGCTCAGATGGTAAAGTGTCTGCCTGCAGTGGGGGAGACCTGCGTTCAATCCCTGGGTTAGGAAGATCCCCTGGAGAAGGAAATGGTAACCCCCTCTAGTACTCTTGCCTGGAAAATCCCATGGATGGAGGAGCCTGGCAGACTACAGTCCCTTGGGGTCACAGAGACGGACACGACTGAGTGACTTCACTATGAGTATTTCTTGATTTTTTTTTTTTTTTAAATTCAGGCAATCATCTTGTCTACAGATAAGAACAGTTTTACTGCTTCTCTTCAGTCTGTTGCCTTTTTCATCTTGTTGTACCTGTTAGAGATGTTAAAAAGAAATGGTGAGAGCAGATAGTGTTATGTTTCCCCCCAGTTTTAGAGGAAAGCATCCAGTGTGTTATCAAGTTCGATGTTAGCTCTAGGGATATTTTTGTAGATATCTTTTACTAGGTTAAGATTCTCTTTCTGCTGTTGACATAACTTTAAAAAAAATTATGCATGGGTGTTGAATTTTGTTATGTGCTTCTTTCTGCATCTACTAATATAATCAGATTTTTTCACTAGTCTCTTACTAGGGTGAATTACATTTATTTTTAGAGTGTTAAAGTAGACTTGTATTATTGGAATGAACCTCAGTTAATTATGAAATAATGTGTTTGTATATGGTATGTATGAATTAATATGTTTGCATATGATGCGTGTACATGTGTGCTGAGTCACTCAGTCGTGTCCAACTCTCTGACTCCATGGACTATAGCCTGCCAGGTTCTTCTGTCCATGGAATTTCCCAGGCATGAACACTGAAGTGGGTTGCTATTTCCTCCTCCAGGGGATCTTCCCGACCCAGAGATTGAACCTGCATCTCTGGCATCTCCTGCATTGGCAGGTGGATTCTTTACCACTGTGCCACTTGGGAAGCTATGTTTGTGTATACATACATACATATGATATGCTGGTATTTTCTTGAGGATTTTTGAATCTATATTCATGAAGATATTATACTTTTCTTGTATGTCTGTCTGGGTTTAGCCTTAGTGTAATGCTAGACTCAAAATGAGTTTGAATGTGTTCTTTTTCCATTTTCTGAAAGAGCTACTGTGAAACTGATACGACGTCTTCCTTGAGTATTTGGTAGAATTTCTAAGTGAAACCATCTGAGCCTTGAGTTATCTTTGTTGGAAGGATTTTAATTGTAAATTTAATTTTAAAAATTATTTATTTTAATTGGAGGAGAATTACTTTATGGTATTAGTTGTAGGCCTATTCAGGTCATTTGTTCATTTCACTTTGATATTTTGTGTCTTTCAAGGAATTGTCTTTTAGTTAAGTTGTCAAGAATGCTGTTCATAGTGTCCCTTATTATCCTCTTAATGTTTGTAGGGTTTGTAGTGATACTGTCTCTTCCATTCCTGTTATTGGTAATCGTGTCTTTCNCATTTCACTTTGATATTTTGTGTCTTTCAAGGAATTGTCTTTTAGTTAAGTTGTCAAGAATGCTGTTCATGGTGTCCCTTATTATCCTCTTAATGTTTGTAGGGTTTGTAGTGATACTATCTCTTCCATTCCTGTTATTGGTAATCGTGTCTTTCTTTCATTCTTTGTAAATCTGCATAGAGATTTTAAAAAATCTGATAAAAATCAACTTTATTGGTCTTTTCAGAGAGTTGGCTTTTTGTTTCATTGATTTTTTTCTGCTATTTGTGTGTGTGTGTGTGTGTGTGTGTTGTTGTCAGTTTCATTAATTTTGTCTCTTGCCTTTATTGTTTCACTTTTTTTCTTCTTGTTTTTGGTGTAATGTGCCAGGTTTTGAACCCAGGTCTCCTGCATTGCAGGCAGATTCCTTACTGTCTGAGCCACCAGGGAAGCCCAAGGTGGAAGCTTATATTAATAATTTTGAACTTTCTTATATAAGCTTTTAATGATACCATTTACCCTCAATGGACTTTGGTAGAATCCAACAGATTTTGATGTATTGTAATTTCATTTTATTTTTTTAAATTCAAAATATATTCTAATTTCCCTGGAGACTTCCCTTTTTGACCTGAGGATTATTTAGAAATGTGTTGTTTAATTTCCAAATATTTGGGGATTTTCCAGTTATCTTTCTGTTTTTAGTTTAATTCTGCTGTGGTCAGAAAACATACTTTGTAGCATTTAATTTCTTTTAAATTTGTTTATTTTGTGGCCCAAGATGAATGTTCCATCTTCACTTGAAAGAATAGGGATCTGGCTGTTGGAGCATATTAAAAATGTCAAGTCAAATTGGTTGGTAGTGTTGTTTACTTCTACTTTTTAATCAGTTTTTCCATATACTTTCTTCATAAGTTTCTGAGAAGTATTGAAGTCTCCCAGTATATTTGTGGATGTATTTATTCCGCTTTTCTGTTCTGTCAGCTTTTGCTTTATGTATTTTGATATTCTGTTGTTAGATGAATAAAAGTTTTTTTTTAATGTCTCCTTGTTGAATTGATGCTTTTATCATCATGAAATGTTCCTTTTTAATCCTTATTTTTTTGGTTCTGATATCTTCTTTGCCTAATATTAATATAGCTACTCAGGCTTTCTTTTGATTTAAATTTGCATGATATGTTTTTATTTCTTTTGATTTTTAACTCACCTATATCCTTGTATTTAAAGTGAGTTTTTGTAGACAAAATATACTTTGGGTCTTTGGTATTATTGTTGCATTTCCTCACACTTAATCCTTTAGTGTGTGTGTTTAAACCATTTTCACTTAACATAATTACTGATATAGTTGGATTTAGGTCTACCATTGTATTATTTTCTGTTTTTATCTTCTGTTTTTTCCCTTCTCTGGTATCTCTTCCTGTCTTTTTTTTTTTTTTGGTATGATTTGAAATTTTAGTATGTTGTTAATTGCTTTTTTGACTCTATTTTATTCATAGGGTTTTAAAAAATTACAGTGTACACAACTGACTTTTGCAGTCTACTTTACACACCTTTATCCTTCCTACCTACACAGGGCTAGAGTTTTTGCTTTATGTATCATACATATTTTTAAAAGCTTTGAGAAGAAAAATAATGTATTTACCCTGTTATTTATAATTTCTCTTGGTCCTTCTTCATTCCTGGTATTTCCCTTTGACATGAAGGACTTCCCTTAAGCATTTCTTTTATTGTTAGAATGCTATTGCGACAGATTCTGTTTGCCTTCTTTTGTCTGAGAAGGTCTTGATTTTGATTTCATTCTTGAAGTGCATGCTCACTGAATCTGTAGACATGGACGGATTGATTCTTTCCCTTTAGTACTCTAACAGTGTTCCACTGGCTTCTGCCCTCCATGGTTTCTCATGAGAAATCCACAGTCATTGGGATCCTTACCTGTGTCTAATCGTCTTTCTTCCCTCTGATTGCTTTCAGCCATTTGGTTACAGTGTGTCTGGCTATGATTTTGAGTCTATCTTTTTTGAGGTTCATTTGGCTTAAAGAATCTGCACCAGGCTTAGGGTTCTATCTACCATTATTCCTTCATATATTTCTTCTGCACCCTGATCATTCTCCTCCCCTTCCAGGAATCCAGTAACACACACGTGTAACCTTTTGAGTTTTGTCTCACATGTCCTTGAAATTCTGTTCCTTAAAAAAGAAAAAAACAACAGTCTTCTTCAGACTGGTTAATTGTGTTGATTTATCTTCAGGTCCACTTGACACTTTCCCTCTTCATCTCTGTGTTGCTAGTGAGACAATCCACTGAATTTTTAGACTTCAAAATTTTAGTGTGAGTGCTTTACCAATTTTTAACTTTTTGCACTTGTGTCGTGGGGATGATCCGGAGGGATGATGTGGGGTGGGAGGTGGGAGGGGGGGTTCATGTTTG
>SJYX01008821.1:170959-202086 GCA_006410675.1 Oreotragus oreotragus
TGGGTGTGCTCAGTCATGTCCTCTCTTTGCAACCCCATGAACTGTATATAGCCCAGCAGGCTCTTCTGTCCATGGGATTTTTCCAGGTAAGAATACTGGAGTGGGTTGCCATATCTTGTTCCAGGGGATCTTCCCAACCCAGGATTCGAACCATGTCGCTGGAGTCTCCTGCATTGGCAGGTGAATTCTTTACCACTATGCTACCTGCGAAGGCTCCAGGTTTATATACATAGAGCACTTAAAACAGAACCCGGCATGGGAAAAGTACTAAAGTGCTATTGGAAGTCATTAAAAATGAACAACACTGAATTATATGGCATCAGAGAATAATAGAAGTAGGAATTGATTAGGGTTTTTGTTAAAGATCTGCATAGCCATTGAAGATTGCTTTGTGTGGCATGTATAAATTAAAAGAAATAAGTTAGCAGTTTCTGTATTCACTGTATTGTGGCATTTTTCATCTACTCTTCCCTCCCTGATCCATATCCGAGGGAGAATTTTGGTCCCCTTGGACATATCTCATTCTTTTATCATGGTTAGTTATCATATAAGTTAATTTAAATCACCCTTGAGGTTTCTAGTCCAATTGTAGCTTCTGGCAGCCTTTTTAAAAGTGTCTCATCTTAAATAGGTTTCGTAAATAAAGCTTGTTTATCAGAGTCTGTTTTTTTTTTTTTTCCCCCTACTCTTTCATGTTATTTATTTAGTTGTTATTTCTTTGGAGTGCTTTCTTTTTTTGTTTGAATTTTGTTTTGTGAATGGAGTTTCTCCCTTTGTTTATAACATTGCTTTGAAATGCTTTCTGTCCTGCTTTTTCCTGTTTCATTTCTTACCAATCTGAGGAAATTTCTTTCTTTCATTTAGTAATAAAATGAAAGTCTTGAAGTACATTTAAGCAGCTTCCATANAGTAAATGTCTGTCTCTTATACACATCTAGATGTGTATAAGAGACTGGAGTTTCTCCCTTTGTTTATAACATTGCTTTGAAATGCTTTCTGTCCTGCTTTTTCCTGTTTCATTTCTTACCAATCTGAGGAAATTTCTTTCTTTCATTTAGTCATAAAATGAAAGTCTTGAAGTGCATTTAAGCAGCTTCCATATTGTCTTATTCCTGTTTGCATTAGAGCAGTGAGTGAATCTCAATTTCAAGGACAATTGTTGCATAGCCTACATATGTGCAGCTTTAAAAGCAATATAAGGGGTAATTTTCATTTGGTGAAGTATGACTCTAGTTCTCCTCTCAACAAAAATCCTTTAAAGTCACTAGGGTAGGCTCTTCTCTGAGTGCTTTGCTATATATATGGATTCATAATCTGTGATAAAGCTTTATCATCAGTCTGTCTCATTATAAATGTTGCCTAAACTAAGAGGAACTTTTTTATTATCATATCTCACTTCAGTCTCTATTCAGGGAAGACCATGACATGTGCCCTTTCATTGGCTTAAACGTAGCTCATCTCAAAGTTAGTAAACCTTTCCAGAAATGCCCTTCCCATAACGTATATGGAAAATTTTACTTATATGATAAAAGGACGCTTAGGGGAAAGCACTATCTAGCAGTCACTATTATATTTTTGGTCAAAGGTCGCTAGTATGTGCTAGTCTCATCCTTTCTTAACATATGAAGCTCACAATGTACTTATAAACACATTTCCCCAATGTTTTCAGATACTTTTCCTCAACATACAAATATAGTATTCTTCACTGTTTCCCTTGGTGTGGACTTTTCCTATTCAGTCTCCTAAATTTTATACCCTTTTTATTGATCTGGCAGCTTTTAACACAATCGGCTTGTTTTGAATGCTCCTTGTTTCTCCTAGCTTTTCTTTCTTTCCTGAAATTCTGTGTAGATACTGTTGAGTTATGAGATACCAAGTGGGTTGTAAAACTCGAAAGTGGCTTTGTTTTGTTCCATTTACCTCAGCTACCAGTTCTTAGGTGTCTGTGCTGTGCCAGGTTGAAGATGCCCAGGTGTATACAGTGGATACATGCTTTTGAAATTGAAGTCAGTGGTGGAGATAGCTGGAAAGGTGCCATTTCTGTACTTCATGCCAAGCATAATGATAGACGTGTCCATGGAAAGTGCCGTGAGAGCTCAGACAAAGAGCACGTAAGTAGGTGGGCTGGCCAGCCATGGAAAATTTGCTGGAAGAGCTTCATTTTAAGGGAAAGTAGGATTTAATTAGAAAGAGTGAGTGTAAACTTCAGATGCAGAGTGGCATTCCAGCCAATGGGAACAGTTTTACACGGTTATGTAAAATACCGAAATCACGTGGTCACTGCAGGATACAGTCAGGTCTGCTATAACGTGACATATGCGTTGCTAAAAATCACGGTTGCAAAATTGCACAATGAAAAGCCACTTGGTTTACGGGGTAAAGGGCATTGGAGCAACGCATTCAAAAGCCGTGTAAGCGTAAGGGATTTGATTTAGGTCATACCTGAATGTTCAAGCTGATTTTAGAAAAGGCGGAGGAACCAGAGATCAAATTGCCTACATCCACTGGATCATCGAAAAAGCAAGAGAGTTCCAGAAAAATATCTACTTCTGTTTTATTGACTATACCAAAGCCTTTGTGTGGATCACAACAAACTATGGAAAATTCTGAAAGAGATGGGAATACCAGACCACCTGACCTGCCTCTTCAGAAATCTGTTTGCAGGTCAGGAAGCGACAGTTTACTGGACATGGATCAACAGACTGGTTCCAAACAGGAAAAAGGGGTACGTCAAGGCTGTATATTGTCACCCTGCTTATTTAACTTCTATGCAGAAAGAGAAACGCTGGGCTAGATGAAGCACAAGCTGGAATCAAGATTGCCGGGAGAAATATCAATAACTTCAGATATGCAGGTGATACCACCCTTATGGCAGAAAGTGAAGAGGAACTAAAAAGCCTCTTGATGAAAGGGAAAGAGGAGAGTGAAAAAGTTGGCTTAAAACTTAACATTTAGAAAACTAAGATCATGGCATCTGGTCCCATCACTTCATGGGANGTGCTGTTGGAGAAGACTCTTGAGAGTCCCTTGGACTGCAAGGAGATCCAACCAGTCCATCCTATAGGAAATCAGTCCTGAATATTCATTGGAAGGACTGATGCTGAAGCTGAAACTCCAATACTTTGGCCACCTGATGTGAAGAACTGACTCATTTGAAAAGACCCTGATGCTGGGCAAGATTGAAGGCAGGAGGATTGATGACAGAGGATGAGATGGTTGGATGGTATCGCCCGACTCAATGGACATGAGTTTGAATAAACTCTGGGAGTTGGAGATGGACAGGGAGGCCTGGCGTGCTGCAGTCCATGGGGTCGCAAAGAGTCACACACAACTGAGCGACTGAATTGAACTGAACTGATTAGAAACTTCCTAAGTGACTTTCGGGGAAAAAGATAGAAACCTGATAAACATGAAAGCAGTTTTACATCAGTTAAGTGTTAGGAAATACAGAAATACCACAACAAACGTGGCAGATTTCCTTGAAAAGAATCTGAGAAGCTGCTGTCAGAAGGGCTGTAGCCTGTGAATGATTGCAAAATGGTGCACGGAGGGTTATCTGAGATAGGCGTGAAAACTGTAACAGCAGCCTTGGTGGCGAAGCTCATAGTACAGCAAAGGGGGCTGATAGATGCTCAAGTGTGGGGCCTGCCTGGATCTTTGAATACCTACCTGGCTTGGTTCAGCCAGCTGTGTTCTATTCGTTCATCTGGTCTTCCCCAAAGATGACATCGCACCTCAACCAATGCAGGATCTGCTCGTGCTTAAACTGTTGCCTGATACAGTGGATCATGTTGGAACCCATTCTTGATCCTGTAGCAGAACTGACTGGCTTGCACCATTGGAGGGTGATAAGCCACATCTGATGGGGGAGGGCAGGATAGTAGGGGTTGGGGCCCAGCCTGTGGCTTCCATTTTCATCTCCAGCATTTTTTAATCCTCTCTCATTCAGTAAGGTCATTAAGACTCCTTTAAACCTTTAGCAAGTCGGTCTGATCTTTCCTGATGTTCCTGGTTTTCTTGTCAGTTCTCTTCTCTCAGTATGCCACCTCAAATCCCAGAGGAATTTCTCCTGTGGTCACGCCGTCTGTTTCTGACCTGGTTGCTCCTGAGTAGCCTGCTTTTTTGTCAGCAGCCCCAGCTTTTCCTTGGCCCTGCGTCCTCTCCTTTCAGGCCTCTTCTGCGTTAGTGTGAAGGCCACTGGGACCTCAGGCCTGTGCTCCCAGCTTCACCTTGAGGGCCCCCTTGCTGTAGTTTGGTTTCTGTGTGGACTGGCCCCCTTGCTGTAGTTTGGATTCTGTATGGACTGGTCTCTCTTACACCTAAGATGTTGCTGCAGGTATGTTTATATGTCTTGCTTTTTGAAAATTTACCCTCAGGTGCTCACTGTTTATATCTTTGCTTAGCAATTGAAGTGGACCTGTGAAGGTCGGGGGTGGGATTAGGAGTTCTTTTAAATCATTTGCCTATTTGGAAGTTAGTAATCCCTCGCATCTGTCTCATTCAGCTGTGATAAGGAGCTGCTAACATTTCCTGAACGTGCAGTATAATGCCAGGCATCTAATCACATGGTTGACTTGGGTTATCTCATTCCATCCCCACAATGGCCGTAGGAAGTAGGTACTATTACCGTCTTCATTTTACGCGGGAGCCCACTGACAGTGAGACAGTTAAGCGGCTCGTCCAAGGTCACCCAGGTACTTGTTCAAGCTCACATGGTCTAACGCACATAGGAATCTGGGTGGTTTGATCCAGAGCCCGCACTGTTCATCACTGTTGCATAATTGAAAAAGTTTCCTTCAGACACTGTCATAGACATCTTGAACTTACCCTGGAAGAGGGCAAATGTCACTGTGAAGGACGATGATATTTGGATAGTTTCCAAATCAGATATACTAGGACTCTAAGTCTTTGCCCTTAGCTACATGAGTGTTGTCTTCATCACATTATATGTGTGGCATTCATTTAGACTATTTCAGTGCTGTGTTAATAAATGTCAGCTAACTTTTCACCCACACTTTTATTAGTTTTTTTGTTCTTGGCTAAACTTGCCTTATGGTAGCCCAGATGGGGAGAACAGAAATGTGATCCTTACCCTGTTTCAGGTTATAGAATCCTTCCTACATACTGAGGTGAGAGAAGGGAGATGTTGTGCAATCTACCTATGAGAAATGTGCTCAAGTATGAAACCTGAAAAGTTCATGACCATAAATAAATCAACTTTTTGCTTCTGCTGTTGTCAAGCTTAGTCACCCAGTCATGTCCAACTCTTTGCAACCCCCATGGACTGTCGCCCATCAGGCTCCTCTGCCCGTAGGAATTCTCCAGGCAAGCATACTGGAGTGGGTTGCCATGCCCTCCTCCAGGGGATCTTCCTCACCCAGAGATAGAGCCCTTGTTTCCTGCATTGGCAGGCGGATTCTGTCCTGTCTAAGCCACCAGCAAAGGTGTGTCTGTAAGCAAAATACTGAAGATGAAAACGGAAAGCGAGGAAGCTCTAGCGCCATCTCGTGGAAAGACCGCCTCCATCAGGTTCTGCCAATTCTGCGACCATGCTTCTGCTGGTGGCACTTGGTGATCCTGGCACTTGGATGAGGGTGTTGAGACGTGTTTGCAGCTAAGCATTTCTACCCAATGTTTCACCTCTAACAATTAGGGAAGGATAAAATTGGATACCTGTGTCATAGGTAACATTGACAGTTTACAGTGCCCTTCCATATGTGTTATTTATTTATTGCATTTTTGTAAGGTAGACAGGGAAGCTATTGTTCTCATTTAATAGGAGAGGGAATGGGCATTCTGGGAGGGTTACTTTATTGCCCAGGGTCACAACCAGTAAGTGATAAAGCTGTGCCTTGAAATAACAGCCTTTTGTGTCTTAATCCAGGGGATTTTCTTGCTCTCCTGTGTTCTTCATAATGTATGAGATGGCTTCATATGCAGACAGCAGCTGTTTCACCAGACAACTGCTTCTGCAGCTTCATTTATTATTTTATAGTATTTTGATGCCTCTTGTCATCTCCTTTGTGACTGGCAGTCTGGGATCTGAGAACTTCATATACTTAAGGAAGCCATAAGCCTAGTTTTTTCTAGAGCTGGATGGATAGAAAGTGGCAAGTCCATACGTATATGGGCTCCCCTGGAGGCTCAGACAGTCAAGAATCTGCCTGCAGTGCAGAAGACCCAGGCTTGATCCCTGAATGGGGAAGATCCCCTGGAGAAGGGAATGGCTGCCCACTCCACTATTCTTGCCTGAAGAATCCCATGGACAGAGGAGCCTGGTGAGCTACAGTCCCGGAGTCTGGTGAGCTACATTTGTTGGACAGATTATATATACAAATTATATATATGTATATAACTTATGTATATAACTTATGTATATGTATAATTATATACATATGTAATATGTATATATGACATGTATTAATTATATACATATTATGTATAAACACACATGTATGTATTAATATATTAATACATAATTATATGTATTAATTATATACATATAAAATGTATAACTATATACACATACATAAATTATATATTATATATTAAATATGTATTATATAATATAGAAAGTATGTATATATATATATACACACACACACATACACATATATGTGTATATATATATATATTGTTTGGAATTTGTCATCAAATGGTCTTTGATGGGGAGAAAGAGCTCTATTTGTATGGGAAGCAAAGTTTAATTTGGGGGTTTAAGGGAGGAGAGACCTCCGTACATGATTAGGCTGTGCTTTGCCCTGGGCATAGATAACGGGAGTCAGAGTTTCTTGAACAAATAGAAAGCTCCTGTTTCTGCTTTGTCCTACACACTTTATCGTCAAAGACCCCAGCTAGCCCCCCGAGTTTCATTCTGGAGATTTCTATCCCTGCTGCTCTGATGGTTGTCTGAGATCAAGGCATCTGTCTGTCCTCTTCGTTACAGTATTCTTAGCCCCTAGGAGGCACTCAGATAACTGAGGAATAAATGAAGGAATGTTGTTTTTCCCCTCTTTCTTTTGGATCAGTACTCTCCTTCATTAGGAAGTTGGTCTGGTACAGTGGTTAAAGCTAGACTCTGGAGTCGGGAATACCTAGGTTTGATTCCTACATTTTTCTAATTATTGCCTTACCTCTCAGAGCCTAAGTGTTCCGAAATGTAAAATAAAGTTTATAATAGCCACACGATCTTGTGTCTGTAAAGAATCCAGTATGTATTTGGCACGCAGGGAGTTTTGAACCGATGCTAGTTGCTGTTTTCATCATGATCGTTATCTGGATTCATTTAAACTTCCATATGTTTCGTAGGATGAACTGAAAATCCCAAGGGTATAATGTCTACTTTTGTTTCATCTCTAAATACAGACGCAGTGCTTAAGATTTTGGTATCTCTCCAACCGCAAACTCTTCATCTCACCGAATCACTTTGCATATCTGGGTGCCAGCTAGAGTCATGCTCATATCCTTTGGTCAGCTGGATAGCAGCTAGACCCTNAAGGAGATCCAACCAGTCCATCCTATAGGAAATCAGTCCTGAATATTCATTGGAAGGACTGATGCTGAAGCTGAAACTCCAATACTTTGGCCACCTGATGTGAAGAACTGACTCATTTGAAAAGACCCTGATGCTGGGCAAGATTGAAGGCAGGAGGATTGATGACAGAGGATGAGATGGTTGGATGGTATCGCCCGACTCAATGGACATGAGTTTGAATAAACTCTGGGAGTTGGAGATGGACAGGGAGGCCTGGTGTGCAGTCCATGGGGTCGCAAAGAGTCACACACAACTGAGCGACTGAATTGAACTGAACTGATTCGAAACTTCCTAAGTGACTTTCGAGGAAAAAGATAGAAACCTGATAAATATGAAAGCAGTTTTACATCAGTTAAGTGTTAGGAAATACAGAAATACCACAACAAATGTGGCACATTTCCTTGAAAAGAATCTGAGAAGCTGCTGTCAGAAGGGCTGTAGCCTGTGAATGATTGCAAAATGGTGCACGGAGGGTTATCTGAGATAGGCGTGAAAACTGTAACAGCAGCCTTGGTGGCGAAGCTCATAGTACAGCAAAGGGGGCTGATAGATGCTCAAGTGTGGGGCCTGCCTGGATCTTTGAATACCTACCTGGCTTGGTTCAGCCAGCTGTGTTCTATTCGTTCATCTGGTCTTCCCCAAAGATGACATCGCACCTCAACCAATGCAGGATCTGCTCGTGCTTAAACTGTTGCCTGATACAGCGGATCATGTTGGAACCCATTCTTGATCCTGTAGCAGAACTGACTGGCTTGCACCATTGGAGGGTGATAAGCCACATCTGATGGGGGAGGGCAGGATAGTAGGGGCTGGGGCCCAGCCTGTGGCTTCCATTTTCATCTCCAGCATTTTTTAATCCTCTCTCATTCAGTAAGGTCATTAAGACTCCTTTAAACCTTTAGCAAGTCGGTCTGATCTTTCCTGATGTTCCTGGTTTTCTTGTCAGTTCTCTTCTCTCAGTATGCCACCTCAAATCCCAGAGGAATTTCCCCTGTGGTCACGCCGTCTGTTTCTGACCTGGTTGCTCCTGAGTAGCCTGCTTTTTTGTCAGCAGCCCCAGCTTTTCCTTGGCCCTGCGTCCTCTCCTTTCAGGCCTCTTCTGCGTTAGTGTGAAGGCCACTGGGACCTCAGGCCTGTGCTCCCAGCTTCACCTTGAGGGCCCCCTTGCTGTAGTTTGGTTTCTGTGTGGACTGGCCCCCTTGCTGTAGTTTGGATTCTGTATGGACTGGTCTCTCTTACACCTAAGATGTTGCTGCAGGTATGTTTATATGTCTTGCTTTTTGAAAATTTACCCTCAGGTGCTCACTGTTTATATCTTTGCTTAGCAATTGAAGTGGACCTGTGAAGGTCGGGGGTGGGATTAGGAGTTCTTTTAAATCATTTGCCTATTTGGAAGTTAGTAATCCCTCGCATCTGTCTCATTCAGCTGTGATAAGGAGCTGCTAACATTTCCTGAACGTGCAGTATAATGCCAGGCATCTAATCACATGGTTGACTTGGGTTATCTCATTCCATCCCCACAATGGCCGTAGGAAGTAGGTACTATTACCGTCTTCATTTTACGCGGGAGCCCACTGACAGTGAGACAGTTAAGCGGCTCGTCCAAGGTCACCCAGGTACTTGTTCAAGCTCACATGGTCTAACGCACATAGGAATCTGGGTGGTTTGATCCAGAGCCCGCACTGTTCATCACTGTTGCATAATTGAAAAAGTTTCCTTCAGACACTGTCATAGACATCTTGAACTTACCCTGGAAGAGGGCAAATGTCACTGTGAAGGACGATGATATTTGGATAGTTTCCAAATCAGATATACTAGGACTCTAAGTCTTTGCCCTTAGCTACATGAGTGTTGTCTTCATCACATTATATGTGTGGCATTCATTTAGACTATTTCAGTGCTGTGTTAATAAATGTCAGCTAACTTTTCACCCACACTTTTATTAGTTTTTTTGTTCTTGGCTAAACTTGCCTTATGGTAGCCCAGATGGGGAGAACAGAAATGTGATCCTTACCCTGTTTCAGGTTATAGAATCCTTCCTACATACTGAGGTGAGAGAAGGGAGATGTTGTGCAATCTACCTATGAGAAATGTGCTCAAGTATGAAACCTGAAAAGTTCATGACCATAAATAAATCAACTTTTTGCTTCTGCTGTTGTCAAGCTTAGTCACCCAGTCATGTCCAACTCTTTGCAACCCCCATGGACTGTCGCCCATCAGGCTCCTCTGCCCGTAGGAATTCTCCAGGCAAGCATACTGGAGTGGGTTGCCATGCCCTCCTCCAGGGGATCTTCCTCACCCAGAGATAGAGCCCTTGTTTCCTGCATTGGCAGGCGGATTCTGTCCTGTCTAAGCCACCAGCAAAGGTGTGTCTGTAAGCAAAATACTGAAGATGAAAACGGAAAGCGAGGAAGCTCTAGCGCCATCTCGTGGAAAGACCGCCTCCATCAGGTTCTGCCAATTCTGCGACCATGCTTCTGCTGGTGGCACTTGGTGATCCTGGCACTTGGATGAGGGTGTTGAGACGTGTTTGCAGCTAAGCATTTCTACCCAATGTTTCACCTCTAACAATTAGGGAAGGATAAAATTGGATACCTGTGTCATAGGTAACATTGACAGTTTACAGTGCCCTTCCATATGTGTTATTTATTTATTGCATTTTTGTAAGGTAGACAGGGAAGCTATTGTTCTCATTTAATAGGAGAGGGAATGGGCATTCTGGGAGGGTTACTTTATTGCCCAGGGTCACAACCAGTAAGTGATAAAGCTGTGCCTTGAAATAACAGCCTTTTGTGTCTTAATCCAGGGGATTTTCTTGCTCTCCTGTGTTCTTCATAATGTATGAGATGGCTTCATATGCAGACAGCAGCTGTTTCACCAGACAACTGCTTCTGCAGCTTCATTTATTATTTTATAGTATTTTGATGCCTCTTGTCATCTCCTTTGTGACTGGCAGTCTGGGATCTGAGAACTTCATATACTTAAGGAAGCCATAAGCCTAGTTTTTTCTAGAGCTGGATGGATAGAAAGTGGCAAGTCCATACGTATATGGGCTCCCCTGGAGGCTCAGACAGTCAAGAATCTGCCTGCAGTGCAGAAGACCCAGGCTTGATCCCTGAATGGGGAAGATCCCCTGGAGAAGGGAATGGCTGCCCACTCCACTATTCTTGCCTGAAGAATCCCATGGACAGAGGAGCCTGGTGAGCTACAGTCCCGGAGTCTGGTGAGCTACATTTGTTGGACAGATTATATATACAAATTATATATATGTATATAACTTATGTATATAACTTATGTATATGTATAATTATATACATATGTAATATGTATATATGACATGTATTAATTATATACATATTATGTATAAACACACATGTATGTATTAATATATTAATACATAATTATATGTATTAATTATATACATATAAAATGTATAACTATATACACATACATAAATTATATATTATATATTAAATATGTATTATATAATATAGAAAGTATGTATATATATATATACACACACACACATACACATATATGTGTATATATATATATATTGTTTGGAATTTGTCATCAAATGGTCTTTGATGGGGAGAAAGAGCTCTATTTGTATGGGAAGCAAAGTTTAATTTGGGGGTTTAAGGGAGGAGAGACCTCCGTACATGATTAGGCTGTGCTTTGCCCTGGGCATAGATAACGGGAGTCAGAGTTTCTTGAACAAATAGAAAGCTCCTGTTTCTGCTTTGTCCTACACACTTTATCGTCAAAGACCCCAGCTAGCCCCCCGAGTTTCATTCTGGAGATTTCTATCCCTGCTGCTCTGATGGTTGTCTGAGATCAAGGCATCTGTCTGTCCTCTTCGTTACAGTATTCTTAGCCCCTAGGAGGCACTCAGATAACTGAGGAATAAATGAAGGAATGTTGTTTTTCCCCTCTTTCTTTTGGATCAGTACTCTCCTTCATTAGGAAGTTGGTCTGGTACAGTGGTTAAAGCTAGACTCTGGAGTCGGGAATACCTAGGTTTGATTCCTACATTTTTCTAATTATTGCCTTACCTCTCAGAGCCTAAGTGTTCCGAAATGTAAAATAAAGTTTATAATAGCCACACGATCTTGTGTCTGTAAAGAATCCAGTATGTATTTGGCACGCAGGGAGTTTTGAACCGATGCTAGTTGCTGTTTTCATCATGATCGTTATCTGGATTCATTTAAACTTCCATATGTTTCGTAGGATGAACTGAAAATCCCAAGGGTATAATGTCTACTTTTGTTTCATCTCTAAATACAGACGCAGTGCTTAAGATTTTGGTATCTCTCCAACCGCAAACTCTTCATCTCACCGAATCACTTTGCATATCTGGGTGCCAGCTAGAGTCATGCTCATATCCTTTGGTCAGCTGGATAGCAGCTAGACCCTTCCACATTACTATCAACATTTGTGTTAAAGGTTTGTAGAAAATAGTGGCCTGCCTCTGGGCTGTTCAGATCAGCACAAGCAAACTGAAATCTTTCCTGGTGAACCTTTTGTACCTGCTAAAAAGACCCTTGTTTAATTGGCCCTGCAGTCGTTTTTCACGTTTTACAGGAGTTTAGACTAGTGGTGTTCTAGGCTAGGGTGGATAATTCTTTTTTTTTTTTTTTTAATTAAAAGAATTTTAAATTGAAGTATAGTTTACAATATAGAGTTAGTTTCTGGTGTGTAGCAAAGTTATTCAGTTTATGTATATATATAAATTGTTTATTTTATTTTGTATGTGTGTATATATGGTTTATCTGTTCTATGTACAGTAGTATGTATTTGTTAATCCTGAACTCCTAATTTAGCCCTCCCCCTCCCGTTTTCTCTTTGGGGAACATAAGTTTTTTTTTTTTCTATGTCTGTTTCTGTTTTATAAATAATTTCATTTGTACCCTTTGTTAAGATTCTACATATAAGTGATATCACATGAAATGTGTTTTTCTCTGTCTCACGTCTCTCACTGTGATAATCTCTAGGTCAGTCCATGGGCTGCATGGCTGTTTATTGTGGGGGCTGTCCTATGAATTGTAAGATGTTTAGCATCGCCCCTGACCCCATCCACTAGACGCCAGGGTGTTCTTTCCTTCCCAGTTGTGACAACTAAACATGTCTCCACATGGGCCAAGTGTCTTCTGGGGGAGCAGGATCGCCGCTGGTTGAGAACGGCTGCTGCAGGCTTGTGAAGTGCTAGAAACACCTCCGTTTAACTAATGACTGACTTGCCTCGTGTCTTGCTTTCTCGATGTCCTTCATTCTCTCAGCTCCCTCCTTTTCTCTCCGAGGATACCCATGTGCTTAGGTTGAGAGAATAACTAAAGTGCCGTTTCACTATTTCAAAAGAATCCAATGATTATAAAAGTCTCAACGGCCACAACAATCTGCAGAATATGAAAGTAGTGTTCTTATTCTCATTTATTAAGGAAATTCAGCTTTTGAAGGAAGGATAGGGTTTTGTCAGCATTCTGAGACAGTGAGATTTGTCATGCCTCCTACTTTCTTTTATCACCATATGTTTCCTTTCCCAAACTTCAAACTTATTCCTTAATTATGCTCTATAATGCAAAACATTTTACTGTCAGTCCTCACTTTATAAGGAGTTCTGTAGGTATTGGATCTCAGCTAATTATTAGAGGAGCCAGATGATCCATCTGATTTATGTGAAATTAGAAATACAGTTGACCCTTGACCAGCATAGGTTCGAACTCTGTGGGTCCACTTATATGCAGAGTTTTAAAAAATACATACTACAGTACTACATGCGATCAGTTGAATCCACGAATGCAGAACCTGGTTGTAAAATTACGTACGGATTTTCAATGATCTGTACCCCTAACCCTTAGGTAGATCAAGGGTCAAGTATAATTCGTAGGAGGCAGTATATTGCTCCTCTTAGCATTTGCATTTTGTTAACAGTAAAGCTTTTTATTAATAACAAATCTCATGGATTGTGCTGTTGATACAATGAAATGAAGCATTTTCAGCAGATGGGTGAGATACTTTTAGACAGAGGAGTCTGCCTGGCACTTATTAAGTCATGTCTCCCAGCCAGCTACTTTTCCTATATAGTGACAACCAAAATCCATTTCAAGAATTTTAAAATAGAGGCTGTCTCTCTCTCTCTCTCTCTTTTTTTTGCCATTTTGTAGCTTCTTGGAGTCTTCCCCTATTGAGTATAATCATTTCTTCTAATTAAACTGATTTTGTTGTTATTGGTATTGATGGGACTTTCCCATATTTATGGTCTGCCAGAGGATAAGGCCATTAGGCAGCAGGAGAGTTGATTGGACATTGATTGATCCAAGCTGATCGAGGCTGGAAGGGAAGTTTCAGAATTGTGTGAGTTATCTGGGAGGCTTCGGAGAGCAGTGGTGGTGTAGATCTGGTTATGGGAAAGAGTTAATTTATTCTGAAGATTTAAATAACTTTAGAAGAGAAGAGACAACTGGGGAAAAATGTTCCATGGTGCAGAGACGAGGACAGTCTAAAGAGGAAGACGAGGGGAGGATTAGAGAGGCTGCAGGAGAACTTTTGAAAGCTTGCGTAGAAGAGCTCTGTGAGGACTTAGTTATCTGTAAATGAGTCGGTAAAATGAGACTATTGGCTTGCTGTCCTCTGAGTCTAATACTCTGTTATTACTAGATGACCTTCTTGAGAAGCTGAGAAAGTGGGAATGCTTGTTCTTTATACCAAAAATGCAATAGGAGGACCTTCTTCTCTGTACTTCATTATAGGGAATGTCAGTAACAGGGAAATAACCACAGGCTGTGATGGTTGTTTAGGCAAAACCTTGGGCGTATTTCCTCTCTGCTTTTATGCTTGAGTGTATTCTGTGTTCACAGGCTTAGGACTTATAGGTATCTGAGTTTGATTCAAAATAAATTTGCCACTTAACATATTTTCATGGGAAGGGATAAATTAGGAGGTTGGGATTTATACATATACCCACTACTATAATATAAAATAAATAACCAACAGGGACCTATTCTGTGTGTATGTATAACCGAGTTGCTGTGCTGTCCCCCTGAAACTAACATGGTGCTGTAAATAAACTATATTCTAAGAAGAACATACGAAAAAATAAGATGCTCTCATGGGACTAATTAGCTTCCATAGGTCTTGCTTTCTTTCTGGATATTGTGAAGTATCATAGAATAATTTAGTGGAATCACTTTCTTCTTTCATAATTTCCAAAATTTGCCTGGGATGATCTTTAAAAACATGTCAACAGAGCAAGTACAAACGCAGTCAAAGCAATGCCTCTCAGTAGAACATGACATTAAAAAAATAATTCTTCAACAAGCCTTTCTTAAGTGCCTACAATATGCGAGACGTTCTGCTCTATGCTGGGGCTGTTAAAGAGGAAACAAACAAACACAACAGCAACCGTCTTCAAATTGTAGTTTGCCCTTCTCCGTTCACAGAAGCGCGGTGATTAGCATGGAGTCAATACACAATACTAGGGACCCACGGGCTTGGAGTACAGATGGCCAGGGCCCTTTGCTCCGGACATCTCTAAACATCTGGGGTCAGCCGCAGAGGAAGTTTCTGAAGGCAGGGGGAGAAGTGGAGAAAGGTACCCCAGGGTGGGAGTGGCTGTGGTTCTTGTGGAGTCATTTTCTGTTGCTCTGGATGGATTCTTGGTACACCCTGCCCCGTTGAAGTTTTTCTGAAAGATTGATTCTGGGTTCAGGTTTCAGCTAGAGGCCATACAGTTCTTGGGTCTTTTCCAGCTATGGGAAAAGGCCAAAAACCCATTAAAATTCTGGCACAGGCTCTACTTTCATGGAGGGTCTTCCTACCTACAAGTGGGTCACCTGTGTGCTTTTGTGGGATCTTGAGGCTGAACCTCTGTCTCCTTCAAAGAAGTTCTGGGTTGCTAAATGGCCCAGATTCGAACGAGAGAAGCCTTGGACAGGAAGGTTAGAAGCGGTTGTTAAGGACGGTTTAATGTAACCAGTGGTCATCCTTGTGGTAAAATGTCTAACTGGTAGAGATTGAATTCCACCTCTGGCTTTCTGCTCCCTTTGTGACTGTCAAGTCACGTTTATTCGTTGGGACTCTGCTTCACATATGTCACATGAGGAAACTAGACTCCATAATTTCTAAAATGGATCAAAGCAGAAATTTTCTCTAATTGTGTGTCTTCTTGCTATTTCTAGTGTTTTTTTTTTTTTTTTTAAGAATAGGATTTATTCTGAAGCAATTTATCCTAGTTAACAAAATTGTGCTTGTAAAACTCTTACTTCTGTGCATTAAAGAGGGAGCTGTTCTAGGGCGGGAGTAAGCACCCATGCTTCCTCTTCCAAATGAGATGCCCCATTTAGTCCTACTGCCAAGATCAAGATGGGTTCTTTGGTTGACCTGCAGCATCAGAGGAGACTAGCGATGATGAAATCGGAGAGAATGGATTGGTTGTTACTGCTGCTTGAGTGGACACAGGCATGGGGCCTCAGGCTTCTGGCTGCCAGTATCATTCTTGCCATATATCTAGAGAAAACGCATGGCTTCCGAGTTGGGAGATTCAGAGGGTAACGTGCAACAGAGAGTATTTCTGTGTAGAAGGAAGAGGGGAGCGATGGGGGGTGGTAGCCAGCTTCAGAAAACGCAGGGCTAGTCTGAGGTTAAGACATCATGATGTCCAGAAAAATGATTTTGTATAAATGGTACATTCTGACTGAATTTGTCATCAGCCATAGTGTTTGATTCATACTGACCTCTTTTGTAGGAAAAATAAAATAAAATTAGGTACACATGGCTGTTAACATCAAAGAAGCAATCCATATCTAAAGAAAGAGCTGGGCGCTTTCCTTGCATTATCTCCAGAGCTGTCAGTGATGTAAAATGTGATCGTGAACTTCTGCTATTGCGGCAGTGTTATAAGTAGGAGGGGTCCCAGATGAAATGTGTGTGACTGGCACTTACGTCCTTGATTTTGATTTATAAAAACAAGAACAGAATCATGAAGGGAGTGTAAGATTTACCCCACCTAATCTGTCATCCAATTTCATAACTTCTTTCAGTACAGTTTTCCCCCCTTCCCTCTTACTAGAAAAATAAACACAATGCTATCATTTTTAGAAAGAAAATTCCAGTGTTTATTGTATTTAGAGGGAATCATGAATGATTTATTTAAGTATGAGAGTTTCCAGAACAGTGATTAAAAATGCTTACAAATTCTAGATTAGAAGTGTGGGAATTTCCTTTTGGGATAATAACCCTTTATAAAGTTACAATTATAATATAACTCACAGGAACCAATTAAAATCAGGTCATTTGCATTTATTCTCTTCAGAGCAGTGTATACCCGTTGCGATTTTTAATTCTAAAAAATTTTTAACTTGCCATCAAAATTTTGAGCATCTATTGATATTTGGAAATCATAGTTCTCAATGATTTAATGTGATTGGACCCATTCCTGAGACACACATCTTGTATCCTCTGATTAAACTCAGTTTTCTACTGAGTTGGAAATAGGGAATGTTTAAACTGCATACAGTAATCACGAGTAATTCTTCGCCAGTATTCTTTGTTGGAAACATCTGGAACATGACTAATGGTTTGGGAAATAGGACCTATGAGTAAAAGTGAACAGGAATTGGAAATTATTTCATGTGTAGATAAATACATGGTGATTTAAATACAAGTTGCAAGTTCATGAAGAGGAGTTGGAAGGAGGACAGTAAATGTCATCCATTCTTCTCAAAACTAAAGAAAATCCTATAAAACAGCAGGAGAAATTTGTGTCAGGGAAGAACTTGAAGACTTGTAGGCATGGCCCAGGGAGACAGCAGATTCTATAATATGTTAGAGAAAGGACAAATAGTTAACTATCTGTGAAGTACCAGGATTTTGGAGCCCTGGACACAATTATTTCTGAAGTCTGTTGTCATTTTTTTCACTTATCAGTGGAGTGGTAAATATGAACTCATATTCTTAAAGTTCCTAACAGTTGCATCTGTTTTTCTGCAGAAGTGTGATTTGAGCGGACTCTTCTGGAAGCAAACTGATGTCCGCGGAATTGGTTGTTTCAGAAAACAAAGTCCAGGAGGAGAATCTGCTGGATTCTCTCTAAGTAGATTAGAGGTGCTCTGGTAAGAGACAAACCACAATAAGCTGTGTTTACCTGGAGGAGTCTCTAATGTTCTGAGACATGAAAGAGTGTGACTAAAGATTCTTAATTTCTTGGAGAGAAGTTGTGGGCAAAGTGAACACATTGGTTTAAAAATCACCATTGGAAAATGTGCATTTTTTTTTGTAGTCAGACTTCCAGTGCTGAAACTATGGCCCAAATGAGGGGCTTCAGTTAAAATGTAGTGAGAGCAATCTGTTAGATCAGATTTTCATATATTTTTGAGAAAGTGCTAAATATGTTGAGGGCATTTCTCGACTCACTGGCATTCCCTTTTCTTTGTTTCTTTACTTCTTAGAATGATATTTTATGAAGCATTCTTTTAGTCCACAAACACCTCTTTTCTTCCTCGGTGCTTTTTCCTGGGATGGAAATAAAATAAAAAATGTAGGGCTACACATTGCTGTCAAGCCCATAATGAAATCTAGCTTTATTTATGTGTGCTTAGAGGGTTTAGGGCAGTCTAAGCTGCTAACTGTGGTGTTAAACATTGTTTGACACTCCCCTCCCTTAAATCCTTCGAAAGGAGCTGATTTTTTATGTTCATGGAAAGAGCCCTTAGAGAATTGTGAGGGAGGCATATGATTTGCTCATACATGGGATTATCTTATTACAATATAACCTGTGCAGCTGTTAGAAGCAGCAGCAGACTTAATGTAGTACTGAGCTGTTTCTTATAGGGTGATGTCCGATGTTCAAGTGCTCTATAGCTTAGAAACTTACAGGAAAACCTTGGGCAATTTAATATTTTCCTGAATATAGATGATGATTATTGGGATGCTTTTTTAAAAACTAGTATTTCATGACCTAAAATATCTGAGCTGACTTTTTCCATGAATAGCTGCCTAGGTATTGCATAATCATGGCCTTCTGTTTGTATCAGGATGGATATTCTTGATTTTGTGAGAAGGGACAGGGTACCTCATATTTAGCAAGAGGAATGTGCATCCTGGAAGAACAAGTGATAACTAGCAATTAGGAATGTTAAGGTCCAGGAAAGTAAGAGGGATGAAGAGAAATGTGTTATTCAAATTAGCAAGACCCACAGCCTAGGCGTGACCTGGGAGCTTGTTAGAAATGCAGAATCTGAGTTACTGCCCTGGACCAGCTGATTCCAGACCTACATTTTTCACAAGCCTCTGAGGTGGTTGGTATGAGCTGAAAACTGACTTGGTGTGTTCTCAAAATTCATGTGTTGAAACCTAACCCTCAATGTGATGGTATTTGGAGGTGGAGTCTCTGAGAGGTGATTGGATCATGGGGAGAGAGCCTTCATGATTAGGATTAATGTCCTTATAAAAGAGACCCCAGAGAGCTCCCTGCCCCTTCTGCCAGGTAAGAACACTGCCGGAAGACTGCCTTCTAGGAAGCAGGCCCTCGCCAGATGCTGAACCTGCAGCTTCCAGGATGCTGGACTCCTCAGCCTTCAGAGCTGTGGGAAATGCATTTCTATTGTTGATATGCCTTCCAGCCCATGGTTTGTTTCAGCAGCCTGAACTAAATAGTGTGCATATTCAAGTTGGAGGAAGACTTGATCTAGAGAGTCCCCAAAATGGAATGGGACAGAAATTGAAATGTAATTTAGAATACACAGAGTTGAAGGAGCTGGAGCTTGGGAAGCTCAAGTAAATCAAGGGAATCAGGATCAAGGGAAATATGTGAGTTTGGGTTTACTTTTTAGTGATGGGGACGGTAGGAGTCAGGGAAAAGATGGTTGGTATCTTGAGTGTTTGCCACAGTTAAAACCACAGTTGTTGCTTGGTATTTGGCTTTATGGAGTGTGCATGGGATGAATTTGTTTACATTTGAGGATGGAACACACACTGGATGACTACGGAATTTTGCAGCTGTAAAACACTGGAACAGATCAAAAACTTGGATATCTGGTGAGAGTGGAGTCTTCCAGTGGAGACCCCCACAGAGTCAAGTCTGGGGAAATGAATGTTGTTGACTGAAGGTGGTTCAGCTTTGTGCAAATGGAAAACCATTCAAATCTTGCCCTTAGGAGAAAAGGCATTTTATTGGTGGGATGTTTGCTGAGTCTGGCTTAGCTATGTCTGTCTTCCAGGTCATATGAGTAACTATTGCATACATGGATTTTCTCCAGATGCCGGTGAAGTGGGTTTTTATGGGCAGGCCCGAAGTTTAGTTAAAAAAAAAAAGGAATGAGGTTTTGCAAAGTTGAGATAAGAGAAGCATTAAAACATACATTGTCTACTGGAAATAATAAGAAGTCACCCATCTCATAATTGGGGAAATGTCAATACTTGATTTAAAATTTTAATTAAAATTTTAATGTTTTCATTATTTTACTTTTAGAAATTCACACATGGTAATATAAAAAGTTAAAAGAGTAAAAATTTAAATCAATTCATGTTATACTATACTTCCCTGGTGGCTCAGTGGTATAGAATTCACCTGCCAATTCAGGAGACATGGGTTTGATCCCTGGTTCAGGAAGATCCTCTAGAAAAGGGAATGATAACCCACTCCAGTATTCTTGCCTGAGAAATCCCATGGACAGAGGAGCCTGGAGGGCTACAGTCCATGGGGTCAAAAAAGAGTGGGACGTGACTCAGCGACTAAATGACAGTTATACTATACTGCAGTACTATTTTTAGGTTGTATCTCTTCATATACACTCCCTCCTAATTTCATTTCTCCTTCCTTTCCTTGGTAACCATGTTACGGCTTGGTACGTAACTTTACACTTCTTATGAGAAGAAAAGAATCCTACTGTGATAGCATTTGGAATTTTCAGAACAGAACAAAGCATATTTTAGTGACAACAAATTTTCTAAGTAAAAGTTGTGTAGGGCTTTTCAAGATTGTAATAAAGACCAAGAGAAGATCTTCCTTGGAACTACTAGCGCTGGAGGCAGAAAATGAGGGAGATGAGTTGCAGGATGCTTGCAGTATGTTTTGACCTGTGCCCATTATTTAGTTGAGATCAGAGATATATATAAAATATATTTTTAGCGGTTGTACAGCACTTAAGCTGTGGTGGTCCCTGTCCTGCACTTCTGTGGTTGAGCTTGGCAGAAGTGAGACGAGACATAAGCCACAAAGTGCTACGGGTCTTAAGACATAATGAAGTCATGCATTCGTTACGNGCCCATTATGTAGTTGAGATCAGAGATATATATAAAATATATTTTTAGCGGTTGTACAGCACTTAAGCTGTGGTGGTCCCTGTCCTGCACTTCTGTGGTTGAGCTTGGCAGAAGTGAGACGAGACATAAGCCACAAAGTGCTACGGGTCTTAAGACATAATGAAGTCATGCATTCGTTACGGTAAAGGGTAGGGAGAGGAAAACCAGTGGTTTTCAATAGCCAAACTCTGCACGTCAAGATGCTTCAGATACGTTTCACTCTTTCTGTACTTATAGCCTATTCTAACTCAGTAAAGATTGCCTTAATTCCTCCACCTATAAATTTAGAGGCCAGAGTGACTTGTCTTTGTTCATGTTTGTGGGGCTACTCAGTGCTGTGTGGAGCTCTTCAAAACAGTGACCTGGACTCTCTTGGTGCAGGGAGTGTTATGTGGCCCTTTTTCATTGTTGTTCATAAGTATTAATATTTTGTTCGGTACCCATGGTAGAACTTCTTGACATTGTAGCTAGGGAGAAACTAACTATTGAAGTCCTTCACTTGCCTAGAGTGGTGCATCTGGGTGAGAGGTGAATATGGTGGAGTGAGGAGATGGTGTGGGTGGACTCCAGCCAGATACAGGAGGATGACACACCATTTATGATCAGGTGGCTGATGGCTCACCTCCCTGGCCCTCATGGTCTCGATGCCACAAGTGGACTGTGAGTAACTAGGATGGTTAGGAAGCCTTTGGTCTAAGTCAATACTTCAGTTGGAAATTCCCACCAGAGTGTAATCATGCCTGGTAAAGGATGCTTTATCCAAATAAATTAATGTTGTTTGGGTTCCAATTATCTGTAAATGATAGAGTGAGAATATATGCTGAAATATAAAGATGAGTGAAATGTTCATCTTTTTGTTGCTTCTTCTGTGTTTTCTATTCAGAATTATGACTGTGCCTCCTTTCTGGCATCCACCTGTATTAGAAAAGTTGTCAGTATGAATCCCTTGGAGAAAAAAGACTACTTTTAGCCGTTAAAAAAAAATGCAAACGCATATTGGTCTTTTCTAAGAGTTGGTTTGTTGGTACAGGAAAGTTCATTCATTTGAAATGTTTCCCCTTTGCTTGTTTTTTGTTATTTTAGCCTCATTTGACTCAGTAATTTTGCTCTGCATTTATGTACATCCCTTCTGATTTGGGGGGATGTATTCCTAGGCTTAAATCCATTTCACCTGTAGGTGTTTATGATGTATTCAGAAAGGAGGACTAAAAACTATCCTCAGAGTAATCCTGAGAGTTTTCTGTTGCTTCTTTCCTTTTAAAAGACGTGGAAGCATTTTCTGAAGTGTTTCCACTAAGATTGATTTTGTTTCTGAATGGTCATAGATAATTGAAAAGGAGCCAAATAATTATTTAAACAGGGGTTGTTAAAATTCACCTGGAGATGTTTTTTCTTGGAGAAAAAGAATGTCAGCTTACAGTTTACTGTTCAAGTAACTGCCGTTCTGGAGAAGGCAATGGCACCCCACTCCAGTACTCTTGCCTGGAAAATCCCATGGACGGAGGAGCCTGGTGGGCTGCAGTCCATGGGGTTGCTAATAGTTGGACACAACTGAGCGACTTCACTTTCACTTTTTACTTTCATGCATTGGAGAAGGAAATGACAACCCACTGCAGTGTTCTTGCCTGAAGAATCCCAGGGACGGGGGAGCCCGGTGGGCTGCCGTCTATGGGGTCGCACGGAGTCGGACACAACTGAAGCGACTTAGTAGTAACTATCATTCTACTGCACCTCCGGCACAGATGTGTATACTGCGTGTTAAAATTTACAGACTAAATCTGAATAAGTGCATAGTATTTGTGCCATTGTTTTCTATTAGTGCCTTGATCATTTTTTTATATTCACATCGAGTCCCTGTTTGCAAATCAGTTAGTTAAATGTATACTTGTTTTTTTAGAGGCAGAAGATTTTTCAAGGGGAAGAGGCAGCCTTTTGTGTTTCGTAAGTGGATTCATGGAGTGCATTTCAGAAATGGATTTTCTGTGGCAATACTTGATCCCACATGTTGTTGGAACTTTTATTAGTCAGGCCTTACCAAATTTCCATTTAGCCCATTTCCCCTCCATTTAGACACTAGGATATGAAGAGAATTTTAAATAGCCTAGAAAATTTACACATAACTATTCATGGAATTAAACTGCTTCCTTTTACGTTTATAATTTTGACATTGAAGATTATGTCATAAAGGGTGATCATCATTCGTGAGACAGCATGGAGCAATAGACAAGATACTGTTAGGAAGAGTAACACTTTTAATGGAAATTTATTTTTTTTGGAGGAATAGTATTTAAGGTCTCATTTGTAAAAAAAAACCACCTTGACACCAGCTTTTAAATAAATTTCCATCTAAAGGCAACGAGCAAGCCAGGTTGGAGGAAACTTCTCCGTGTCTAAGTACAAAGATTTTGTGCCTGTGTGTGTGCTGGATTTGTAAGTGGAGCCGAGGAGCATGTGGGTGTTTGCCTGTGTGTGTGTGGGTGTGTGTGTGTGTTGCGAGTGAGGGTAGGATCTTTGCTCCTGAAGATGCTGTGTAACTGTCTTTTGTTTTCATGTACTTTTCTCTCCCTTTGTCTGCAGTCAGCTGGATTCTCCTCTGCACCAGTGCCCCGTGTGACAGCCCCTGGCGGTAATGAGGCTGCGCGCTCCACTGTAATTGAACCCTGTCAGGGCTGCCCATTAAGGCCGCCGTGTGTATGCCAGCTCATTAATCTGAAGCCTCTTTCTTCTCCTCCGTCATCTCCCTTTTTTTATCCTGGCACTGTTTCAAGTCCTGATCCGCTCATTGTGCACGTGGAGATTCAGGAATGGAGAGTAATTGGTGGTGTTGCATCTGTCTTGAGGAGTAACCCTTTTAATAAAAGACATGTTCACATCTGCAAACTAAGATCATTGTGTCATGATTGCATATTGTTTGGGTTTCTTGGATAGTCTATTTGCAGTCAGAATTTTTCATCTGGGTTTAGATCTAGCATATCAGACTTGCACAGTTCCATGAGCTAAAGATAGGTCTTTATGATTAAAACACACACATATGTGTATATGTGTATTTCTATATATTTTTTCTTATATAACTGATTATATATTATGAAATCCCAGTTGACCCTAAAACTGCAACTAATTGTTAGTTTTCTCCCATGCTTTGGTGTATAAATAATGGGCTTCTTTATTATTATACTCTCTTAGACAAAATTTCAGAGAAAAATCTTCCCTTTTTTCTTCAGATATTGTTACGTGTTAGGATATTAACATCAAAATAATAGCCAGCTAATACTAGCAGGCTTTCATCTTCTTTACTGTTTCTCATACAATGCATTTAGATTTCATAATTGTTTTCATTTTTTGTGCTTTGTACACATCATTTTGCATGTTCAAATTCTGTGATAGTACAGCAGAAATGACTTAATTATCACTTATATGGCAAAATGTTTCTAACATTATTATCTGAAACTCTGCTTAGGACTCTTCTTTCATCCCATTATGCTAAGTACATCCCCCCCTTTTTTTACACTTGAAAAACGTAATTAAATTCCTTTTTGAATCATTTTGAATCTATAATCTAACTGAGGCTTATCTTTTAATGTGCTTTCTAAGTAGGAATTAAAGAAGGTATACTTTGGGCCTTTAGTGTAGAGAAGGCAGTTCAACTCAAGGTATCACCTAATTGAAAAGCAGAAATGAGAAAGTGGTCTGGCCTGTAGATCCTGGATGAGGATATGGGTGTGGGAAATAAATTGGAGGTACTGACAAAAATGGTTTAAACGTTCAGGTGAGTCTCCAGAAATGAAAAGCTCTAAATGAGTCAAATTTGTCAACATTACCACTTGCTTCTATTGTAGAAAACTTTGAAGTTTATCATAATGAGATTAGGGAACACTTTTTTAAAAAAACAAATGAATGGAAATGCTTGATATTTGGTAATTTATTAAGATTTTTTTTTAGGCTAACTTGGGTCTAAGTATCCTAGGATGCACTTTCTATAAAAGTAAAAAAAGAAAACAAAAAAAAGGGAAAATGCAAAAATAAAGTTAGCAGGAAAACAAGTAAATTGTGACTTCTTGAGGGTGAGGTTGTGTTTTCATCACTGTTAATGTATTTGCTGTTTAGTTCAATGTCTGAACATACAGAGAGTTTTTAATCAAAAGTTTTTAGTCAAAGAATGAAAGTTGTATGTGGACAGAGATTATTTGTCTCTTTTTGTCTATATTTTCCCTAATTCCCAGAATGGTGCCTGGCATAGAGGATGGTGCTCAATAAATAGTTACTGAATTCATTAATTAATTCATTTTATAATAGTGAGAAAAAGATTGCTGTTGAAACGGGGATTTTCAGTCTAGCATCTAGGTTGATGATGGAAAGCAAAGAGGAGTGTGTAGTAGAATAGCCAAAGAAAGTAATCCTTTTATTATCTAAAAGAAGTGAAGTGAAATCACAGTCGTGTCCGACTCTTTGTGACCCTCATGGACCGTAGCCTGCCAGGCTCCCCCATACATTGGATTTTCCCAGGCAAGAATACTGGAATGGGTTGCCATTTCCTTCTCCAGAGGATCTTCCCGACCCAGGGATTGAACCAGGGTCTCCCATGTTACAGGCAGACTCCTTAACGTCTGAGCCCCCAGGGACCTAGAAGAATAGTGTGCAATGTGAAACAGTCCCTAAAGTAAGCCTTTAAACTTTTCTGAACCAGTCATCTTTGTAACTGTTCCTATCCCTGTAATCAGATGTCTAAAGTATTAGTTTTAATTTTTACATTTTTCTGATAATTTTTTTTTCTGTTTCACTGTCAGTTAAAACATACTATATACATTCAAATTTTAATCTCTGTTAAAGGTCATGTAACCTATATTTTGATTTCTGGTTTTTTTTTTTTAGAAAAGAAAGGTCAGATAAAGGCTCTTTAAGGTTATTCAGTTGTTTTGAGCTAAATGAAATTGGCACGTTTTAGATCAGACCTACCAATTTATATAGTTTCTGGATTATGAGGTCAGAAGATATTTGAGCTTTGAAGGGTTTGTTTGTGTATGTGTGTAAGGGAGTGGAGATGAAGGAAAATTTGAACACTGAATGTGGAATCGGGAGTGGTGTCATGCATTTCTGAATAAATCAACCAAGAAGCCGGAGTGCTTGAAGCCGCTTCTTATCCTAAAAGGAAAACGTTAAGGTGGGTGTGGCAGTCAAATGGGGCCCCTTCTAATTTCAGTGCTCCCATTGATTTCGATGTCATTAGCTGTTTCACCCTTGATTATAACCACAGGACTGGGAATTTTCACAAAGATGGAGACATGAGTCCTTTTCTTTTCTTTCTTTCTTTTTTTTTTTTTAATAACAGCCCAATTATAGTGAAAGGAAAATAAACATATGTTACAGGTCTTGAAAAATACTTGAAGAATTTGACATCATGGAAGTTTTATACACTGTTTAAATGAAAGCTAACTATTAATCTGTGGTATTGTGAATATTTATGTGAATGAAGACATTAGCAGATTATTTTCCTGATATTTTTTTCCTCTGATCTTCATTTTCCTCCCCATTTTTTCCCCAGTTTTTGGAACTGACCACTATTGTACCTCTTACAGATGTCGCATTATACAAGAGTCCTCACAAAATTGAGTATGCGACAGAATGAGCAGGGTGGGTATATTCTCTCTTGTGCAGGAGGTATGGCTCTTGCAGAAAAGACGATCAGGCTTAAAAACGAATTTCCTGATATTTTTTTCCCCTGATCTTCATTTTCCTCCCCGTTTTTTCCCCAGTTTTTGGAATTGACCACTATTGTACCTCTTACAGATGTCACATTATACAAGAGTCCTCACAAAATTGGGTGTGTGACAGAATGATCCTCTGGGAGCCATAGACAGTGTGGCAGAGGGGTGGGTATATTCTCTCTTGTGCAGGAGGTATGGCTCTTGCAGAAAAGACGATCAGGCTTAAAAACGAAAACAAAAAACTTAGCTATTCCCTGGTGGCTCAGATGGTAAAAAGTCTGCCTGCAATGTGGGAGACCTGGGTTTGATCCCTAGTTTGGGAGGACCCCTTGGAGAAGGAGATGGCAACCCACTCCAGTGTTCTTGCCTGGAAAATCCCATGGATGGAGGAGCCTGGCGAGCTACAGTCCATGGGGTTGCAAAGAGTCAGGCTCGACTGAGTGACTTCACTTCCACCCCCAACCCCTGCTTTTTTCTGACTTTCATTCAGGTTCAAGCAAACTAATACCTCCAAAGTTTTGTTGAATCCCAGTTCCTAAACTCATCACCTTCCTTTTAGACCCTACCTTTAGACCTTGGTGGCCTCCAAATGAGCTAATGGTTGTATTTTCAATAAGGGTAAAGACCTAGTCTGGTCTGGTAGAGAGATCTTATAAGTCAGATTGTCATGGCTCACCAGTAACTTTGGCTGGGGTTGTTGGGTATGTGGGATGGTTGTGTGTGTGTGTGTCGGTGGGATCAGGTGGGCAGCTAATGCTGACTCTTCTATAAGCTGACTGATGCTAGGTGCTTGGAGACCAATAAGCAAGACTTGCAAATAGATGGGACTCTGCATGTCATGTGCTAAAGAACTGTCATGTCCATTAACATGAATCAGTTGATACCTGTTGGATCAACTCATGCCTTAAATTTTTGATGCTTTTCTTTTTACTGAACTTTCTTGTGGCTTGGAACCTTTTGTTTTCTGTGATAGAATTAAATGATAGGATATGACTATTTTTTAATATTTTCCTGTGTTCTTATTTATAATTTTTTTCTTAGGTTTATCCTCTTGTGTTCTTTGCTAAGAGCTTTACCCATGTCTAGTTACTTGGACCCCTTTGTCTCAGAAAACATGGAACTTTTTGCCTTCTCCCAAACACCTCTGCTTTACTCCTTGAGATGTACATAAAACTTGACTTCCTTTGAGTGAGATAAATGAGTAATTTTTCACTAGATGTGTATAAGAGACAGCTATAAAAGTAAAAAAAGAAAACAAAAAAAAGGGAAAATGCAAAAATAAAGTTAGCAGGAAAACAAGTAAATTGTGACTTCTTGAGGGTGAGGTTGTGTTTTCATCACTGTTAATGTATTTGCTGTTTAGTTCAATGTCTGAACATACAGNTTTTCGGCCTCTTGTGTACCTAGGACAAGGTATTGTTTTATAGTATTGTTATATGGTTGGTTTCCTGAAGGAGAGGTTAGATTTTACGTCTCTTGATGTGTGCCATTTGTTGATGGTAAGATAGGTAGGATAAGTGGAGTTCTTGAGTCATAGCTTTGGACTCTTAGTTAAAATTCTGAAGATGAGTCTTCTGTTCTGCTTGTGCAGTGAGAAGTTAGTCTTTCTGAAGGACAGTTTGGAAGTGCACAAGGGTGTTACAATGTACATGTCCTTTCAGGAATATTTCCTACGGAAACTGTTAGGGAGTGCACAGAGAGTTGACCAAAGAGTACCTCTTTTCAGACAAAGGGGAGAATAATAACAGCTGCTGCTGCTGCTAAGTCACTTCAGTCATGTCCAACTCTGTGCGACCCTATAGACGGCAGCCCACCAGGTTCCCCCGTCCATGGGATTTTCCAGGCAAGAGTACTGGAGTGGGGTGCCCTTTCCTTCTCCAGAATAATAGCAGAGGAGGAATAATTTAGATCTTCAGTAGTAGAGGCATTTCTTAAATTTCATTTATTCCTAAAATGACTGTGTATGTGGCCTTTCATAATGAAGCTGAATGTTATACCAATGACACTAGTGAGGATTAGCATGGAGTATGATTCCTTGCTTGTTGAAAAAATAAGTGTCTTAAAGTATATTTACTAGGATACAAATGGATGTTAAATATAAACTGTGAGGATTATGTTTGCTTTTGTTTCCAAATTTTTCCTGATCTTTCTACAAATGCATACTAGGTTGGTAATTAACACGTGTTTCCTTTAAGAGCCCTGCATGTTTATTGAAACATATTTGTTGAATGCTTAGTGAAATAACATGTCATGAAATAATAGCCAGTATTCCTCTAGACATCATGTAACCAAAGTGAACTTGATGCAACTATTAGCAGTCATTCCCTAATGAACAAACAAAAAGTCTGTTACTTTTCTTCGAAAAATGAGCATGAATATTTTACAGAGTTGCGCTTTTCATCGCCAAGGGTATTCTCGCTGACAGTGGTGGTNTGTAACCAAAGTGAACTTGATGCAACTATTAGCAGTCATTCCCTAATGAACAAACAAAAAGTCTGTTACTTTTCTTCGAAAAATGAGCATGAATATTTTACAGAGTTGCGCTTTTCATCGCCAAGGGTATTCTCGCTGACAGTGGTGGTTAAAGAAAACTTGTTGAGGACCATTTTTCATAATCAATATTTTTGTAGACTTCAGCCTCATTCCATTTGTCCTGAATTTCCTTTAGGTGTGAAGGTGAAGTTTGTCAAGAAATTGTACATACAGGTTATTTCCTCTAACTTAGCAGTTTATACTTAAGAGTCGCTAATCGCTTGCAAAATAAAAAAGTGTATTTTTGTAAAAAGAGAACTCAGCCTAATTAGTAACTTTGAATACTGAGTGGAGCAGTGATATTTCACTATGGATTTCATTAGCGGTGAGAGGGAGAGACTCTACAATCACAAATCTGTTATCTAAATTAAATTCCAAATTAGCCTTTTAGGAAAATTGTTAACAAGAATGCTGTATGACCCTAAAATACTGTGGTATTGTGTCACTGTGTTTTTTAAATTTAAATTATGTTTTGTAGTAATGTATTTAACTGCCAAAACAACCATTCTGCTATTAATAGACCAAGAAAACATAAATAACTTTATGCAAATTAAAATGGCTTAAACTGTTCAGGATGGTGGTAATGAAGATACCACAGGTTAATTTTAATTAGTACTTAATCAGTACTTTCTTCAAATGGCTGCAAAAGCAAGATACCTCAGTTAGATCATTTAAGAGAATGACTTCATACACTGGTATTCCACTGTACAGCATTGTTTCTTGAGATGTGGTAATGATGGTGATAGTATAGAGTGAGGGGTTTTGATAACAAAAATAGTTGGGTAACATTATATGCTGTGTTCTCTTGGAGATACAAAAGAACACAAGCACATTAAAGGTTAGGAGAAATCGGGCAACAAAGAGGTCAGCTCAGCTTTGTTTAATCTAAAAAAATTATATAGTTGATTTACAGTGTTAATTTGAGGTGTGTGTGTCTGTGTGTGTGTGTGTGTGTTAGTTCACGGTCCTGTCTGACTCTTTGTGACCACATGGACTGTAGTCTGCCAGGCTCCTCTGTCCATGGAATTCTCCAGGCAAGAATACTGAAGTGGGGCCATTTCCTTCTTCAGGGGCTATTCCCCACCCAGGGATCAAACCCAGGTCTTTCTCATTGCAGGCAGATTCTTTACTGTTTGAGCCACCAGAGAAGCCTGATTTCAGGTGTCCAGCAAAATAATTCAGTTATACATATATAGCCCCAAATTGTCACCTTGCTTATTTACCTTATATGCAGAGTATGTCACGCAAAATGCCGAACTGGATGAAGCACAAGCTGGACTCAAGCTTTCCAGGAGAATTATCAATAACTTCAGATATGTAAATGACACTACCCTTATGGCAGAAAGTGAAGAGGAACTAAAGAGCCTTTTGAGGAAAGTGAAAGAGGGAGAGTTAAAAAGCTTGGCTTAAAAAAAGCCAGAGAATATTCAATATTCCAAAAACTAACATCATAGCATCCAGTTCCATCACTTCATGGCAAATAGATGGGGAAACAATGGAAACAGAGAATTTATTTTCCTGAACTCCAAAATCACTGCAGATGGTGAGTGCAGCCATGAAAGTAAAAGACACTTGCTCCTTGGAAGAAAAGCTATGACCAACCTAGACCGCATATTAAAAAGCAGAGACATTACTTTGCTGACAAAGGTCCGTCTAGTCAAAGCTATGGTTTTTCCAATAGTCATGTATGGTTGTGAGAGTTGGACCATAAAGAAAGCTGAGCACTGAAGAATGTATGCTTTTAAACTGTGGTGTTGGAGAAGACTCTTGAGAGTCCCTTGAACTACAAGGAGATCAAACTAGTCAATCCTGAAAGAAATCAGTCTGAATATTCATTGGAAGGACTGATGCTGAAGCTGAAACTCCAATTCTTTGGCCACCTGATGTGAAGAACTGACTCATTGCAAAAGACTTTGATGTTGGGCCAGACTGAAGGCAGGAGGAGAAGGGGATGACAGAGGATGAGATGGTTGGATGGCATCACCGATGCAATGGACATGAGTTTGAGTAGGCTCTGGGAGTTGGTGATGGACAGGGAGGCCTGGTGTGCAGTCCATGGG
>SJYX01008821.1:206959-231215 GCA_006410675.1 Oreotragus oreotragus
GAAAGTGAAGTCACTCAGTCGTGTCCGACTCTCAGTGACCCCATGGACTGCAGCCCACCAGGCTCTTCTGTCCATGGGATTTTCCAGGCAAGAGTGCTGGAGTGGGGTGCCATTGCCTTCTCCGATATACAGACACGAGTCCAAATGTGAAACTTAAATGTATATGTTCTTTTATGTGTGTGTGCTTAGTTGCTCAGTTGTGTCCAACTCTTTGCGACCCTATGGACTTTAGCCTGCCAATCTCCTTTGTCCATGGAATTTTCCAGGCAAGAATACTGGAGTGGGTTGCCATTGCCTCCTCCAGGGGATCTTCCTGACCCAGGGATTGAACCCACATCTCTTGTGTCTCCTGCATTAGCAGTCATATTCTTTAATACTGTGCCACCTGGGAAGCCCATATGTGTGTGTGTGTGTGTGTGTGTGTATTCTCCTTGGAACAGACACTGTGGAACAAATTAAGACACACTCTAGTGGTTTAGTACAAAGATATGGAGTAAATATTAAGACAATCAATTAGTCATTTGACATATAATGCTTTACTGTTGTTTCTTACTAATAAACTCTAAATCAGTTTGAAACACTCAAATAATTATTCCTTAGATCTCTGCTTTTTAAAAAACATATTCTTTGAGTATTTATTAAAAATTTTTTTTTACTACTACCACCCAGTGAAGTTGGAACATTCAACAAGGATTATATAGTTTGTTAGTTTTTTATGAGATATAATATTCATGACAGTAAGATATGTGTATCTGTATATGTTTATGTGTCTATATAGTGCTTTCACACAATAATACATATAATATGTATTGGCAATGGTAACTTGAAAGTGTTAGGATATAGATATTGAAAACTGGTTTTGCTGAACTACCTGAAGGAAAAGAATTCATCGTTTAACTTCTGACAGTGAACTTCCGTGTAATTTATTCTTGACAGTGTGAGAGAAAATTGCCCTCTGTGCTCCTCAACCTGATAGACACGTGCTTTACCAGATGCGTGGCCTCTGTCTACTTTCTGGCCATGATGTTTATGGTCCTTAAACAGCCCCAACCAGCAGGACCGTAGTCACTGATGTCTTCCCTAGGATTGGAGGTTGCCACTTCCGAAATAAGACTAGTGAAACAGGCTGCCCTTGTTGACCATACCTGAGTGCATGCAAAGGAAACCAAACTCAGGTAGCACTTTTTTTATGAGCCTCTTTAATTCTGAATTGTAGACCCAGTTTTCTACTGAATATGTGGATCCATGGATCTATCAGCTGCAAGGTATCTTTAGTGGCTCTGAACAACTCTTCCTGTGTTCCTCCTGTGAAGAATCTCATGGTATGCATTAGGAAAGTGAAAAGCGCTCAGTCAACATTAAAGAATATCTCTGCAGATACATGAGGACAGTTTTCCTTTCAAATACATAATTCTGTTACTCTTACAATAATACCTGTTTGCTTCAAACAGGCTGATTGTGACCTAGAATGGAAGAAAAAAACCAGCTCTACCGGCATTCTGCATAGCTGTATTTTCTGAAATGTCTACTGCAGTATCTAGGAAGACATAGTTCTTTTTTTTTTACTGAAGTATGCTTGATTTACAAACCTGTGTTAGTTTCTACTGTATAGCATAGTGGTTCAGTTATGGATATATACACATTATTCATGCTTTTTTCCATTATTATGTATCATAGGGTATTGAATATANCATTTCCTTCTCCAATGCATGAAAGGGAAAAGTGAAAGTGAAGTCGCTCAGTCGTGTCTGACTCCTAACGACCCCATGGACTGCAGCCTACCAGGCTCCTCCGTCCATGGGATTTGTCAGGCAAGAGTACTGGAGTGGGTTGCCATTGCCTTCTCCACCAGGGCTTACTAATAGAGCATTAATAAGGGCAGGCTTTATGGAAGGCAGTTTGACAGTCTTTGTGCATAACTGTACCATCATTCTTGTGTTTTGGCAGCCTAAGTATATGCTCTTAGGATATATGGACTAGGGGTCACATGATAGCATTGTTTTATAAAATTTAAAACTACTGACAACTGAACTGCTCATAAGTTAGAAACTGATTAAATTATGGCAAATCCGTGCAGTGAGATCGATAGAGATTACAAAGAATATCTATCCTAGGTATCCTTGGGAAGATAGCTAAGGCATAGTAAGTGGAAAAAAAAAAAAAGTTGCAGGATGCTCTTCTTTGTACAGAAAATGTATCCAAAAATATGCAATAAATTATTAAGTGGTTCGCTCCTGAGAAGTAGAAATGGGGTCTGGAGGAAAAGAGGGCTTTGATTTTTTTACCTTCTGTGCTATCTGAAATTTTTGTTATGAGCAGGCATTACTTTTTCAAAGTATTTCAATCAATATTTATAATAGGGAATGTATTGCCTTTTAGCTAACTATTTAAATTTTGGATGCAAAAAACAATTTAGGGGTGGGAGCTCAACTTCTTACAGTGTAGTCATTTTGAAGTTTTGCCAGACTCATACTACAAAATCAATTCAAACGCCTGCATACTCTGAATTTGATTATTCAGCGTGTGAAGTTTGGTCTAGAAGTGATTGTTCCAGTGATTTCATTTTAAACAATATAGTGTTCTGCATTGGGATTTTGGAAACAACTTAATTCAGTATCTTACAAGGATTCAAATGTTTAACATAGATAGGAGAAGTGCTGCCTTAAAGTCCTTGATTGTGTTTCTTCTCAATTTTGTATAAACTCATTAGGCCTGAATTAATCTTTCTGGGGGAGGTCAGTTTTTAACTCTTTTTTTTTTTTTGCACTGCATAAAGATACATGAAAGATGGGGTAAATGCAAATTGATTTATTATAGGAGGGGCATATTCTGAATGAGCTTAGCTAAGTAGATATTAAAACGAATGCGGCTTATGAAAAAATGCAATAATGTAAGGATTTTTTCTTAATCCTGATTAGATTTCAAATTGTCCCTTCAGTAGTTTGCATAATTATAAGGCACTGCCATAGAATGAGTAACAATAGAAAATAACTCATTAATGTCTGTTTCTCTCTGGCATTGTTCCAGGGCATGTAGCTTGATGTTTGCTGAAGAGACAGTCTGGAGCGTCTCCCTGTCTGATAGGGAACATCAAAGATTACTGATTTCTCTGTGCTCAGACATTCCTGATTTTGTCTGAAGTGGTAATATCCTGAGGAGCCAATAGCAGCATGAAATTCCAAGTGTTTTGGCACTTCCTATTTCTTGTATTATTTTCAAATGTAGTGATATTAGAGAAGCGGATTGAGATTTCTTGGCTTTTAAACAAAGGAAACTGTTACAAATCAGGGTTTTGAGCCCAAGGTTAGAAGGTCATTATCATGCCAGTGTCTGAGCTGATTTAGTTTCCGGAGCTAGGTTTTAAATACCCACCACTTTGAAGCCGACGTTTCATTAGCCTTAGTGCATTTTCAGTGGATTGCTGTGACGAGATACTAGATATGCATCCCTGATTAATAAATAATGAGATGTTGAATCTGGAGGATTGCAGTTTGAGTCTTCACTTTATAACAGTTTTTAATATAGATTGTGCCCATAGTGTATTAGGAAATAGTTATATGCAGCTGATGACTTGTAAGCAAAGTAAGAAGTTCCTATCTTAAAATGGTTCAATCATTGACAGCCTCTTTGGGTTTAGACTGATCATGCCTACTTAGGGGAGAACCCTTTGATATACAGCTGCTAAGCTGCTAAGTCATGTCAATCGTGTCCGACTCTGTGCGACCCCAGAGACGGCAGCCCACCAGGCTCCCCCGTCCCTGGGATTCTCCAGGCAAGAACACTGGAGTGGGTTGCCATTTCCTTCTCCAATGCGTGAAAGTGAAGAGTGAAAGTGAAGTCACTCAGTCGTGTCCGACTCTTAGCGACCCCATGGACTGCAGCCCACCAGGCTCTTCTGTCCATGGGATTTTCCAGGCAAGAGTGCTGGAGTGGGGTGCCATTGCCTTCTCCGATATACAGACACGAGTCCAAATGTGAAACTTAAATGTATATGTTCTTTTATGTGTGTGTGCTTAGTTGCTCAGTTGTGTCCAACTCTTTGCGACCCTATGGACTTTAGCCTGCCAATCTCCTTTGTCCATGGAATTTTCCAGGCAAGAATACTGGAGTGGGTTGCCATTACCTCCTCCAGGGGATCTTCCTGACCCAGAAATTGAACCCACATCTCTTGTGTCTCCTGCATTAGCAGTCATATTCTTTAATACTGTGCCACCTGGGAAGCCCATATGTGTGTGTGTGTGTGTGTGTGTGTATTCTCCTTCTGGTTCTGTTTCTCTGGAGAACCCTGCTAATACAACTGGTAATGTTGAATCTGTAGCTGAAAGGTTAGCATGATGGCTATGAAAGCCACACTCAAGTTTTAGATGGTTCTCATAGGATTGGGCTTATTCCATGTGTGCTATCAGTGTGGATTATCTAAGATGCCTGAACATTTGAAATGGTTTACATAGGGTATGCTGGCTCTGGTCAGTGCTGCTATAGAAAAGACGCTCATGTTATGAAAAAATTGAATCAGATGGCTGGCTGCTAGGAGTACTTCAAACTATTTTAAGGATAGTGACAAGCCCACCAGGCTCCTCCGTCCATGGGATTTTCCAGGCAAGAGTACTGGAGTCGGGTGCCATTGCCTTCCCCGATGTACCTGTCTACCCTACCCCCATCCAGCCATCTCTCCATCCATCTGTGCATGTACTTCCAGCTCTGGTCGGAAACTGAGGTGACCTGTCCCCCACCCCTCCGGGGACATAAAACAATGTTCTGGCTGTGACAGTGATGGGGTGGGGGAGGGAGTGCTCCCGGCGTGCGGTGGGGGCCGACCAGGGGTGTTGCTGCACACCCCACTGGACACAGGACACCTAAATGGGAGAGGCGTTCAGCCCCAGCGTCAGCCTGCTGAGGCTGAGAAACCCTGAGCAGGCATGACCGTCTAATTATCTGTCTGTCTGTCCATCCATCCATCTATCCACGCATCTATCAGAGTGAGGCTGAGAAACCCTGAGCAGGCACGACTGTCTAATTATCTGTCTGTCTGTCCATCCATCCATTATCCATCCATCTAACCATCTATCCATCCATCTGTCTATCATCCACCCATCCATCATTGATCCATCATCCACCCATCCATCCATCCATCTATCCATCCACCCATCATCCATCCATCCATCCATCATCCATCTATCCATCCATCTAACCATCTATCCATCCATTCATCTATCATCCATCCATCCATCATTCATCCATCATCCACCCATCCATCCATCCATCTATCCACCCGTCATCCACCCATCATCCATCCATCCATCTATCCATCCATCCATCCACCTATCATCCATCCATCCATCATCCATCCATCCAAAATCCATCATCTATCCAGAGGTTAAACAGTCTGCCCGCAATGCAGGAGACCTGAGTTCGATCCCTGGGTCGGGAAGATCCCCTGGAGAAGGAAATGGCAACCCACTCCAGTATTCTCGCCTGGAGAATCCCATGGATGGAGGAGCCTGGTGAGCTACAGTCCACGGGGTCACAAAGAGTCAGACATGACTGAGCAACTTCACTTCACTTCACTTCACTTCATCCATCCATCATCCATCCATCTATCCATCCATCCATCCACCCATCATCCATCCATCATCCATCCATCCTTCATCCATCCAACTATCCATCCATCATCCATCCATCTATCCCTCCATCCACCCATCCATCCATGTATGCACCTACGGCTGTGGTTCACAGACTGGGAGGGCTTTACCCTCCAAGGGGACATATGACAACATCTGGAAACATTCTGGCCGTGGCAGTGATGGGGGCAGGGGCTGCCCCTGGTGTGTGGTGGGGGGAGCCCAGGGACACTCCTCCACACCCCACACAGGGCCCAGGACACCCCCCATCAGAGACTAGTCCGGCCCCAGATGTCAGTGTGGCTGAGGTTGAGGAAGTCTGACCGGGCATGGCAGACTGGACGACTCTCTGATGTGGGCTGGCATCCTAGCCCCGTGGGGTTCGAAGCGGTGACCCCGGTCTCCACCCAACACACAGCAGGAGCATTCTCAACCCCCCATCAGAGACTAGTCCGGCCCCAGATGTCAGTGTGGCTGAGGTTGAGGAAGTCTGACCGGGCATGGCAGACTGGACGACTCTCTGATGTGGGCTGGCATCCTAGCCCCGTGGGGTTCGAAGCGGTGACCCCGGTCTCCACCCAACACACAGCAGGAGCATTCTCCCCGCTGAGCACTGAGCAGCAGAAAGGCCCCCAGACGTCGGCAAGCATCCCCTCGAGGCAGAATTCCGCAGATTGAGAGTGACCGGTTTAGACTCAGCTGCTTGTATGGGGGCTGGGAGAACCTCCACCTCCTTTCAGGGATAACTGGGGCGGGAAGACACAGGCGGCAAGGAGAAAGGATCCATGTGGAGGAGCAGAGACATGTATACATCTGGCTGAGTCCCTTTGCTGTCCACCTGAAACCATCACAGCAGTGTTAATCGGCCATATCCCAACACAAAACAAAAAGTTTAAGAAAAGGCTGTGGTCGACACGTATACACTATTGAAACTCCATAGAAAAGACATAAATACATAGAATACGCAATGAGAACCTACCGTAGCCCACAGGGAACTCTGTTCAGTATCACATGGCACCTGGATGGGAGGGGAGTGTGGGGGAGAATGAATACATGTGTATATGTCTGGCTGAGTCCCTTTGCTGTCTGCCTGAAACCATCACAACATCGTCAACCGGCTACATTCCCATACAAAATAAAAGTGTTATTTTAAAAATCTCCCACTCCAGTCCTCTTGCCTGGAAACTCCCATGGACGGAGGAGCCTGGTGGGCTGCAGTCCATAGGGTCGCTGAGTCAGACACGACTGAAGCGACTTAGCAGCAGCAGCAGCATAAATGAATCACTGCTCCCGGGCAAGCCCATTACCTAGGATGCCCTGATGCATGTTTATAAACCATGGAGCCCATGGGAGCAGAGAAATAGCGACGTGCCCCTGAGTTAACCACCGACACTGAGCAATTCTGAGCCAGAAAGCAAAAGGCAACACACGTTAAAGGGCCGAAATTTTGCAGGACATGTTCNGGAGGAGCCTGGTGGGCTGCAGTCCATAGGGTCGCTGAGTCAGACACGACTGAAGCGACTTAGCAGCAGCAGCAGCATAAATGAATCACTGCTCCCGGGCAAGCCCATTACCTAGGATGCCCTGATGCATGTTTATAAACCATGGAGCCCATGGGAGCAGAGAAATAGCGACGTGCCCCTGAGTTAACCACCGACACTGAGCAATTCTGAGCCAGAAAGCAAAAGGCAACACACGTTAAAGGGCCGAAATTTTGCAGGACATGTTCTCTGAGCAGAGCAGAACTAAGCTGGAAATCAGCAACAGAAAGTTAAGTCAAGTCCGCCAGGATCAATCAGTTGCACAACTCAGTTTCAAAATAACCCACAAAAGAACTAAGAAGGGAAACAACAACAAAAAAAATATTTGGAACTGGATACAAATGCAGACACAGGGCCTTCCCTGGCGGCCCAGGTGTTACCACTTTGCCTTCTAGGGCAGACGCTGCAGGTTCAATCCCTGGTCTAAGATCCCACAGGCCTTGCAGTCAAAATACCAAAACAGAAAGCAGAAGCAACATTGTAGCAAATCAAATAAAGATTAAAAAAAAAAAATTCACATTTAAAAAATNAAATGTATATGTTCTTTTATGTGTGTGTGCTTAGTTGCTCAGTTGTGTCCAACTCTTTGCGACCCTATGGACTTTAGCCTGCCAATCTCCTTTGTCCATGGAATTTTCCAGGCAAGAATACTGGAGTGGGTTGCCATTGCCTCCTCCAGGGGATCTTCCTGACCCAGGGATTGAACCCACATCTCTTGTGTCTCCTGCATTAGCAGGCATATTCTTTAATACTGTGCCACCTGGGAAGCCCATATGTGTGTGTGTGTGTGTGTGTGTATTCTCCTTGGAACAGACACTGTGGAACAAATTAAGACACACTCTAGTGGTTTAGTACAAAGATATGGAGTAAATATTAAGACAATCAATTAGTCATTTGACATATAATGCTTTACTGTTGTTTCTTACTAATAAACTCTAAATCAGTTTGAAACACTCAAATAATTATTCCTTAGATCTCTGCTTTTTAAAAAACATATTCTTTGAGTATTTATTAAAAATTTTTTTTTACTACTACCACCCAGTGAAGTTGGAACATTCAACAAGGATTATATAGTTTGTTAGTTTTTTATGAGATATAATATTCATGACAGTAAGATATGTGTATCTGTATATGTTTATGTGTCTATATAGTGCTTTCACACAATAATACATATAATATGTATTGGCAATGGTAACTTGAAAGTGTTAGGATATAGATATTGAAAATTGGTTTTGCTGAACTACCTGAAGGAAAAGAATTCATCGTTTAACTTCTGACAGTGAACTTCCGTGTAATTTATTCTTGACAGTGTGAGAGAAAATTGCCCTCTGTGCTCCTCAACCTGATAGACACGTGCTTTACCAGATGCGTGGCCTCTGTCTACTTTCTGGCCATGATGTTTATGGTCCTTAAACAGCCCCAACCAGCAGGACCGTAGTCACTGATGTCTTCCCTAGGATTGGAGGTTGCCACTTCCGAAATAAGACTAGTAAAACAGGCTGCCCTTGTTGACCATACCTGAGTGCATGCAAAGGAAACCAAACTCAGGTAGCACTTTTTTTATGAGCCTCTTTAATTCTGAATTGTAGACCCAGTTTTCTACTGAATATGTGGATCCATGGATCTATCAGCTGCAAGGTATCTTTAGTGGCTCTGAACAACTCTTCCTGTGTTCCTCCTGTGAAGAATCTCATGGTATGCATTAGGAAAGTGAAAAGCGCTCAGTCAACATTAAAGAATATCTCTGCAGATACATGAGGACAGTTTTCCTTTCAAATACATAATTCTGTTACTCTTACAATAATACCTGTTTGCTTCAAACAGGCTGATTGTGACCTAGAATGGAAAAAAAAAGACAGCTCTACCGGCATTCTGCATAGCTGTATTTTCTGAAATGTCTACTGCAGTATCTAGGAAGACATAGTTCTTTTTTTTTTTTACTGAAGTATGCTTGATTTACAAACCTGTGTTAGTTTCTACTGTATAGCATAGTGGTTCAGTTATGCATATATACATATTATTCATGCTTTTTTCCATTATTATGTATCATAGGGTATTGAATATAGTTCCTTGTGCTGTAACGTGGGACCTTGTAGTTTATCCATTCTGTATATACTAGTTTATATGCTAGTTTGCTAACCCCAGACTCTCACTCCGTTCATTTTCCACTCCCTTAGCAACCACCAGTCTGTGCTCTGTGAGTCTGTTACATAGGTAAGTTCATCTGGGTCATGGCTTCGATTCCACATAGAAGTGATTTCGCTTCAGTGAAGTGATACCATAATGGCATTTGTCTTTCGCTTTCTGACTGACTTCACTTGGTGTGATCCAGCCATGTTGCTCAAACGGCCTCAGTTCATGTTCCCGGCCGTGTAGTGCTCCATTGTGTGTACGCACGTGTATGCACCACAGCTTCTTTGTGCATTATCAGAAGATGGACATTTAGGCTGTTTGCAGGTCTTGGCTATTGTGAATAGTGTTGCTATACACAGGCAGGTATGTGTGTATCTTTTCAAATTATGGTTTTGTCCAGATATATGTCTAGGAGTGGGATTTCTGAATCATATGGCAACTCTCTTTTTAGTTTTTTGAGGAACCTCCATACTGTTTTTTCCTAAAGGCTGCACCAACTTAACTTCCCACCGACAGTGTAGGAGGGTTCCCTTTTCTCCACATCCTCTCCAGCACTTGTTATCTGTAGACTTTTTAATGATGGTCATTCGGATCATGTGAGGTGGTCTCTCATTGTAGTTTTGATTTGGATTTCTCTAATAATTAGCAATATTGAGCATCTTTTCATAGGCTTGTGGGTCATCTGTATGGAAAGACATAATTCTTGGACATAAATTTTCCAGATGTGGAGTATTATTGAGAATGTTGTGAAATGAGATCCTCTCTGGAGTGTTGTTCTGTTTCAGAGTGATGCTCATATGACATTGATTTATTTTTGTTTGATTAATATTTTCTCCCCCCCCCTTCATTTTTCTTAGCTTTTAGGTTTTCTCCAATAGATAAGGATTTGCTGAATGAAAAATAAAATTTAACTTGTATCTGGGCTTTCCAGCAGGAGACACAGGTTCTATCCCTGGGTTGGGGAGATCCTCTGGAGAAGGCAATGGCAACCCACTCCAGTATTCTTGCCTGGAAAATTCCCTGGACAGAGGAGCCTGTCAGGCGACAGTCCATAGGGTCACAAAAGAGTCAGACACGACTTAGTGACTAAAGAACATAATTACAATAAAGTATCTATAGACATGCCATCTGTATTAGTTTTCTAGGACTCTGCCAGAACCCAGTACCCAAAACTGGATGGTTAAAACAACATAAATTTATTGTCTCACAGTTCTGGAAGCTAGAAGTCTGAGAGAAAGCGCTGGAGGGGAAAATCCTTCCCTGCGTCATTTAACTTATGGTGTTTGCCAGAAGACTTGGTGTTACTTGGCTCTGAGTTGTGTCATTCCAGGCTTGTGTCTGTCTTTTCTGTGTGGACTTCGACATTGTCTTCTCTCTGTGCATGCCTTTCTCTTTGTCCAAACATCTCTTTTTCATAAGCACAACAGTAATACTGAGTTATGGTGTACACTAATGACCTCATTTTAACTCGATTTCCTGATAAGGTCACGTCCTTAGGAACTGGAGGTGAAGACTGAAGCATAACTTCTCTGGAGAAAACCAGTCAACCCGTAATACCATCTCGTGCTTGAAATGTGAAGGATGTTTATTCATGCATTTAGAACATGTTTACTGAAGTCAAGTTATAGGATACAGACAAATAAGCCAGGTAGCAGCAGACAAACCTCTAAATAATCTCATTGTTATTCATTATTTATTCAATTACTTAAATAGTTTAGAGAATTTCATGGATTAAAGCAGCATCAGAGTTAGCAGAGTATTTGTTTTAGGGACACTGGTGCTTGACACTGTAATCACGTGAGAAAAAGTTTCTGGGGCTAAAAAACATACAAAATGCTAGCTTCAATAGTTGAAAAAGTTCTTCTTTGCAAGACTTCTCAGAGCCTTGAATATGCTGTTGTGATTTGAGAGCAACCAGCAAGAGGTCACAATATTTTCCAACTTACTCAACCACAGGATTCTTTTTTATAATCATCTCCAAGAATTATGTTCCCTAGGACAACACTGGAAAATAATTTAGCATCAAACCATATGATCTTATTTAAAATGTCATTACAGAGTTACAGTAATCTAATAGTACAAAAATAATTCATGGCCCTTGGGAGTTAGACTAAAGGTTTTCAGAATTAACAAAACTGTCATGTAGATAAAGTCAATCTTTCTCAAGAGTAAAAATTTCTTTCATGACAGATGCAAGAGAATTATGATTAGAGGACTGAATTCTATGTTTTACCCAACAAATTTGATTTACATTTGAATTAATAAAAAGCAAGTGACCTGCTCTTGAAACAAAGCAAAGTAGTATACTAGCTTCACTTTTTACACACAGTATTTATTGCCATATTTGAGACACAGGAAATATTCTTAACGGCCAATATTGAACTCTGCCTGGTATCCCCTGGGGAATTTTTATATCTCAATATGGATGTGGTTAGAAAAATGTCACACATAGCTATTATTCTGGACCCTGAAAATGTGTATATCCTGTGTACTTTTGAGACAATGCCTCATTACTTACTGTCTGTGTTAGAATGTGAAGCCATGTACTAATTTAGGAAAAATCTTAGTGACTACATTTGTATTAGCAGATTACAGTTGAAACAGTTAATCTAAACCCATCTTCAGTATGAGGAATCTGGAAAATAAGGTCACTGAGCATGGTCTTAACAACATTAAGAACCACAGATCAGCTAAGAGATACTTAAATGAATAACCTGGCCCCCTTTTTCAATGGGATATGGGATTGAGACGGTTCTAGCCCTTGTGGAGAAGACTAGTTTTATTATGATCATTTGCCGTACCTATTGAAACTCATTTCCAGTCATGAAGTCATGGCCAATCTGAGGTGTTATGGAGACTTTTAGACATATTTACTCTCTCCAGATATGTCAGTGGTAGTCGGTTTCCTACAAGTTTCCAATGACAGAAGCTACCGATGTTACTGAACCAAACTTAGGTCCCCTCGCCCATGTGCTTTGTAAAGCCAATCTATTGACACTGGATTGTGGTGAAGGAAAGTGCAACATTGATTGTAAAGCCCCATACAAGTAGTCGTGGATAGTTAGTGCTGAAAACTAGCCCAAACTCCATGCGTTTCAGGAAAGCATTTTATTTTATTTTTATTTATTTTTAAAATATAAATTTATTTTAATTGGAGGTTAATTACTTTACAATATGGTAATGGTTTTGCTATACATCAACATGAATCCACTACAGGTATACACGTGTTCCCCATCCTGAACCCCCCTCCCACCTCCCTCCCCGTACCATCCCTCTGGGTCATCCCAGTGCACCAGCCCCAAGCATCCAGTATCATGCATCGAACCTGGACTGGCGATTCGTTTCATATATGATATTATACATGTTTCAGTGCCATTCTCCCAAATCATCCCACCCTCTCCCTCTCCCACAGAGTCCAAAAGCCTGTTGAATCAGTTCTAATGAGGTGGATGAAACTGGAGCCAATTATACAGAGTGAAGTAAGCCAGAAAGAAAAACACCAATACAGTATACTAACGTATATATATAGAATTTAGAAAGATGGTAACGATAAACCTGTATGCAAAACAGCAAAAGAGACACAGATGTATAGAGCAGTCTTTTGGACATCAGGAAAGCATTTTAAAGCCCAGGGGAGGGACGGTGGTTGCAGGGTCTGTGATCAGCGCCTGCACGGTGCCCTGGGTGGTAGATGGTGAGATAACAGGGCGGTGTCACAGAGGTTAACATTTTCAGTCGTTAAGTTCTGGTAGGTCTGGGAGCTGTGTGTTCCTGGTCATCAGGTAGTTAACATCTTCTGTTTGTTAGGGGTTTTCACGTCTGTAAAACAACTGAGGAAATGTGCATCACATATTATTATCTGGGTACTTAAGAGAGGAGTTAAAGCAGAGGATATGGGGTAGAGATGTGTCTCAAGAAGGCCCTATAGATTCCTTCACAGTTACAGCAAGAATCACTGAACTGTCCTGCACGTGGTTTCTTCTCTTCCTTCTATAGCCCATCTCCTAATCTTTTTTAGCTTCATTATTCTGTACCTACAGCTAGAGCTAGCTTAGCTAACCATCTCAGTGGTTCCACCAAAAAAAAAAAAAAAAAAAAGAGAGAGATGGCATGCTTTCCTCTAACCACAGGTCAAATAACAAAGAACTCAACATGAATTCTTTGACTTCCAGGTCCCAGACTGATGATTTTTCAAACTTCCAAACTCAAATATCTCCTTAAATGTGTCTGTTTTGAGTTTCGTAGATGTTGTTGCTATTAAATTAAAAAAGAAAAAAAAAAAAAAAAAGAGGATCGGACCTCACTGGTGTTGGTTTTGTATTTAACATCGTAGTGTCCAGAAGACTCTGAGTGCCTGGTACGGTGCTTGTTGAATTGCTTGAAAATGTCCCTGATGTATAGATTCATAGGCAGACTAAGTGGGTACTCTGTACAGCCAGACAGCTGTCAGAAAGGTTACATGTTCTCCAGAAATGGAAAGCCACAGCACTAGACAGTGATTCCCATTGCCTCTCTGGGGCCTCTGTTGAGTCATCCAGCCTGTGGTATTCTTTAATTGCAGAGTAAATCTGGAGGTCTTGATGATATTCTTTACTGCCTCAAGAATGGCTCACTTTCAGAAATGGATGTTGAAACTTCTGTGTTTCTTAAAATTTTTTCAGTCTTCAGATTAATAGCAAAAGAGAAATGTAACACATGATATTATTCTTCATGGTGATAATCTTCTTTGAGACTACTCCCTGTAAAGAGAGAAAGCCAAGAACTTTCTATTCCTTTAAGCTTATGAGGAGAAAGCAGAGTATTGGACAGCCGATGAAGCTCTGGGATGGATATAAACTTCTCTTTGCAGTGGCCAACAAACATTTCCCCTCCATCGAGCTCATACAGCAGATGTTCTTAATATCTGGCTGATAACTGGAAATGCAACTCATCATTTCAGAAATGCACATCAGTGACTGTTGTTCAAGCAATAGTGTCTGGGAGGAATATTTTTACAGATTACGGGCATTTCTCTAATGTTCTGAAGACAGATTTGAGGGTTGTATTAAAGAAAACTACTGTGGCAGGCATTTAACTCCTGAGAGGAACAACCATGCAGTTGATTCCATCCTAAGCCTGAATCCACAAGACATGGTTGTTTTTGTTGAGATCATGTGCAGAAGTTTTTGTTTACTTACGTTATCCTCGTTTAATTGGAGCAGCTGTGGAAATGTATTTGGTTTGCTCATCTAAGCTTAGAGCAAACTTTTCGTTAGAAATTCCTTTGAGGACTGGAATTGCCCCCTTTCTCTTGCATTGGAACTCCCAGTTTTCAGTACCAATACTTAAAGTGTTTTCAGACCATTAGGTCTTCCATTCTGTATATTTATCTCATTGTTACCCCAGGCAGGTGTCATCAGCTAACTGCATGTTGCTTCTTTGAACTTCCAATTAAGATGCTTATTGTCGGCAACTTGATACATCTGCTGCCCAGTCCAGACTGTCTTGTAGAATTCTGATTTGCTTTCAAGCAGAGGTAGCAATCTAAGTGATATCAAATAGGGATGTAGCACTTTGTTTGGCAGGACCGAAATCATTTACGCATGTAGAAACTGTTACCAGAAAAAGCATATATTCTAATGTAATCTATAAAATACATTGGGTGGACGGAAAAAAGGAGCTGACTGGCATTGAAATGGTTTGTTTTCACCTCTGGGCTGTGAGTTTCTTGAGCATGCCTCTTTTTAACTGATATCACAAACCTTAACCATCAACAGACTCCCGTAGTTTAGCTTGAACAACATTCTCAATAATTTTGAGTGACTTTTTCTGTAACCAGTGAAGGGAAATCACATCTGATTTATTACAACTTTCAAATCTTTGTTACAGATTTACAGGGCATGAATATAATTTGACTTAATGCCTGTCACAACCCCATGAAAGAGAAAAGGCATTTTTCTCTTCTTTTTTCATAAAAGAAAAGGAACAGGAACAAAGAGAGTACATAGTATCCTTAAAGCTGCAACTGGAATTTCTCTGTAAGGAAGAATGCAGCATTCTAGTATATTCTAATGTAATCTATAAAAAACATTGGGTGGACGGAAAAAAGGAGCTGACTGTATGGCATTGAAATGGTTTGTTTTCACCTCTGGGCTGTGAGTTTCTTGAGCATGCCTCTTTTTAACTGGTATCACAAACCTTAACCATAAACAGACTCCCGTAGTTTAGCTTGAACAACATTCTCAATAATTTTGAGTGACTTTTTCTGTAACCAGTGAAGGGAAATCACATCTGATTTATTACAACTTTCAAATCTTTGTTACAGATTTACAGGGCATGAATATAATTTGACTTAATGCCTGTCACAACCCCATGAAAGAGAAAAGGCATTTTTCTCTTCTTTTTTCATAAAAGAAAAGGAACAGGAACAAAGAGAGTACATAGTATCCTTAAAGCTGCAACTGGAATTTCTCTGTAAGGAAGAATGCAGCATTCTAACTGATACCATATACCTTGTAATAAAAAGAATAAACTTTCTAATAGCCTTTAATTCTTGGAATCACCTGTGAATTATAGGGAGAAATGAATTCTGGTTGGCTTGTCAATTTTAAATGCTAAATCTTTAAATTTTAAATACTAAATCTTGGAAAAGTGGAAAGATTCCAAATTGGAATTAAAAATTATCTTAATTTTGATTAGTTGACTAACTATATATAGATTTAGTTACTTCTCTTTATTTTTGCCCGCTTTTACTTCTGAAATATTTGGATGATAGCAGTTCTACTTTAAAGTATGTCAATAGGCTTTATTTTTGGGTAACTGACATAAGATATGTCTCATATTAACTTTTGTGTTTCTCTAAATTTAAACTTTATTTTCCAATGAGATAATTAAAAGAAAAATATATATTCACGTGAGGCATTATTATTTTAAAAACTTTTTACGGTATACTATACATGTCCTAAAGTTCACTCATTGCAGTGTATAATTCAGTAATATTGATCAGTTTATGGAGCTGTGCCACAATATAGCACAGTTCAGTTTTGCAGGATTTCTATCAAACCCCAAGTTCCTATGAGCATTTTTGCAGCCACAGTCTAGGTTCACTATTTTTTCCCGTAGATTTACACTCTCTGGGTATTTCATATAAATGGAAGGACTGATGCTGAGGCTGAAACTCCAGTACTTTGGCCACCTGATGTGAAGAGTTGACTCATTGGAAAAGACCTTGATGCTGGGAGGGATTGGGGGCAGGAGGAGAAGGGGACGACTGAGGATGAGATGGCTGGATGGCATCACTGACTTGATGGACATGAGTTTGAGTGAACTCTGGGAGTTGGTGATGGACAGGGAGGCCTGGTGTGCTGTGATTCATGGAGTCGCAAAGAGTCGGGCACGACTGAGCGACTGAACTGAACATATAAATGTTACCATAGAATACACAGTTTTTGTGTGTCCGACTTTTATCACTTGGCATAAATATTTGAGGTTTATCCATGTTGTATCAGTAGTTCATTCCTATTTTATTGCTAAATGATGGTCAATTGTATGGATACATATGCTCATTTATGTATGGACATTTGAATTGTTTCCATTCTTTTGGATAATATGAATAATAATACTGTTGTTAGCATTTTGTACAAGTCTTGGTGTGAACAAGTTTTCGTCCCTTTAATTTAGATTCCCAGGAGTGGAATTGCTTGGTTGTATGGCGTATTTTATGTTTAATTTTAAAGAAACTGCCAATATCTTTTTCAAACTGTCTGAGCCAGTTCTCTCCAGAAGTGTATAAGTGATCCAGTTTCTCTGTGTCCTCACCAATTTGGTCTTTTCTTTGATTTCAGGCATTTCATTTTAGATTTAGTTTGCATCCGCTAATGAATAATGGGCTTCCCAGGTGGCACAGTGGTAAAGAATCCACCTGCCCAAGCAGGAGATGCAAGAGACGCAGGTTTGATCCCTTGGTCAGGAAGATCCCCTGGAGTAGGAAATGGAACTCCACTCCAATATTCTTGCCTAGAGAATCCCGTGGACAGAGGAGCCTGGCAGTCCACGGGGTCGCAAGGAGTTGGACATGACTGATCGTGCACACACCTTTAAAGAACAGTGATATTGATCATATGCTTACTAGCCATTCTTCTTCTTTGATAAAACGTCTATTGAATTGTTATGCCAATTTTTAAGTTGATTTGTCTACTTATCGTTGAGTCGTAAGAGTTCTTTATGTATTTCACAGACAAGTCCTGTATCAGATATATGATATACAGGTAATTTCTGCTAGTCTTTGATTCATCTTAGAAATTTCTTATTGGTGTCTTTTGATGTGGAAAAGTTTTAGCTTTAAGTCCAGTTCATCAATTTTTTAGTTTTATCGTTTGTGATTTTGATGTCAGGGTGTTAAGTGGTAAGATTGCTATAGGTTTTGAGTTCAGCATCCCTACTGACTTTTATTTAGACAACTGAAAAATGAAAATAAAATAGAGTGTGAAAGATATTGTGGGAAGGATTTTCTTTCTAGGAAATATTAAGGGAAAGGAGCCTGTCTGAGCACTGGGATGTGAGCTTGTGAACTCCGTGTTGGCACCTGATATTAGTGGGCACCTGTGAACAGTGGTGGTGTCCAGGGACCGTCTCGACTTCTTGTAACGCCTGGGTCTTTGTATTAACATTGGTTTTTGTGAGAAAAATGATAAGAACCTCTGTAGAAGAAAAATACACCATATGCAGTCACTTATCCTCTTAGCACTCTCATGTTTTAACTCGAATACATATATGCTTAGTTTTATAAAGAAAAAATATTTTAACATTTTAAACATTTAAACATTTTTTAACACCTCACTAGAGTATTCTGGTAAAAGTGTATTTCCAAGAATTCTGTGTTATAAAAAAGTCTTTAGGCTTTTTATTGTTTGTCCAGTTATTTGAGAGATACTAATGATCATTGAGCTCCTTTTTCAAAAGCAGGGTTTCATATGATTTAACTTCACTTCTTGATGGCGTTGTGAAGAGTCGGACCCAGCTGAGCAACTGAATTGAACTGAGCTTGAATTTCTTACACAAAGTGACATCATAGTGTTGATTTGTTTTGCTGTTGTTGTCAACAAGCTCCCTGGTATTAATACCAGGATTGACTGATGCCTGTGAAAGTGAAACTTGCTCAGTTGGAGCCGACTCTTTGCGACCCCATGGACTGTCGCCTGCCAGGCTCCTCTGTTCATGGAATTCTCCAGGCAAGAATACTGGAGTGGGTTGCCATTTCCTACTCCAGGGCATCTTCCCAACCCAGGGATCGAACCTGGGTCTCCCGAATTACAGGCAGGTTCTTTATAGTCTGGGCCACCAGGGAAGCCCCTGGCTGATGCCTGTAGCCGTCACCTTAGAGAGGTGTGGTGTGACAGTGTGCTGTAGAGAATGCTTCTGTGGGGGAAGAATTAGCATCAAGACAGAGGTGTTGCCAGGGAGAAAAATACCTGTCCTCTGTGTCATCATCCCCTTATTCATTTCATTATACCAGTATCACAGCTTGGCTGACCCCTTGGTCTTTGGGTGAGAGCTTTTTGCCAACTTTGATTTGATTTCCAGCTCTCCTGGTTACTAGTTGAATGACTGTGGACAAGCTCTTTGACCTTGTAAACCCTGCAGTTCCATTGCCCATCAAATGGAATAACTATACGTACCCGTGCTGGGTTGTTTTAAGAGAAAATATACACAAGTCATCTAACATTGTGCTTAGCATATGGTGATTGCTTTATTGGAGATGGTTATTATTGTTAATTTTTTTATCCTCTTGATTGTTTATGATTTGAAGGACTCTTACATACAGAAATATGAAGAAGGGAAAATGGAAGGTGGAACAAATAACCTGAGTACTATAATGAACCTTCAACTTGAAAAATGTGTAATTGTTCAGATGTGAATTCATGCCTTTCTCTTCTCAATTATTTTCTTCCTTTTACATTCTCAAAAATAGAACCTCTTAGAAGTTTGTGTGTGTGTGTCAGTCGCTCAGTAGTGTCTGACCCCGTGGACTGTAGCCCGCCAGGCTCCTCTGTCCGTAGGATTCTCTAGTCAGGAATGCTGGAGTGGGTTGCCATTCTGTTCTTCAAGGGATCTTCCTGACCCAGGGATCGAACCCAGTTCCCCCTCCTTGCAGGCGGATTCTTTACTGTCTGAGCCACAGGGGAAGCCTAAGAAGTCTAGAGACAAAAAGACCCTAGCATGAATGTCGTCTGTATCTTGGAGAGATTTGAGCCTTATGTAAAAAACTGTGGGGTGCTCTGAGATCTATGGAATTCCTGTATGTGAATCATTTTTTTTCTACCTCATGACCCTCAATACTTTCATGGTCTGAAAAGCTGAGACTCTTGCCTTTGCTTTCTTTGAAGTATCACTTCTGATAATGAGTAATTGACATTTTTAAGCCTAAACATGAAGCATACTCTCTCAATTCATTATTAAAAAGTACAGATATCTTGCAGCTTTAACATAAAATCAAGTTAAAATTGTTATATTGTAATAGTCAAAGATCAACCACTGTAAGATACTCTAGACATGAAGTAAATAGTTTGTCTCTTGATATGTATCATTCATTATTATTGTGAACTATTTAATTATTTGCAGCCGCTCAAAAGATTTGTTTTCCTGTTTCTTTCAGATGAATGATACTAAAAGAATAGAAAAGGAAAAGAGAAAGTGACTCTCTTCTGTGTGTTCTCATGGTTAAAGTTCTTCATTTTCCTCCAACATATATTTTCCCCTCATAATTATACATCTCAGTTTCAAAGCTCAATTACAGATTTATCCATACTAAAATTAATTAGAATCTCTCCTTCTGAATATATTGACTTATGAAATATTGTAAGGCATTTAATTCTCATATCTACCATATAAAATGCCACTGAATATCTTGACAACTAAGCCATATTATGTGTTAAAAATATCCCCAACTTGTATGAATTTAATCTATGTACAAGTCTTAAGTATTAAAATTAGTTAATGTAGTATGTGACCCATAGAAACAGGAGCACATGGATATCTATAAATAGGATAAGAGTGTTACTTACCTAGTCTGCATAGAATCCCAACGGTAATTTTCAGTTGACTTCATCTCAGATAGCTTTCTTTAACAATATCTAAAAGAGTGATTCTAATATTAAAAAAGGAGTCAACATTTATCAGCTGCCTACAATATATAAGAGATGTGCTACATGTTGCATTCTGTCATATTTTATTCATGAGTGTGTGTGTGTCTGTGTGTGTGTATGCGTGCATGCTCAGTCATGTCCAACTCTTTGCCACCCTACGGACAAAGTAGCACCATAGTGTAAATTTGTTTTTTCTTGTTGTTGTCAACAAGCTCCCTGGTATTAATACCAGGATTGACTGATGCCTGTGAAAGTGAAAGTTGCTCAGTTGGAGCCGACTCTTTGCTGCCCGATGGACTGCAGCCTGCCAGGCTCCTCTGTCCGTGGAATTCTCCAGGCAAGAATACTGGAGTGGGCTGCCAATTCATTGTCCACTGATCTCCCCGACCTAGGGATTGAGCCCGTGTCTATTGCGTTTCCTGCACTGGCAGATGGATTCTTTCCACTGTACCACCTGGTTAGCTCCCATTTTATTCATGCACATGGCTAAAATATTTAAACCCCCATTTGGTATGGGATGGTAAAGAAGTAGCTAGATAGCTCAAATGTGAAAACATATGTAGAAAATTACAATGAAACTATCACTCTGGTTTTGACCTACTCAACTCCTTCCTCTGCCTGAGTACTGGCGCCCCTTTCCTCCTCTTCAGCCTCACTTGGGTTCCTCTGGTCTTGATGCTTTTCTTTCCTTATTTACCTGCTTTGTGTTTCTCAGTCATTCTCTGTACCATTTTATCCTACATTCCACGAGAAGGCTTCCTAGACTTTCTATGTCTGACATAAAAGCCACTAGCACACTGTGGCTATTTGAGTTAAAATTAAAAATAATAAAAAAATTAAAGGTTCATTTACTGTATTTCAAGTTCAGTAGCCACGTGGACATACTGGATAGACTAGAATAGAATCTTTCCATCATCACAGAAAGTTGAATTGGACAGCACCGCATTAAGCCAGTTGTGTCTTTATTAGAACTAATAGGCGAATTGCAGAATACCTTTGCTTCCTCTTCCTGAAAGTTCAAACTCTGGTCTTCATTAACTCTGGTTTTATTGTCTTACCTGCTTTTCTGCATACTTTACTACTTTACTGCTCTGTGGAATGCTGAAAGTTAAGGTTCTTCATTCTTCTCTATGAAATACAGTCACTGCTCTGTAACTTGCTTTGCTCCTTTAGCAGAACAAGTCTGAGGATTATCTTTCCACTGAAGGATGCTTTGTTTTTTTTGAAATACCCTTTGGTATTTGATCTTTTAAAATGTTTTCAATACTCAGTACTCCAGGAAAAAGAACTAGCGGGTCATGTCATGTATTTCTTCTTGTAATTGAAGGAAGACAAAGATGGGAGAGGTGCTTACTACTACAAGTGGCGTGATGGACATTGTTCTTTCTTAGCACTCATCAGCAGCAATTACAGTTTAATTAGTGCAGTCATCAGCTCAGTTCAGGTCAGGTCAGTTGCTCAGTCATGTCTGACTCTTTGTGACCCCATGAACTGCAGCACACCAGGCTTCCCTGTCCATCACCAACTCCCACAGTTTGCTCAAACTCATGTCCATTGAATTGGTGATGCCATCCAACCATCTCATCCTCTGTTGTCCCCTTCTCCTCCCGCCTTCATTCTTTCCAGCATCAGGGTCTTTTCCAATGAGTCAGTTCTTTGCATCAGGTGGCCAAAGTATTGGAGTTTCAGTCTCAGCATCAGTCCTTCCAATGAGTATTCAGGACTGATTTCCATTAGGATGGACTGGTTGGATTGGCAGTCCAAGGGACTCTCAAGAGTCTTCTCCAATACCACAGTTCAAAAGTGTCAATTCTTCTGTGCTCACCTTTCTTTATAGTCCAACTCTCACATCCATACATGACTACTGGAAAAACCATAGCTTTGACTAGATGGACCTTTGTTGAAAAAGTAATGTCTCTGCTTTTTAATATGCTGTCTGCTGCTGCTAAGTCACCTCAGTTGTGTCCGACTCTTTGCGACCCCATAGACGGCAGCCCACCAGGCTCCCCTGTCCCTGGGATTCTCCAGGTAAGAACACTGGAGTGGGTTGCCATTTCCTTCTCCAACCATGCTGTCTACGTTGGTCATGACTTTTCTTCTAAGGAGAAAGCATCTTTTAATTTCATGGCTGCAGTCACCATCTACAGTGATTTTGGAGCCCAGAAAAATAAAGTCAGCCACTGTTTCCCCAACTATTTGCCATGAAGTGATGGGACCGGATGCCATGATCTTAGTTTTCTGAATGTTGAGCTTTAAGCTAACATTTGCACTCTCCTCTTTCACTATCATCAAGAGGTTCTTTAGTTCTTCACTTTCTGCCAGAAGGGTAGTGTCATCTGCATATCTGAGGTTATTGATACTTCTCCTGGAAAAGGTCAGTTTTCATTCCAATCCCAAAGAAAGGCAATGCCAAAGAATGCTCAAACTACAGCACAACTGTACTCATCTCACACAGTATCAAAGTAATGCTCAAAATTCTCCAAGCCAGCCTTCAGCAATATGTGAACTTTCAGATGTTCAAGCTGGTTTTAGAAAAGGCAGAGGCACCAGAGATCAAATTGCCAACATCCGCTGGATCATCAGGAAAGCAGGAGAGTTCCAGAAAAACGTCTATTTCTGCTTTATTGACTATGCCAAAGCCTTTGACTGTGTGGATCACAATAAACTGTGGAAACTTCGGAAAGAGATGGGAATACCAGACCACTTGACCTGCCTGTTGAGAAACCTGTATGCAGGTCAGGAAGCAACCGTTAGAACTGGACATGGAACAACAGACTGGTTCCAAATAGGAAAAGGAATACATCAAGGCTGTATATTGTCACCCTGCTTATTTAACTCATATGCAGAGTACATCATGAGAAACGCTGGGCTGGAAGAAGCACAAGCTGGAATCAAGATTGCTGGGAGAAACATCAGTAACCTCAGATATGCAATGCACTCATGAATATCCTCAAAACATTAATAGCTTAACATGTCTAATTTATAGACACCACCTGGTGGATATCAATAGACCATCAGTGATTCATTGACTCTATTTTCAGATGCCTTGGAAAGGACACAAATAATTTTATTTTGATTTAAAAATATTCTAATGCGCTTTATAACTGCCTGCTATATTTGCAAATAGAATAACTTTTCTTGGGTGTCTAAAGGAAATAGGAAGCCATTTATATTGATTATTTAATGCAGAATTTTGTCTTCATGATATAGTAATACTTTTGGAATATGAGCCCAAGATTTTTGTTTCTTCTGAATGATCTCGTATATTTGTTCCATTTGATCAATACTGTATCAGTTTCAATTATCTTAAGTTGACTCCTGGGAAAGTTCCAATGACCTGAGCATTTTAATGTGAAAAGGAAACTGAGAAAACTATGTGGTTAATAACTTTTAAGACATAGCTAACGGCACGAGGAATAGCTGTAAATGCTTTCTACATGTTCCTGTGCAGCTGAGATTGAAATATTTCACCCCCCCTTATGGCAGAAAGTGAAGAGGAGCTAAAAAGCCTCTTGATGAAAGTGAAAGAGGAGAGTGAAAAGGTTGGCTTAAAGCTCAACATTCAGAAAACGAAGATCACGGCATCCGGTCCCATCACTTCATGGGAAATAGGTGGGGAAACAGTGTCAGACTTTATTTTTTTGGGCTCCAAAATCACTGCAGATGGTGATTGCAGCCATGAAATTAAAAGACGCTTACTCCTTGAAAGGAAAGTTATGACCAACCTAGATAGTATATTCAAAAGCAGAGACATTACTTTGCCGACTAAGGTGTGTCTAGTCAAGGCTATGGTTTTTACTGTGGTCATGTATGGATGTGAGAGTTGGACTGTGAAGAA
>SJYX01008821.1:254710-281229 GCA_006410675.1 Oreotragus oreotragus
TCTGCCTATTTACAATAATCTGCATTGGTTATTTTCTATTTTGAGTGAATTAACTAATGGACATTTAGGTTTTTAATAGTCCAATTTAGAAAAAAAAGATTCTGTGTTCTGTGATAGTATTTACTAAAAAATCCTTCAAAAGCGTTAATAATCATATTTATAAACATTTAAAGTAAAATATAGCTTATTCAGGATCAAACTTACACATACCACGCAGCATACAATTAGACTGATTCCATGGCAGCTTATTTCTCTTTCAAAGATGATGGGTATTACCTGTTACTTTTTCCTCTATGAGCTCTAGCTTTACCTAATAAGTCTGTTTTCATAATGAACTTTTAAAATATACAAAAGTATCCCCTGGGAGGTCAAACAATAAACGTTGCTGTGATCCTAAGTATTTTTGTCACTTCTGTTTTGGAATTACAGAGGTTGAATCATGTGAGTTAACTTTATAGAGTTGTTTTTCTTCTTAAAGTGAAAGTCGCTCGGTCATGGCTGACTCTTCGTGGCTCCGTGGACTGTATAGTCCATGTAATTCTCCAGGCCAGAATACTGGAGTGAGTAGCCTTGCCCTTCTTCAGGGAATTTCCCAACCCAGGGATCAAATCCAGATCTCCCACATTGCAGGTGGATTCTTTACCAGCTGAGCTATCAGGGAAGCCCCTCTCTAAGCATAGTGTTGCCCAAAATGATCACCAACCTCATTCGTGAGCTTTTGTCTGAATGAGTTGGCTATAACCAAAAATTAAAACCCTCTTCAAATAATGAAGATATTCATGTGACAGTGATGCAGATGCTACACAATAGTTCAGCTTTGGAGTCATTCTTGTCGATGACTTTGGGGGTTGTTATAAATGTAATAGCTTTGCCAAAGGAGGCAAACATCTACAAAGAGGAGTGGAAATTTGTTGTTTGTTGAGTAGGGGAGACACGGGGAGATTGAATCAGCATTCACTGCCTAAACTCCAGTCGTGATTATATTCCCATTTCTTCCTTCAAGTATGTATCAGTGGTATTTTCTAAATTCTCAGAATGTGTCCCAAGTTTCCTAACAAAATACCAGGTGGTTTTTTTTTGAACAGTGGGCCAAAGGGGCATGATGGAGGAGTAGAAACAGTCCTGTGTACTATGTGGAACTGTTTTTGATGTGTAGAATTGCTCACTGTAGGAAGTTATAGAATCTAAGGTTAAGTTACCTTTTCTTGAAATAGCCACGATTAAAGAGTTGAACTTATGAAACAGCTTAAACATGTTTATTACATGCTGCATTGTCCTGATCGTTGAAAACACTCAATCTGGGAATCTTCTTTGCCTTCGTATAGTGAAGACTTGATGGGAATGTGAAAATATAAATCCCATTTTAAGAGCTAAATGACAACTGTGAAAGGAGAGAGAGCAGAAGGCATTTCATGCTTTACTTGATAGTATTTTACATGTGTTTTACAATTGTCAAAGTACTCCATGTACCGCATCATGTTAGCTTTGCACAATGACCAGGTACACAGGCTAGATATCAATATCTTTATTGTTGTTCAGCCGCTCAGTCGTGTCTGACTCTTTGCAACCCCATGGACCGCAGCACACAAGGCTTCCCTGTCCTTCACCGTCTCCTGGAGCTTGCTCAAACTCATGTCCATTGAGTTGTTGATGCCATCCAACCATCTCATCCTCTTCTGCCCCCGCCTTCAGTTTTTCCCAGCATCAGGGTCTTTTCTAATGAGTCAGTTCCAAAGTATAGAAGCTTCAACATCAGTCCTTCCAATGAATATTCAGGATTGATTTCCTTTAGGGTTGACTGGTTTGATCTCTTTGCAATCCAAGGGACTCTCAAGAGTCTTCTCCAGTACCACAGGTCAAAAGCATCAGTTCTTCGGTGCTCAGCCTTCTTTATGGTCCAACTCTCACGTCCATACATGACCACTGGAAAAACCATAGCTTTGACTGGAAGGACCTTTGCTGGCAAAGCAATGTCTCTGCCTTTTAATATGCTGTCTAGGTTTGTCATAGCTTTTCTTCCAAGGAGCAAGCGTCTTTTAATTTCATGGCTGCAGTCACCATCTGATGATAAAGGAATCTTTCAAAAATTAACATTCGAACTGACTCAGCCAGAAAAAAATTTTGGCAATTGAAAATAAAGGTGGATCTTGAAGAAGGTACAGATGGCGTATTCTGGAAAAATATGAAAATGAGAAAGTCTAACAATTTTCTGAACTAGAACTGAGATTTTGTTTTAGAAGCTTTCTGTGGGGGCCTCTTGGTTATAAAAACTACTGGAAATGTGGCTTGTGTTATTTTCATAGTGATTTTCAATAGGACCTAACAATATTCCAGTGAGTTTTCAATAGGACCTGAGCCTTGGCCATGTCTGGAGATGGTTTTGGTTGTCACATCTGGGGAGGAGGGGTCGCACACAGTCGGACACGACTAAAGTGACTTAGCAGCAGTAGCAGCAGTTGGTAGGGACAGGGACGCTCCCCCAAACTAAAAAATCAACAGAACTGTCCCACATAAATAATCTTCTGGTCTCAAAAGTGAGTAGTGCTGAGGCAGTGAAATCCTGAAGTAGATTGTGGAGGGTCAAAAATGTCGATTCAAGGAGTTAGAACCTAACCCTATGTGCATTAGGGAGCCATTGAATTCTGTTTTTTTCTTTTGGTTTCAGGAGGGAGAGCCTATACCCAGTGGAAGTAGGTCAGAGATGGTAATCTATAAAATAGATGTGACTTTCCAAGTTCTTTGACAGTAATAAAACTCCAAACTGCTGCCTTTTACACACAGGAGATTACAAAATCACTTTCTAATGAGTTTTTTAGGCGCTCCTTGCAGGGAAGAGGGAGGTCTTGAAAGGTACTTAAAACCTTACAGGCAAACCCTTGCTAGGTGTGTGAGATAATGAGAATTCAGCTCACAGAAAGGTAAAATCGAGCAGCCAACACAAATTTCTTTTACTGAAATGAGTCTGGACGTTCCTGTTGCGCCCAGCAGAGCTGAAAGGGCACAACACGTCTGCCGATGCCTATAAATCACAGACATGGTTTACAGCAAGGGCGGACTGTACTGATGTGATGGGTGTGCTCCAAACTGTCAGTGGGACATTCCTCACAATGATGAGATGCGAATGCTGCCAGGGTCACGGGAATCTTGGATTTATCCGCTCTTCTCTACTCTGAGTAGCTTCACCAAGAGAGAATTATCACAGCCCCAGCTCCCATTTCTAACCTGCAGGAGATTTCAAATTGGTGAGCTACACATGATGAAATTTAGCGGCTGGCTTCTGCTCCGTTTGAAATCATCTTCCCATCGCGCTCCCCACCTTTTACTTTTCACTTACATAATGTTAGTTTTCATTCTGTCATTGAGCTCTAGGCACTAAAAAGCTGGTTCCTTTTTGCTGCTGTTCCATCTATCTTTCTGTCAGACATTCTCATGTGAGAAAAACAACCCACTAACAATGTAAGGTGTCTGTTGCCTTGATAGGCTAGCAAAAAATGAACGATAAATATCAGGTTATCAGTTGATAGCGGTTCAATGCCAGGATTGGTAAGTATGTTGCTGTACCTAAGCAACTCCTCTTTGGGCTGACTATCTGGGCAGAATATGATTAATGTGATGTAGACCTCTCCCAGTGGAAAAACTGTAAGTTTTCAGTTACCTGGATAGGCTACTGCTTGCTTTAAGCAAAAGTACATGTTTGCTCCTGGTGTAAACTACCTTGAGGGCCAGCCTGCAAAAATTTTATTTTGTACTTTTCAAAATCTTGCAGCAGAGAATGTCTGTGTCCTGAGGTATATGCTTTGCCTCCTGGGCTTGGGGACACTTGGTCATCATCTTTTATTCATATTCTTGGTTTTCTGTGGTGCTCTTTCAAGTGTGGCCAGATTCATACTCTGGATCAATGCTTACTTGTAGGGGAATAAAACCCATTTTCGGTTCATTGCATTTAGCCAGTCTTTAAGGGAAAATAATGTGACTCTTAGGAAGATATTTTAAACCTTTTAGGTTGGAACTTTACTCAAGAAAACCACAAATGCAGTTGGTAAATGACAAACATGGGATGTGGTGGGCGACCCATTTTGTTGGTTTATTGCATCAATTCAGAAGAAATATATTGTGAATATCAAAAATTAACGTGAGATAATACAGGACTAAGCCTAAATTTAGCTATTAGAATGAGGTGCTTCCTGAATTTTATCAATTACACTCCTTTCTTACTGAATCCATAGCTGTAGTTACTAAATATCCTTTGAATGTAAATATGTTGTCGGTTGAGTGTTTTTCTTAATAGTTTGGCCATGACATTTCCTTCATATTCTGAATCTATACTAATACACTTTAATACATGCACCCAGCATTTATGGTTAATCTTAAATTTTATTTTGTTTGCTGTCTATTTTTACCTTCTCATTTTCTAGTTCAGTAAATTTAAGTTAATGGGTTAGATAAAAAAGCAAATGTAACTAGTTAGAAATTTACAGGCATATACTACTTGGCAAACTCAAGAAGGGCACTTGTATTTTGCATTGCCAGTTTTGAGAAGACTATTCCTACTCTGAGTTTGTTTGGAAAATACTACAGCTTGGGGAATTCCTTGACGATCCAATGGTTAGGACTCCATGCTTTCACTGCGTTGGCTTGGATTCAGTCCCTGGGTTGGGGAGCTAAGATTCCACAAGCCACATGGTGCAGCCGAAAAAAAAAAAAGACTACAGCTTGATTTGGAAAGTGTAGGTTTGCTATATCAGGGAAGGCAATGGCACCCCACCCCAGTACTCTTGCCTGGAAAATCCAATGGACAGAGTAGCCTGGTGGGCTGCAGTCCATGGGGTCGCTAACAGTCAGACAGATTGAGCAACTTCACTTTCACTTTTCTCTTTCCTGCATTGGAGAAGGAAATGGCAACCCACTCCAGTATTCTTGCCTGGAGAATCCCAGGGATGGGGGAGCCTGGTGGACTGCTGTCTATGGGGTCACACAGAGTCGGACACGACTGAAGTGATTTAGCAGCAGCAGCAGCAGGTTTGCTATAAGGGAATCTTTAACTAAAAGAACTTAAAACATGCCTTAGAAGAGTCTTCAGAATTCTCAAGAGGCCCGAAATCACTTTGATGATATTTGTCAAAATGTTACTGAAGACTCCTTTTTGAATTTTATGATCCTAGATTTGATGAGAAAACAATAGAACATGGCTTATATAGCACTCAGGTCATGTTAAATAACAATGTAATAAAATTGTTTACTAGATTCTTTGACTTCTGTGAACGTTGGAAATCTTTATGCTATGTTGTACCCCAAATGGCTAAATACAGTATTTATGCTCATTTCTATAAAAAGTTAGGCATTTGAATATTGAACTTGAGTGTAGACTTCAATGATAAAACATTCATCTTGCTTAATTTATGCTTGTGGATCCTTAGTTAGAAAATCAGTTAGCCAAATGCATATGGATTTTTCCTTCTGACTTTGGTTTTGGGTTCTAAGATCTGGAATCATAGAGATTTTTAAATTTATATTAATAATATATAAATATATTTATCGGGGAAGGCAATGGCACCCCACCCCAGTACTCTTGCCTGGAAAATCCAATGGATGGAGTAGCCTGGTGGGCTGCAGTCCATGGGGTCGCTAACAGTCGGACAGACTGAGCGACTTCACTTTCACTTTTCTCTTTCATGCATTGGAGAAGGAAATGGCAACCCACTCCAGTGTTCTTGCCTGGAGAATCCAGGGATGGGGGAGCCTGGTGGGCTGCCGTCTATGGGGTCACACAGAGTCGGACACGACTGAAGTGACTTAGCAGTAGCATACATATTTATAATAGGCTGGCTGGTATGGTTTACACTATGGTAAGATGATCCATGGCTGTTAGATAATGAATAAGTATCCACATAGTCCTCTCTGTGTCTTGTAAAATTCATTAAATGAAGGTATCTGGTTCAAGATGGCAGAGTAGGAAGATCCAGAGCTCATCTCTCGCTAGAGCTATACCCAAAATACAAGTGCATATTGAATGACTGTCTCCCAGAACAGCCTGAGGACTGGCGTAACAGACAACCACGGACATGAAGACTGAGATGAGATGAGTAGGAGGGGCTCAGACCCAGTCCAGGCAGAGCCCTGGGCTCCAGTGTTGCAACACACAGGTCCAGTGGGAGCGAGGTTCCCCCCAGAGGAGGGAGGCATCCGAGCCCCATACTGGGCTCTCCAACCCTGGAGACCTGCATGGGGAAGAGGAGAGATCCTCATGGCACCAGGCTTAGAAGCCAGCAGGGCTTACATCTGAGAGCACTGGAGGGCTACGGGAAGCAAACTCCTTTCTTAAAGGGCCTGTGTACAAACTCATTGGTGTTGAATTCCAGTGCAAGGGAGCAGCTTGACAAATATCTGAATTATACAAGGATATTCACTGACAGATTTTCGGTCATGTGCTAGAGTGGTGGGGATCTGGTGGAACTGTATCTGGTGCTGAGTATGCTGGTGGGCACCACTGTTTTCTGTGGAGCAGTATAGCCCAGAAATAAACTCATGCTCATGTGATTAATTTATGAGCCAAAGAGCCAACATTATACAGAGGAGAAATGACACTCTCTTCAATAAATGGTGTTGGCAAAACAAATCACCTTCTCACATCATAGGTAAAAATAAACTCAAAATGGATTAAAGACTTAAATGTAAGACCTGAAACCATAAGAATCGTAGAAGAAAATATAAGCAGTATGCTCTTTGACATTGGTCTTACTATTATTATTATTATTTTTGGTCTGTATCCTCAGGCAAGGGCAACAAAAGCAAAAATAAACAAGTGCAACTGTATCATACTAAAAGCTTTTTGCACAGTGGAACTGTTAGGAAGATGGAAAGACAACCTACTCAATGGGAAAAGCTATTTGCAAATGATATGTCTTATAAGAGGTTAATATTCAAAATATATAAATAACTCACACAACTTAATACCAAGAAACCCATCTAATTAAAAAATGTACAAAGGGCCTGAATAGACATTTTTCCAAGGAAGACATACAAATGGCCAACAGGTACATGAAAAGATGCTTATCATCACTAATCATCAGGGGAATGCAAATCAAAACCTTGAGATATTACCACCTCTGTCAAAATGGCTATTATTAAAAGGATGAATAAGTGGTGGTGAGGATATGGAGAAAAGAGAACCCTCCTGCACTGTTGCTGGAAATGCAAATTAGTACAGCCACTATGGCAAACAGTATGGAGGTTCCTCAAAAAATTAAAAATAGAATTACCTATCCAGGAGTTCCACTACTGGGCATTTATCAAGTGAAAATGAAGACACACATTCAGAATAAAGAACGTTTATATACATTACAATCACTACAATAGGCCTAGTAATCACCTGTCACTATACAAAGTTATTGTAGTTTTATTGACCATATTGCTTCTGCAGTACATTACATCCTCATGATTTATTTATGTATATAAGAGATTTCCTGGTGGCTCAACGGGTAAAGAATCTGTCTACAATGCACAAGATGCGGGAGACGTGGGTTCAATCTCTGGGTTGGGAAAATCCCCTGAGTAGGAAATGGCAATCCCCTCCAGTATTCTTGCCTGGAAAATTCCATGGGCAGAGGGGCCTGGCGGGCTCCATGACTAAGACTGAGTGCAGTGTATGTAAATATTGAATTACTTTTGTACACCTGAAACCAATATCGTATGTCAACTCTAGTTCAATTAAAAGAAGTTACATTAAAAGAAAACAAAATTTCAGACAATTCATACCTGTTGAGACAAGATAACTTATTTATATATTAAAGTCCAAATTATTTTCAGTGCCTTATTTAAATAACATTCCATTTTCCATAAATAAGCCTTTCATATATAATCGCTTGATAAATTTGTTTTTGAATGTTTTCTAAAATTAAGTCAGTTTGAATGAGTCTTTGCCCTTAGACTGGCTTGCTTTATCTGTGACATGTACTCAAGGCTTTTCACTCAGAGATTATTTTCTCCCCATGTATTCAGTTTTAAAAGCCAGTTTGTGTCAAAGATTCTTGATATTCAAATTCCTATTGATGGTGCTACTGTAAATAATAAAAAAGTAGAACTTTGACCATGAGTACTACAAGTAATTGTTTATATAAATTTCAATGTACTTTCTTTCAGCATGTAGTAGATACTAAATGAAAAATATTTTGGTATCTTTAAATTTCACTGCAGCCAGATTTAGTCTTCCCCGGTTGCCTTTTCCTGTTTAACTTCGCTAGCCCATACTTGTAATGCTTTTCTCCCTCTAGCCAACCGCCAGCTAGATCTGGCCACCGTCACGTTTTAAAGTGATGGCTGTTTCAGTTTTCTATTGCTGCCGTAACAAATTAAAACAATATCTTTTCCTCTGCAACTAGAGATGGTCATACTAAGTGAAGCAAGAAAGACGAATAGCGTGATATCACTTACTCATGGAATCTAAAATAGAGTAGAGACGAACATAGCTACAAAAGAGAACGGACCCACAGACCCTGAGAACAGACTTGCGGTCGCCAAGGAGAAGTGAGCGGGGAGGGAGCGGAATGGACTGGGAGTTTGGGGTTGGTAGATCCAAAGTATTATAATAAACAACAAAGTCTTAATGTATAGCTCAGGAACTGTATTCAATATCCTATGATAAACCATAATGGAAAAGAATATAAAAAAAGAATGTATATATGTGTATAACTGAATCACTTTGCTGCATAGCAGAGTTCCGTGCAACACTGTAAACTGACAATACTTCAGTAAAAAATACATAAACACACATACACGAACAACAGTATCCTTTTATTATCTCACTTCTGTGGGTCAGAAATCCAGGGTGCAGCGTGACCCAGCTGGGTTCTTTGCTTATAATCTCACAAGGCTGGTATGAGGTTGTTAGGTGGGCTGTGTCTCTTTCTCTGGGGATGGATCCACTTCCAAACTCATTCCGGCTAATAGCTGAGTTCAGTTTCTTGCAGTCCTGGGACAGAGGCCACCCTTTCCTTGCAGGCTGTTGACCAGGGGCCGGCCCTTGCTGCCAGAGTCCTTGCTGCATTCCTTCACATGCTTTCTGCTTTGCATATGTCTCTTCCTTTCCACCCTCAGCAGCAAGAGATCATGTCCCTCTTATACTTTAGGTTTCTATGACACCACTGAAAGAAATTGCTCTGCCTTTAAGATCTTGTATGATTTGATTAACCTGGGTGATACAGGCTAATGCCCCTGCTTTAGAGTTTGCAACCTTAATCACATCTCCAAAATCACCTTTGCCACGTAACAGATTCGCAGGTTCCACAGATTAGGATGTGGGTATCTTTTGAGTGCCATTCTGTGTATTGAAATTGTAATAAAAACAAACCCCAAAGTTCCCCTAGTCTTCTTTAGTCTCCCCGACTAGCCAGTTTGTGACCTTGATCTTTCTGTTTGCTCACTGAATATGTTGGATCATGAAATCTTAACAAAAGGCCCATCTGGTTGTTTACACAGTGAGTGTTTCACTCTTTCTAACTTTCCTTCTTTTTCTGTTTAATCTTGTCTCCCTCATTTAATTTTTGCTCAAAATATTTTCATTGTTTCTATTATAGTGTTTTCACTTTTTCTCCTAATGTGTTTGGTGATAGCATGATACTCTTAACTCCCCAGAAAGAGTTGTGTAACATATGGAACATCACCACATTACTTTCCTAAAATCTGGATTATTTTGAGTTCTATATCAATCTGACCTCAGTCATTTGGAAAAGGCAGCTTCCTGAGTGGTGTGGTCTTGCATTCCTATGATAGACCATTTGGTTTTAAGGCCTCTTCTATCTTCACAATGCTAGGTGTCAAATATTTGTTGAAAATTAAAATGAATCATACTTAACTGTGATTTGTTTAAAGTACTTTTGAAAATTGCCCACCCATTGTGCTAATAACATGCATCACTTTTGAGAATTGATGTCACAGAGCTTGGCCAGAAAAATACAGTCTCCAGGAATGTGTTGCCAAAACTATTGAGAAGCAAAATGTGCATGAACCACGGAGGGAGGAGACCTCTTTCTTTCAGGGATTCGTTTGGTTTTCAGTTAACAAAAAATTCTGGGCATTGTTCCAGAATTTAAATTTACAGTGTTGATAGAAACACATGAATCTGAAACTTGGGAGATTATGCTAATTGTGGTGGATTCCCATAAGATGCCCTGGACTTCAGCTATGCTGAATACAAATTGTGATGGGAAGATTTACTGTGTATATCTAGCAACCTTGCTAATTTATTAATTTAATTTGTGCTGCTAAACTAATTCTTGAGTTTTTCGTTTTATTTTGGATATAGCTCCTATTAACACTTCATCTGGTTAATTTCTTCACTTGATTTTTAGAAGGCTAAGAAATCTTATTCAAAAACAAACCTATGGCTGACTTCTAATTGCTAATTTGCAGAAATGTAAATGCATTTATTTTCTGGTAGTGTCACAGACATTTAAAGCAAGAATCGCATATATTGGAGCTGTGAATGTGTTGACATAGAGTTAAATATCTCCAGAATAAGGGACAACCTATATTTAAAAATTTGCTGTCCCCACTCCAACCTTTCTGGAATTTTACCAAATGAGCTCCAGGTTAGTTATGTTGGCAATGAGCCTCAGGCTCTTAAATAAGAGGAGCTATTAGGATCTTGCCCCGATTATGTTGCCTGGATACCCTGAGGTGTAGGCTAAGAGAATGAAAATGAACTGTGCACACGCAGCTGTTTTGTATTTATGATTCTCCATGATGGCAGTTTTTTGCCTGTGGTGCTCCCCAAGTACCAAAGGGGTGGTGGTGGTGATCGCAGCTATTGTTGCTATTTTCCATAACTCTCACTGATTGATTTCTGAACCCAAATAACCTTATGTAGATATCCAGCTATTCACTTCAATTAAAATGTATCTACTGTGGTAAATTATTATTTCTTAAGATACGGCTAATTCATTTGTCATCAAGTTCTAGAATAGCATCACAAACAATTTGACATTCTGACTTTCGTTTTCTTGGTTTATTTTTCTCTTTTATAAGTAAACACTAATAGTAGGTAACATGAAGAAATATTTCTTATTCATCACATCTTCATTTCTTTTGGGTGTTGCGTACTTATGGGAATGGAAATTTTTGCTCTGTTNGCTAATTCATTTGTCATCAAGTTCTAGAATAGCATCACAAACAATTTGACATTCTGACTTTCGTTTTCTTGGTTTATTTTTCTCTTTTATAAGTAAACACTAATAGTAGGTAACATGAAGAAATATTTCTTATTCATCACATCTTCATTTCTTTTGGGTGTTGCGTACTTATGGGAATGGAAATTTTTACTCTGTTCTCTTGGCTGTTATGAATTTATTACCTATGAGCATTTCAAAGTCTTCTCAATCAAAATTATTTAATTCCTTTGAAGCTTTTTTCACGTTCTACTATTTATTCAAGTTTATCACCTAATGATGAGAATCATTTCCTTGTTTGTGTCCAAAAAACTTATCTTTTAAGCTTCTAAATGGGTATATGGGATGGGTAGAAATTATAATTTTGGTTTTCTATAAGAAAATTAGGGTTAGGATTAGGGTTTGTAGGTTAGGGTTTCTGTAATTTTATTAGTTTTAATATTCCCAGATAGTTTAAAATATCAGATTTTTAATGTAACATCATTGTACTTTGGTCATATTCTTCGTTAGCTTTTGGAAATAAGGAATACCCCCTTTACCGGTGGTTCTTGAAGTTGTCTTGGGGACCCTTGGAGGTTCCTCCAATTTTCAGGAGTCCACAAGGTGCACCAGCTCTTTTCAACTACAAATCTATGTGAGTCAGATCGTCTTTACACACCTCAACCAAAACAGTATACTCAATAGATCCATATTGTTTTTATTTAAGCCAGATAGTAGAGAGCTTAACAAAAAAGTAGATTAATGCCACTCTTCTCACTAGTTATTTGTTAAGCCTCTAGGTTTAATATCTAGGTTAATAACTATTTGTTAAAATAGTTATTTTTCACAAAAGATACATATGTATATTTTAACAGGCATTGGGTACAACATGTTATTTAAAATGTGTTAGGAAATACTGGGTTGGCCCAGAAGTTAAACTTGAATGAACTTCTTGGTCAGCTGATTATTTAAACACTGCTCAATTTTAATTCTCAAAGAAAGCTGAGCACTGAAGAATGTATGCTTTTGAACTGTGGTGTTGGACTCTTGAGAGTCCCTTGGACAGCAGGGAGATCCAACCAGTCCATCCTAAAGGAAATCAGTCCTGAATATTCATTGGAAGGACTGATGCTGAAGCTGAAACTCCAGTACTTTGGGCACCTCATGTGAAGAACTGACTCCTTGGAAAAGACCCTGATGCTGGGACAGATTGAGGGCAGGAAGAGAAGGGAACAACGGAGGATGAGATGGTTGGATGGCATCACCGACTCAATGGAGATGAGTTTGAGTAAACTCCAGGAGTTGGTGATGGACAAGGAGGCCTGGCATGCTGCAGTTCATGGGGTCACAAAGAGTCGGACACGACTGAGTGACTGAACTGAACTGAATTTTAATTCTTAACAGGTAGATTTTTTTTAAATTTAATTAATTTACTTTTAATTGAAGGATAATTGCTTTACAGAGTTTTGTTGTTTTCTGCCAAATATCAACATGAATCAGCCATAGGTATACCCATGTCCCATCCCTCTCGAACCTCCCTCCCATATCACTCCCCATCCTTCCCCTCTAGGTTGATACAGAGCCCCTGTTTGAGTTTCCTGAGACATACAGCAAATTCCCATTGGCTCTCTATTTTACATATGGTAATGTAAGTTTCCATGTTACTCTCTCCATACATCTCACCCTCTCCTCCCCTCTCCCCATGTCCATAAGTTTATTCTCTGTCTGTTTCTCCATTGCTACCCTGCAAATAAATTCATCAGTACCATCTTTCTAGATTCTGTATATAGGCATTAGTATATGGTATTTATCTTTCACTTTCTGACTTACTTCACTCCGTATTAAAGGTTCTGGGTTCATCCACTTCATTAGAACTGACTCAAATTCATTCCAAGCTGAAACTCCAATACTTTGGGCACCTCATGTGAAGAACTGACTCCTTGGAAAAGACCCTGATGCTGGGACAGATTGAGGGCAGGAAGAGAAGGGAACAACGGAGGATGAGATGGTTGGATGGCATCACCGACTCAATGGAGATGAGTTTGAGTAAACTCCAGGAGTTGGTGATGGACAAGGAGGCCTGGCGTGCTGCAGTTCATGGGGTCACAAAGAGTTGGACACAACTGAGTGACTGAACTGAACTGAATTTTAATTCTTAACAGGTAGATTTTTTTTTAAATTTAATTAATTTACTTTTAATTGAAGGATAATTGCTTTACAGAGTTTTGTTGTTTTCTGCCAAATATCAACATGAATCAGCCATAGGTATACCCATGTCCCATCCCTCTCGAACCTCCCTCCCATATCACTCCCCATCCTTCCCCTCTAGGTTGATACAGAGCCCCTGTTTGAGTTTCCTGAGCCATACAGCAAATTCCCATTGGCTATCTATTTTACATATGGTAATGTAAGTTTCCATGTTACTCTCTCCATACATCTCACCCTCTCCTCCCCTCTCCCCATGTCCATAAGTTTATTCTCTGTCTGTTTCTCCATTGCTACCCTGCAAATAAATTCATCAGTACCATCTTTCTAGATTCTGTATATAGGCATTAGTATATGGTATTTATCTTTCACTTTCTGACTTACTTCACTCCGTATTATAGGTTCTGGGTTCATCCACTTCATTAGAACTGACTCAAATTCATTCCATTTTATGGCTGAGTAATATTCCATTGCGTATATGTACCACAATTGCTTTATCCATTCATCTGTCGATGGACATCTAGGCTGCTTCCGTGTTCTGGCTATTGTAAATAGTGCTGCTCACTAACAATGGGATGCATGTGTCTTTTTCAATTTTGGTTTCCTCAGGGTATATGCCTAGGAGTGGGATTGCTGGGTCATATGGTGGTCTCATTCCTAGTTTTTTAAGAAATCTCTATACCGTCTTCCATAGTGGCTGTATCAGTTTAAATTCCCACCAACAGTGCGAGAGTGTTCCCTTTTCTCCACACCCTCTCCAGCATTTATTGTTTGTCGACTTCTTGATGATGGCCATTCTGACCAGTGTGAGATGATATTTCATTGTGGTTTTATTTGCATTTCTCTAATAATGAGCCATGTTGAGCATCTTTTCACATGTTTGTTAGCCGTCTGTGTGTCTTCTTTGGAGAAATGTCTGTTTAGGTCTTTTCCCCACTTTTTGATTGGGTCGTTTGTTTTCCTGGTATTGAGTTGAATGAGCTGCTTGTATATTTTGGAAGTTAATCCTTTGTCAGTTGTTTCATTTGCTATGCTTTTCTCCCTTTCCAAAAGAGGGCTGTCTTTTCACCTTGTTTATAGTTTCCTTTGTTGTGCAAAAGCTTTTACGTTTAATCAGGTCCCACTTGTTTATTTTTGTCTTTATCTCCCTTACTTTGGGAGGTGGGTCATAGAGGACCTTGCTTTGATTTATGTCACTGAGTGTTTTGCCTGTGTTTTGCCTATGTTTTCTCTAAGAGTTTTATAGTTTCTGGTCTTACATTTAGGTCTTTAATCCATTTTGAGTTTATCTTTGTGTATGGTGTTAGGAAGTGTTNTACTTTGGGAGGTGGGTCATAGAGGACCTTGCTTTGATTTATGTCACTGAGTGTTTTGCCTGTGTTTTGCCTATGTTTTCTCTAAGAGTTTTATAGTTTCTGGTCTTACATTTAGGTCTTTAATCCATTTTGAGTTTATCTTTGTGTATGGTGTTAGGAAGTGTTCTAATCTCATTCTTTTGCACGAAGCTTTCCAGGTTTCCAGCATCAGTTATTGAAGAGACTATCTTTGCTTCACTGTATATTCTTGTCTGCTCTGTCAAAGGTAAGGTACCCATAGGTGTATGAGTTTATTTCTGGGCTTCCTATCTTGTTGCATTGGTCTGTATTTCTTAACTGGTAAATGTTGATAGATCCAACCCATATAAGCAAAAGGTTGCTATGATCCTCAGTAATTTTTAAGGGTTTCCAGAGGTTCTGAAACCTCAGTATTTGACAGGACCTACCTTATATACCGTTCACAAAGCCTCTAAACTTGTATTTCCTTGAAATCTTTTCTTGTGAGTATTAGCATTTGGGTATAGAGCGTTTATAACTATTTTATGATACTTCTCTTTAGTTTTCTGACCTAAAAAATATCAGAAAAGCAGTGTTCTGTTTTCCTGTACCTGTCCAGGGATATTTGACTGGTTTAGGGAGTGGTAGTCCAGAGTGGGGAGATTGTAGCAGAATATTGTACCTGAAACTCTTGAAGCCATCAATAAGCAGAGGAGGGAGAATGAGGAATAGCTTCGTGGTTACCGCTCAGCTTTGTCAAAATCCAGCGTATTGCTACATTTGCTTTGTTTGACCTTCCTACCTGCTTGTTCTTATCAGAACCCTTACTGTTATATTGGATCCGCTTGGATAATCCCTCACCCCATCTCAAATCTTTAAAATCCCTTTGTCATATAATGTGAGCATAGACACAGGTTTCTGGGGTTAAAAGTTAGACATCTTTGGTGGTGGTTTAATCACTAAGTTGTGTCCGACTCTTGCGACCCTATGGGCTATATAGCATGACAGGCTCCTCTGTCCTTGGGATTGTCCAGGCAAGAATACTGAAGTGGGTTGCCATTTCCTTCTCCAGAGGATCGCCCGACCCAGGGATTGAACCAGGATCTCCTGCTTTGCAGGCGGAATCTTTACCGACTGAGCTATGAGGATTGCCTTTAACATCTCCTAGATGACTTTGGAGAGCCATTATTCTGCCTTACTATGGGCATATATGCCTTTGCTAGGTATTAACACTTCATTCTCCAGAGCTGTTTACCAAGTTTTTCAACAATTGGTCAGCTTCCTTGTCAACACTCCTTACTATCAAGCTTTATTATTTTTACTACTTTAGATATAAAAGATTTTGTATTTGCATCACTGTTAGTAAGGTTGATCATCTTTTCACTTGTATTTTTCCCTTCTGCATAATCATTCTCTGATCACATTGTTAAGTACCATCATACAAAATGGAGAAGGAAATGGCAACCCACTCCAGTACTCTCGCCTGGAGAATCCCATGGACAGAGGAGCCTGGCAGGCTATGGTCCATGGAGTCGCAGAGAGTGGGGCATGACTGAAGTGGCTGAGCACACCATCATGCAAATATAACTTGGATTATTTTGGCTAGAATATTTGGTCACATTTCTTCTCGCATAGCTTTGTGCAATCTTCTAGCAATGATTCTAGCAATGATTGATATTTTTCTAGTCAGAAATACTTAGAGTGGGGCATGACTGAAGTGGCTGAGCACACCATCATGCAAATATAACTTGGATTATTTTGGCTAGAATATTTGGTCACATTTCTTCTCGCATAGCTTTGTGCAATCTTCTAGCAATGATTCTAGCAATGATTGATATTTTTCTAGTCAGAAATACTTAGTATCACCTGCAAATTGAAAGACGTTATCAAGTTGTAAAATAAAACCATTCTCAGATTTAGATGGATAAATTAATCCAGATAGTTACCAGAAATCCACTTGGATGTAATGCTCTTCTTGGTAAATGTATCCTTGGAGATTTAAAATGTATACATACTTGTAGGCTTATTATGGTATACATGCTTATAGCAAGAATATTGTTGCCGTTGGTTGTTCTCAATAGAAACTCTGAGTTGCCTGATTTCAGTGCTGTCTGTATTTTTTGTAGCCTGGGCACTTCCTATAGTCTCTGGCCTGATTTCCCTTCTTTACTATCCTGTACTGTCTGCCCAATCTATATTCAGTCCTTGATCCAGATTCATCTCTCCAATGCATAACCTGAAGAAAATTTCCCTGCAGGTGATCCCAACAGATTTCATAACCATTCTTCATTCATGGACTACTTTAAAAATTTAAAAACAGTTGTAGATCCTTTTCCAGTGTGTATTTGCACACGCGTGCGTGCACGCACACACACACACACACACATTGTAATTATAGTCTCAGAGTATTCAGTGACCACATCTTTTGTCTGTGTCTTCCAAATTAAAACATCTGACTTTCAGGATAAAGATGAAACTGATTAGCCCACACATAATGTCATGATGCCTTTTATTATCTGATCCCTGTGTACTGCTTCTCCTGATTAATTTCCTATTACTGTATCCTGCATAAACTTTCTACTACTTGAAATTCTTTGAACATTTATCAGTTGAAACCAAATCTGAAACTCAGTTGAAACCGAATCTGAAATTCTGGCTGTAGAATCCTGATATCTAATTCTGGATGTCTGAGACACTTATTGGGGTTTCCCTGGTGGCTCAGATGATAAAGAATCTGCCTGCAATGCAGGAGGACCCGAATTTGATTCCTGGGTTGGGGAGATCCCCTGGAGAAGGGAATGGCAACCCACTCCAGTATTCTTGCCTGGAGAATTCCATGGACAGAGGAGCCTAGCGGATAACAGTCAATGGGGTCGCAAACAGTTGGACATGACTGAGCAACTAACACTTTTCAAACAGGTAGGAGACTGCTCATGTCTTCCTTTGCCAAATGCTTTAGATGGCTTCAGTGCTTGTTTTTTCCTTCTTTGCTCTTAGCAGTTGGTTGTCAGTGGGTCAGCTTTGAATCCCTTTCATGCCAGAAGCCCTGGACAAGGGGAGATCCTAGTTCTTCCATACCATGTAGAAACTTTGGGATAATTATTTGCTGCTCATTGTCTTAAAAAAAATCTTATTGTTTTCTTGATTCTGCAGTATTCTACAAGTAATAGCTGTTTGAGTGTCTGACAGTGGGAAAAGTGGGAGCCAGTATGGTGTAGTGGTTATGAAGTTGTGTTTTAAAGCCAGGTGGACTGGATCAGTCAGCAACCTGAGAGTTGCAAGTTTTGGAAAATGCGCTGGCACGTGGCTTGATGAAGGGCATTTTTCTGATTTATGTAAGCAAAGGTCCAGCAATATGTTCTTCAGCTGTGGTTTGATCTCAGCTCCTGCACCATTTATCTGTGATTATCTTGGTCATGTCAATTCTTTCTGAAATGTCTTTTCTTTAGAATACTGCCTCTCATAGGAAAAGTAACTGCCCTAATTCCAGGCCTTATACCCTATATCAAGCTATCCAAAGGTACCGAGTATACTCTTTCTAAACCCTAAAATGGGAGCTTTAGAATTTACTTAACTTGAAAAAACTTGGACCACATGCTGAACCCTGTGGCTAAGGAAATCTCACGTACTAATTGATATATAATGGGGCTGCTGCTGCTGCTAAGTCGCTTCAGTCATGTCCGACTCTGTGCGACCCCATAGACGGCAGCCCATCAGGCTCCCCCATCCCTGGGATTCTCCAGGCAAGAACACTGGAGTGGGTTGCCATTTCCTCCTCCAATGCTAGTGCTCATCAATAAAAACAGTTGTCTTTGAGTAAATTAGCACATTAAAAAATTAGTGTCTGGAGGACAAGAATATTTACAGTAAATGCCAGGGGCATGAATTCCTCTTATATCATGCCTGGACTAATATCATTGCGATATAGCTTGATTGATCTAAAAAACTAACTGGTTTAAGATACCACACTTGGCAGAACTCATTTGAAAAACATCTGCTGCTGAGGTTATGAGTGTTGAGAAATGTGGAGAGTCTGAGATTTTATTCTGTTTGCAAGATAATATATTAGTCTGCTACAATTCATGTTTGCTGAAAGACACAGACACAAGACTTCTGATTCAGATACAAAGGCTTTTGTTACTCATAGCAATAGCTATGAAATATTAGCATTTGCACTACTTTTCTTAGCCCTGTTTCCATGGACAGTTCAAAGACAGCTTGATAATGCCTGTATGCTGAGAGGGTTACATTAGAGAAAGGGAATGCAAAAAACCAGGACTGGGGAACTGGATCTTTTACATTGGCCTCTAAGCAAACCTGCCTGACCTTTGCCTTGGACAGTCATTGTCTTTATTAGACTGGACAGTAAAAGTAAACCTGGTCTTTGCTTCAGAGAGAGATACTGTTCCTGTCTTCCAAAGCTGTTTTCTACACAGACATCCTTGAAAACAATAGTCCAGAACAAACGCTGTTTGTGCTTCCGCTTGTAAGATACATGTAAATGCGAGGACCTCATAGAAAATTGTCTCTAACAGTATCCTTCTTTTGTTTCTATTTCGTCTTGACTTTGGAAGAATTTTCCCATGGGTGTGCCTCTCCATTGGCCATGCTAATTAATCTGACCAACGGAAACTGTATCAAATCTGTTTATCTTACATAGTATTTAATTAAGACTCCTAAAACAGGATTCCAAACAGCATGATGAGGCCAAACTCAACCTCCAGGGTCCCAAACTAGCTAACTGAACAAATCCCATAAAACATCAGGGACAGTTTTAGGAAACCTGGTGCTTTTTCTCCTTAAGCTTATGTATTGAGTTTTCCACTTGACCTAAGGCATTAATTCCGTCATAGCAGGATATGTTGGTGACTGTATATACTCTGCCTTGGCCCAGTATGAGTAGGTCTAGTGCATTTTTATCATCCATAATAGCCTTGGCCAGTGAACTGAGGCTGACCTGAATGCCTTCCAGGGCCTAGGTGGTGTCATTGATCACTTCAGCTAAAGTCAGGGATAAATTTCCCACCAGCTTTTCTAATTAGATGGCTCCTGTTGTATGGAAAAGTGCCTACAGGCTGTGTGTAAATAACAAATATAACTCTGGGAAGCTCACCCAAGTAACCCTGTTTTTTGTTTTTTTTTTTAATGGATTTTTGCCGCGTTCTGAGAACTAGTGGTAGTATTCTGTGATCTAGTGGTAGCATTTCTAGAAGCAGTTGTGGTACTCCTTAAATCTTCTATGGCGTCTCATCCTCAGCAGAACCTATGAGCCTGTGTGTCTGATCTGGCCTTTGCCTACCTTTCAGTTTTATCCTGTCCTAGCCTTCTTGGGCATCCCAGGTGATGCTAGTAGTAAAAGAATCTGCCTGCCAATGTAGGAGAAGAAGGTTTGAGCCTTGGGTTGGGAAGATCCCTTGGAGCAGGAAATGGCAACCCACTCCAATATTCTTGGGTGAAAAATTCCATGAACAGAGCAGCCCGGTGGGCTGTGGTCCATGGGGTCGCAAAAAATAGGGCACGACTGTGTAACCAAGCACAGCCTTCCTCTCCCTCTTTGCATTCTTTAATCCCCTTTTGTTTACCGTGCTCTCTTGCCACTTAGCCCATGTATAATCTGGGCCCCCAATATAAAGTGCGTTTCCTGACAATCTCGGACTAATTAATTTCCGCTTACCCATTGTTGTCTCTGCCCTCTCCTTTTGCGTTTTCATTATATTCATGAGGTTCTCCAGACAGAATACTGAAGTGGTTTGCCATTCCCTTCTCCAGTGGACCACGTTTTATCAGGCCCTGACTAGCAGGTACATGCCCTTCAGCCACTTCATGTTGCTGGCTCCAGAATCACTGTGGACGGTGACTGCAGCCATGAAATTAAAAGATGCTTGCTCCTTGGAATAAAAGCTATGACAAACTTAGTGTATTAAAAAGCAGAGACATCACTTTGTTGACAAAGGTCCATCTAGTCAAAGCTATCGTTTTTCCAGCAGTCATGTTTGGATGTGAGAGTTTGGACCATAAAGAAGGCTGAGTGACAAAGAATTGGTGTTTTCAAACTATGGTGCTGAAAAAGTCTCTTGAGAGTCCCTTGGACAGCAAGGAGACCAAATCAGTTAAACCCTAAAGGAAATCAACCCTGGATATTCACTGGAAGGACTGATGCTGAAGCTCCAGTACTTTGGCTACCTGCTGCCAAGAGCTGACTTATTGGAAAAGACCCTGATGCTGGGAAAGATTGAGGGCAAGAGAAGAAGAGGGTGACAGGGGATGAGGTGGTTGGATGGCATCACCGACTCAATGGACGTGAGTTTGAATGAGCTCTGGAAGGTGATGAAGGACGGGGAAGCCTGGCATGCTGCAGTTCTGGGGGTTGCAAAGCGTCAGACTTCGCTGAGCAATGGAAGAACAGCAGCAGCACCCTGTCCTAGGCCCGTTATCCTATTACACTATATCTTCTACTTTTTTTTTTCTTTATGATATTTTTTGTTGTTCTTGTGGACTATTTTTAAAGTCTTTATTGAATTTGTTACAACATTGCTTTTGTTTTATGTTTTGGTTTTTTGGATGCGAGGCATGTGGGATATTAGGTCCCCGAGCAGGAATGGAACATGCTACCCCTCCACTGGAAGGCAGAGTCTTAACTCCTGGACTGCCGGGGAAGTCTTATCTGACACCCTGGACGTGCTGGGCGTCGCTTTATAGCCCTCGTCATATCCGTGGCCTGCATCTGCTCGAGTTTCATCTGTGTCTGGTCACTGCTAAGTCATGTGTTATCTGATGGCTGGTAATGCATTTGATTTGTTTTTACTTACCTTTATATTCCTGCACCTGTGCCTAGCACAATCTATGGGAGGTAGTCAGAGGTTCCGTAAATATTAGGAAATGAGGGACTTTTGCAGTGCATTGTGAATATTAGCATCAAGGCCTTGGGCAGTCACTTTGCAGTTGTCAGAGCCCACTCACCGTGGTTGGCAGTAGCTTGATTGACCAGAAATCAGACCAAGTAGTAGGATACCAGAGAAAATACAGGAGGGTGTAGTTAGCAGCCGGTAAGGGAGACCAAAGAGACTTGGAGCATTCAGGAAAACAACACCTTGAGGCCAAAGAATGTGGCATTGGCTTCCTTGAAATCAGCAGCAGTCCTCCTAACTGGCAGGCAACAATTAATCAAGTGGTAACTTAATCTGTAACTAAACCCTGGGCTGCTTAGAAGTTCTCTGGACTGGCTCATTTCCCAGAGAAGAGTAATCTGCTAGCCTGCAAACAGGCCTTTTGTTTGCAAACCAACTAATTTGGATCTCATAGCCCAACCACCCCCTTCATCAGGCTCTCCCAGGGCTCCCATCCTCTGGGCCACCTGCCTAATCCTCCCAGGGGCTAGGTATCAGGCAAGTAGGAACATCCCCAGAGCCAGAAATTACTCACCTAGCCTATCCTAAGTCTGCTTACCTACCTCACCTGTACTGCCTGCAGAAACTGCAATAAAGCTCTCGCCCACTTTCCCCCCCACGCTCCCTCTACCTCCAGATTTGCCCCAGGGCTTCCCTATGTGTCCCCATTCCCTACCCCCACCCCCGCCCCAGTATAAGCATGTTCCCTCCTCTTAGAAGCTGCAACTGTCCTTTTCAACAGTCATCAGCTCCTGATCAGTTGGCCTCACCATATCTGAAGAACAATAAAACCCACATTTTAAAAACAATAGCATCCTCACACAGGGAGTTCAAAACATGAAGGGACCCTTCCTTGAGCACCTGAGGAGGGTGAGTAGCAGAACCAAATCTGAGTTCTGATGAAAGGCAGTGGGGAATCTTGGCTGTGGGTAGGTAATCCAGACATGCTTCATGAGCCCTACAAGAACACAAGCGACAGAAAAGATCAGCATTGGGTGGAACTAATCAAGGAAGGCTTTCTGACTGTAAGAGTTTCCACTGAGAACTGGAGAGTCTGAGGGCAGGGGTCCCCAGCTCCTGGGCTGAGGACCGGTAGCCCTGTCAGATCAGCAGTGGCATTAGGTTAGAAATAAAGTGCATGATAAATGTGATGTGCTTGAATCATCCCCAAACCACTTCTCCCATCCCCCCGGTCTGTGGAAAAACTGTCTTGTAAGAAATCAATCCCTGGTGCCAAAAAGGTCAGGGACCGCTGTCCTAGAGGACTTGGGTGTGGTATGTGAAAGTGAGTAGGCAGTGGCGGTGAAGGAGAGAGAGAGCAGATGAGTCACAGCTGGCTGTGAGGGCAAACAGGTGTACTTGATGTGAGGCGAGCAGGAGCCTTGGCCATGGATGTCTGTTTGAAGATCCTGGTTCTTCTTGACTGTAAATCACTTGCTTTGGCATGGGAGAGGACAGACAGCTCCTCAAATGAGCCAACCTGGCTTCAAAGAACAGCCAAATCCAACCCCACTCAGGAGTCCTGGTTAAAGATGCTCATGCTTCTGTGACAAGGAACAGCAGGCCATAAGATCTATTTCTGCCTCCTGCCTCTGACTCATGGGATGACTCAAGGTGAATCTCTGTCTACCCTTCTCCAAGGCCCTGGCCCCCAGCCATGAGCAACAGAAGACGGCAACCATGCTTTCCTTCCGGCAAGGTTGGCGGTCTCCTCAGGGCCGTGCAAAGACTTCCAGACTGTCCCCTCTGCCTGCCTGCCTGCCTGCCGCTGACTCTTTTCAGTTTTTCCAGCTCTTTCTCTCCCTCCCACCTCCTCACTTGATTTTCCCTTTTCCTCTTTCCCAAACAGCACTGCTCCAAAGCACCCAGGCCCGCCTGCTGCCCCCTCCCCCCCACCAGCTGGGACTGGGCTGTGCTGTTGCTACTTCCTATTAACAACTCTGTTTGCAGGATAAATAAAGTGATCCTGAGTGGGCTTCCGTGGGCTGGGGCAGATTTCCATTTTGCAGTGGGTCAGCTTCATTCCACCAGGGGGCTTTTGAACGTTAATAGGCATTTCTCTCCAGGTGCCCTTCTCTTTTCTTTACAGAGCGCCAGTAGGGGCGGGACCTTCTACTGGAATCCTATGGAGAGACTTTTCATTGTTTTCCTTACAAATTAGCTTCTGGATTTAATGGCTCTGGTTGCTGTGCAATCTTAGAAAATTGGGGCAGAGGGAGTGTCCATTATGGGCGCCTGGTTATTGGGGGCCCCTGGAAGTGTGTGGGGCTTGGGATTCAGGTGGAATTAACTCTTGGAGACCTGGGGGCTAGGGGTGGGACTTCACTTCCCTTGGAAGGAATATTTGTTGTTATAGTGGCAATGGCACCCCCACCCCAGTACTCTTGCCTGGAAAATCCAATGGATGGAGTAGCCTGGTGGGCTGCAGTCCGTGGGGTCGCTAACAGTCGGACAGACTGAGCAACTTCACTTTCACTTTTCTCTTTCATACATTGGAGAAGGAAATGGCAACCCACTCCAGTATTCTTGCCTGGAGAATCCCAGGGATAGGGGAGCCTGGTGGGCTGCCGTCTATGGGGTCACACAGAGTCGGACACGACTGAAGTGACTTAGCAGCAGCAGTATGTTTAGAAATTTAGAGATGGTAGCCCTAGATCCAATAGATGGAGAGCAAGGATAAGGATCTCAGCTGGCTGCTCAGCTGTGGAAGGATTTGGGATTAGACTCAGAACTGGGAATTGAGCATTACCTCAAGACTGTCTTGTGAATGCAACAGACATAAAGGAAAAAAACTCCAGGGATGCTAGGGATGCAGGAACAAGTACACACAGGGTGGGTGGACAGGGATAAAGTTGAGCATCGCAATTCTAAGGGACAGTGCTGGGATTGGGTGGGAACCTTCAGGGTCCCAAGCTCTGTGAGAAAGCTGGCTGGAGCTGGTAGCCTGAGTGAGTCAGTGTTGGGTTTAGGATGCATTACTTTTATCTGCAGTGAGCTAGGCTCAAGAGATGCCCTTCAGGATGACAACTGCAGCTGAGTGGGAGTTCCCACAGGGGGCTGATGCTTTGATTTAGGATAGTGGAAGGGGACGGTGGGATAAGCAGAAAGCAAAACAGCCATTAATAAAAAAGGAAACAGGGATCAGAGAAATTACAGTGAGGAAATGGTGTAGGCAAAAGCCTGTTCAGTTAACAGGAGATTCTTGTGATAAAAACCATGCTAAGAATTGGGTGAATGATCTTTTAGCATAATAAGGCCTGGATAATTACTTCCCAAAGAATAGGGTCAAAGCTGTGTTAATAGGAAGAATATGCATTCTTTACATACCCTAGACTGTAGTCTTTAGAAGACAACTAACCATTGCTGTAGCAAGGAGTGTTTGCCTTTAGCTCATTCAGGGAGAAGCAGACTATAGCATTGCTCATGGAGAAAAGCTGACACAGGGTTGTAATACCCATAACCTGCTCCTCTACCCTCCTCCAGCACACAAGTCCATGCGTGGTTCTCAGAGGACTAGCAGAACCCCAGAAGAAAGGACCTTGTTGATGTTCTCCTGAAAGAATGGAAGGCCAGGAAGAAAATGGGCTGGGTCCATCATCCTGTGGGAAGGGAAGAATACCCCCTCCCCCCATAGGAAAGGCTTAAAGGGAGGACGGAAAGTGAGAGGGAAGAAATAGACACGGAAGAGAGGGAATGAGAAATGTTCCACAGGGTCTCACCTCCCTTATGGGCAGATAATTGTTGGTTCTCATCTAGGTGAAGATCGAGGCTATTCTGGCTTCCCAGGTGACTCACCAGTAAAGCATCCACCTGCCAATGCCAGAGATGTGGGTTCAGTCCCTAGGTAGGGAAGATCCCCTGGAGGAGGAAATGGCAACCCACTCCAACATTCTTGCCTGGAGAATCCCATGGACAGAGGAGCCTGGCAGGCTACAGTCCTGGGTTGCAAAGAGTCAGAAACAATTTAGCAACTGAGCATGGGCGCATACAATAGGCTGTTATAAGCCTGTATTAATACACCCGTGGTCTCACTTAGCCCACATAGCAATCCCATAAGAAGGCACTATGGGGAGATCAAAGGATGAAGAAGCTCCTGAAACTTGCTCAGGGTCATTCTACTAGCAAGTGGTAAAAGCAGGATCCATCTCGGGCTGTGTGAATCTGGACCTCAACTCTCAAACCCCATACTGAACCAGTACAAGGAGACAGAAGCAAAGTGGTTGCAACTCCAACGCTCAGGGTCTTGCCAGCTCTGGGTCCCTTTGGTAAAGATAAAGAATGGCTTCAACTGCCATCAGAAACGTGACTACAGCCTGGCAAAGGCTGGTCAGGAAAGGGAGAGTCCACACTCCGGTGGTCATCTGACACCCTGGGTGACAGCTTTGATTACCCAAGCAGAGAGGATGATCAGACAGCAAGTAATTCCCCTGCCACTTGGAGGTTTGGAGGGAACTCTTGCATGCATTATAGAGCTGGACCCAAGCTGGTGATGGCGATGCCAGTCTGACACATCACAAGGCAGCCACCAGGACAGCTGTGACAATGCCCAGGACAGCAGAGACCACGAGAGAGCTGAGCTCACCTCAGCACCCGTCTGTCTACTAAGTCAACACTTGGCAGCTGCATGTGGCAGAAACAGGCCAGGGCTGAGGAGGCAGGCCTTCCAGAGACTAGAGCCACAGACCCCCGGAGAGGAGAGGTGAAGGGCCTTTGTTCATTGATCCATTCAATAAGAAATGGTCATTGAGCAAGTACTATGAGCCAGACACTGTGGTGGATGGTGAAGATTCAGGACCTGTTTCTTCCTTCAAGGTTTTAATAGTACAGATAGACAAACAAGCAAAATTCAATTGAATATGACAAGTGGGAGCAAGTGTACTAGCTTGGTGTGGGGAGAGGTCAGTCTTCTGGTTTCAGAAAAAGTAGTGTTCAGGCTAACATCTGAAAGTGGCAGGGGTGAGGCTGGCATAGTG
>SJYX01008821.1:282009-332669 GCA_006410675.1 Oreotragus oreotragus
TGGGCTGGGCTGGGCATAGCAGCTGGAAGGTGAACTTTCCAGGTGGAACAAATAGCATGTATCAGGGTCCATGGGTGAAACTGAACTTGGGCAACCTAGTAATTTCTGGTTGAAAGCTGATGTCAGGAGATGTGAGCCACAACAATATCATGTAGACTTTGTCAGAGTGTGGACTTGAACTTGAAGCCATGAAGAGGCTGCTAAGAGTCTCTAGAAAGGAGCAGGAAGATCAGAACTGTACTTGACAAGGTCACTCTGGCTACGGTGTGGAGGGTAGCCTGGATGAAGACCAGTTAGGGTACTGGTGAAGTTTTCCAAGCAAGAGATGATGTTGCTGCAACCCTGTGTAGGACACCCTAAAATCAGGGGATAAATGCCTGTAGGTGGTTTGACCTTCCTTTCCCAGGGTCCAGAGATCAAGGCACGGTCCACAGGTGCCAACATGGGTAGCTGCAGAGTTTACAAGCAGAACAGCTCAAGGTATCCACAGTGAGTGAGGTGATTTGGAAGAAGGTTCTGGAAGAGACCAAAAACTTTATCACATGTAGAAGAGGTGTCAAAACAGATACTCTTGGGCTAAAGCTAAGTAGCTTAGTCTGCTGTCCAAGGAGACGGGAAGGGCAGGCAGATCTCCAGGATGAGAACAGACTCCCCTGTGACATCTCTAAGGGTAGGAGTGGTCAGACAGCCATGGAACTGAGGGTGTGGAGGTTTCAGGGAATCCCAGGGCTGATAACCTCTGTCTTCTCTATGTGAGGATGTAGGGGATCTGTAAGCCCAGCAGAGAGAGCGCATTAGGAACCGAAGCAGATGGCACCTTGATCTTGGACTTCCTAGCTTCAAGAAGTATGAGAAATAAATTTCTATTTTTCAAGCCACTCATTCTATGGTACTTTGTTATAAGAGCCAGTTGACTGAGACAGGATGCGTATCTGTCCTTGGTCCAGTCAGCCGTGGCGCAGGGAGGCAGGCAAAGCTGTGAGGTACAAAAGAGCCATCAGAGTCCAGTGGCAGGAAAGCCCCACTGGAGGGGCTATGAGCTATGCGAGGGCAGGTGCCGGGGCAAAGCCTCTCTGTCTTTATTTTGGCCATGCTGTGAGGCGTTTGTGAGCTGAGTTCTCTGACCAGGAATCGAACCTCCACCCTTTTCACTGGGAGCATGGAGTCTTAACCACTGGACCTCTGGGAAAGTCCCTAGTTTTGGTCTTGTAGCAGACAGCTGTGGTGTCTTGAATCACATCCCTTGGACTACCTCTGATTTCAGTTGCTGGGGAGGGTTGGTGGTTCTGAACCCATACTCCTTTCTGGGTGGGACTAAAACCCATCCAAAACTCAGATTGGAACTTGCATCTACGGGCTGGAACTTGAACCCATAATCCTTGACTTAGGAGGGGACTTGCACACAGTGTCTTTTAATTGAAACTGCTCACCTAGTATCAGGACATACTGAAGCTCAGGTCCTTTTGTCTCAGCACAGAAAGAATTCAGCAATAGGCAAAGTAGCAGACAAAGAGTTTATTAACATAGGATATTTGTGAGAGAGACAGCCAGGCTGGCAATGGAGTGTAACAGCCCTGAGAACAAAGAGGGCTACATTTTTGTAATCAAAGAAAAAGTGGGAGGGAGAAGATCACCTTCTTCCTCATCATTGGACAGATGTCAAGGCTTACGTCATTAGTTCCTCCTTTGGCCCTGTATGACTTAACTGGGACTGTCATGGTGCTATTTAAATCATGTATATTACCAAAAGGGTGGTAACATACTAAAATAGGATAATTCATCTCAGGTTTCAGTATAATATCCCCCTTCACCTCGTTTCTTTCCCCTTTCACCCATATTTCTGTCTTGGCTACAGGCAGAAATGCTATTAGCTCCCTGACTTCATGTAACAAGATTCAGACCCCATATCTACTGTGTTGTGTTTTAACACAGTGTTTGTGGCTTGAGTTGCTGTGGTGTCTTGAATCACATCCCTTGGACTACCTCTGATTTCAGTTGCTGGGGAGGGTTGGTGGTTCTGAACCCATACTCCTTTCTGGGTGGGACTAAAACCCATCCAAAACTCAGATTGGAACTTGCATCTACGGGCTGGAACTTGAACCCATAATCCTTGACTTAGGAGGGGACTTGCACACAGTGTCTTTTAATTGAAACTGCTCACCTAGTATCAGGACATACTGAAGCTCAGGTCCTTTTGTCTCAGCACAGAAAGAATTCAGCAATAGGCAAAGTAGCAGACAAAGAGTTTATTAACATAGGATATTTGTGAGAGAGACAGCCAGGCTGGCAATGGAGTGTAACAGCCCTGAGAACAAAGAGGGCTACATTTTTGTAATCAAAGAAAAAGTGGGAGGGAGAAGATCACCTTCTTCCTCATCATTGGACAGATGTCAAGGCTTACGTCATTAGTTCCTCCTTTGGCCCTGTATGACTTAACTGGGACTGTCATGGTGCTATTTAAATCATGTATATTACCAAAAGGGTGGTAACATACTAAAATAGGATAATTCATCTCAGGTTTCGGTATAATATCCCCCTTCACCTCGTTTCTTTCCCCTTTCACCCATATTTCTGTCTTGGCTACAGGCAGAAATGCTATTAGCTCCCTGACTTCATGTAACAAGATTCAGACCCCATATCTACTGTGTTGTGTTTTAACACAGTGTTTGTGGCTTGAGTGTGTCTGGCATTGGATACACCTAGTCTTCCTTCAAGGTAGTGTAGGTTGTTGCTAGGTTACTGGATTCTTTTCTTGAGTGGTCATTAACCTACAACCGTCTCCCATACTCCCTTCAAATTCCCTTTCTGTCCTTAATCCCCGAGTGGGATTTCTAAACTGACTTTAATTATCCTCTATCCATATCAGTTCTGTGCAAGCTCAGGCTCACAGCTCAACGACTGGTTCCACACAGACCCACTCCACCTGCAGCCTCTGAGTATCTCTGAGGCCACAGGAGCTGCTCCAGTTGAGGAGGGGTGGGTGGTAGATACACTTTAGGACAACCTCATGCAAAGGAGGGGGCTGGAGCCCAGGCAGGTAAGTGTTTTATCCTCCTGTCTTTTAGGCGGACAATTCTGGGACTGACCCAGTAAGCATCTCAGGGCTCTCTGCAGAGCTGAGCCCCATTACCTTTGGCAGATGTGTCCCCTGGCACACACATTGGTTTGCTTTCTTTATCTTTGTTCCTGCTCCCTCACGCCTACTTTCTACAGTTTTACACACTATCTGCACCCAAGTCTCAATCTTCAACTCAGTTCTCAGAGAACCCCACTGAGATATATTCTGAAGACAATAGGGAGCCCTTGATGTGCTTTATTATTATTATTTTTTTTTCCCTTTCTGATAGTAATCCTGTAATGAATTCTGGGCACTCTGCTGGGCAGGGAGGATACAAATATAATACATCATAGTCCTTGTACTTGAGGGGCTCTTGACCACCCCTTCCTCCTATAAACTTTTCAGTGTTTTTATTTCCATGGTCTCATTTGGCCCTCTTAGCAAACTTCTAGGAAAATAGCGCTAGCATCATTATTCCCACCTTATAGAAAAAGCCAAAGGAGACATAGAAAGGGTAAAGCAGTTTACAAGGTCACACATTGAGCAGGTGGCCTTTGAAACAATAAAAATCTATGGCTGGGTATATAGATGATCACAGTTACTCTGAGAAAGTAACATTAAAAGCAACACATTTGCTATAATTTAATTATTTGCTTGCCTTCATTGTATTTTCTTCACGTTCCCTGCTTCTCCTTCACTTTCCAAATATTGTACTGGCTTTTAATCAGTGCTATATAATTTATCCTGTGAAACTAGGTCAATGTACAACGTGTTAACATAGCTTTCCTTTTACAGTTTAAACAACATTTTAGTAAAATTGAAACTTAAAAGAAGGGAAAGAAAATCCTTTGACTGCCGTTGCATAATTTTAAGCAGGTCGACAAGATTGGATTTGTATTTTAGAAAGACAAATGTGAGGGCAAGATAGAGGAGAGAGTGGAAGGAAGATTCTATTGTACTTTCCCGCCCCTGGTGGTTTTATCCCTTCCCATGGCTTTAAATAACATCTTTATGCTGATGACTCATACATTTATTTCTCCAGCCCCTACTTCTCTTCTGAGTTTCAGATTGACATATCCAGCCCCCTAGCCGACGTCTCTACTGAAATGTCTCACGGGCTCATCCATAACATGTCCAGGATGAAACCCTTAGATTTCCATTCTTCCCGGAAACTGTCCCTTTTATAGCATTTCGTTTCTTGATTAGTGGCTCCAGAAACTCTGTTCAAGCCAGAAACCTGAAATTCATCCCAGTTCTCTTCTCTCTCACCCTCTGTATCTAGTCAATTAGCAACTCTGGCAATTTATGTATTTTCCGAATATGTCTCAGATCCATCTACTTCTCCCCATGCCGGCCACCATCATCTCTTGCCTAGACTATGGTTGTAGCCTCTGAACACTTCTCTCTTTCCACTCTCTTTCCTATTGAGACAGGGTGATGGAGTGGGGGCAGTTTTCCTTATCACTGGCTTCATGTTTCCATGTGGTGGCACCTTCATTAGATGAGCAGTCCTGGTTTCTTTCAACGATCTGAGAGGTGAGTGTTTTTTCGCACGTGCATGGTTTAGCTTCTTTGCAGCCTCAGGGAGGCTGTATTGGTTTTCTAATGCTGTGTAGCAAATTACCACAAATTGAGCAGCTTAAAATAACACATAGCTCTATTAAGGCTGCTCCAATGAATTTCCTTTCCACTTAAAATATTTTGGATTTTCTTTCACTTATAACATTGACACAAGCAGTTTCAGGGTCCATCTTGGTGGAAGTGTTAGCTGCCAACTGGGTACCTTATTTTTGTTAGAAACTCGGGGCAATCCGAGCTAGAGACAAAGACTTGGGGGACAACAGGGGCTGAAGCCAGTGGCGTGCACATGCACCCAGGAAGGAGGTGCGCCCAGGAAGAAGTACACGCTGGCAGGAGGCAGAAGTGACAGACGAACCTGAGGAGCAGCGCAGCTTGTGAGCTGGGTGAGTAAGGAGAGCCTGTGGAGCAGAATAGGGAAGACCAGCCAGAGAGGCAGGAGGAAAACCAGAGGTAGGTGAGGGGAATGGAAGGATTAGGGAGGTCAAGTGAGGAGAAAGTGTCAGGAGAGACTGTAGCCTCAGGTGCTGGAGAGGTTTCAGGGACGATAAGAATGGAATATAATCCACATACTTAGCAACTAGGAGGCTGCAAGAAAATCTGGACAAAGATAATTACAGAGGGCAGAGAGTAAAGGGGAGGAAGACAGTGGAGGCAGTAAAGGTAGACATTTCACCAAAAGTTTGGTCATGAAGTGAAGGAGGGAGCTGGTAAGAGGCTTGCAGGAGGTGTTTCCAGGCCACATGCCTTTGGAGTCCAGCTTTCCAGTAGTCCCAAGATAGCATGGCTTCCCAGGTGGTGCTAGTGGTAAAGAACTTGGCTGCCAATGTAAGGGACACAGGTTCGATCCTCGGGTCAGGAAGATCCCCTGGTCAGGAAGATCCCCCAGTGGAGGGCATGGCAACCCATTCCAGTATTCTTGCCTGGAGAATCCCACAGACAGAGGAGCCTGGCAGGCTATGGTCCATAGGGTTGCAAAGAGTCACTCAAGATAGTATGAATTACCTAATCATATGTGATAAGTTTTTTTTTTTTTGCTAGTTAACTACTAGGGTGGGTTCTTCTACCTAAAATCAATAATCCTGATGAAACAGTGAGCTGGAGAAAATTGATGAAGATCTGAAATAGTAATCATGGAGGATGGGAGAAACAATACAACAGTGAAGATACGTAAGTGTGGTTTGTTGTTGAAGGAACAGAACCAATAGAGAGAAAGAAAGTGAAGTCGCTCAGTCGTGTCCGACTCTTTGCGACCCCCTGGACAGTAGCCCACCAGGCTCCTCTGTCCATGGGATTTTGTAGGCAAGAGTACTGGAGTGGGCTGCCATTTCCTTCTGCAGGGAATCTTCCTGACACAGGGATTGAATCCTGGTCTCCTGCATTGTAGAAAGATGGTTGGAGATAAAAGGCTAATGGAACAATGCTGTTGAGAGGAGGAAGGAAAAGTGGGGTCTAAGGCGGAAGTGGCAGGGTTTGCCTAGGGCAGGGGGAGGGAGGCCACTGTCCCCGACTCGCAGTGGAGGCAGTGGAGGGGGACAGGAAGCGAGGTTAAATGCATGGCTGCTGTGAGCTCGAAGACGTCAATCCCAACTCTCTGCTGAGGAGGAAGTAAGGCTGCTGCTCAAGCATGGGAAAATAATGTGACGTAGGGTGTGGAGTATACATTTGTTATGTTACGGCTCCCTGGTTCCTTTTTAAAATTTTCTCTCTTTTTTGAAACAATTTCACACTGACAGGAGTTGCAAGTACAGTCTGAAGAACTTTTTTTTTTCTGATTTATTTGAGAAGAAGTTGCTGACATGGTACTTTATCACCTTCACATTCTTTATTATTTTCTACAAAAAGAATATTCTCTCATATAACTACAACATAACCTCCAAACCAGAAGAACTCAGGTAGATACTTTATTACCATCTAATTCTCAGACCCTGTCCAAGCTTCATTGATTGTTCCAATGGTGTTCATTAGAGCAAAAGGATTCGACTGAGGCTCATAGTTTGTGTTATTTGTCCTGCCTCTTTCATGTCTTTTAATCTGGAAGACTTTCCTCAGTCTTCCCTTGGTTTTCATGACCTTAGCACTTTTGAAGATTACAGGCCAGTTATTTTGTAGACATTTCTTCGACTGGGTTTATCTGCTGTTGCTTCATTATTGCATTAGGTCTGAAACTTTGGTACTCATATCACAGAAGTGATGCTATGTGACTCTCATTGTACTTTACCAGGTGGCACAAGATTTCTATTTGTTCCACTGTTGTTGGTATTAACTTTGATCACTGAATTAAGGTGCTGTCTACCAGCCATCTCCACTATAAAATTATTCTTTATTACTTTTGTAATTAATATTTTGTGAGATGGTACTTAGAGACTATGTAATTATCTCTTTCCTTATCAAACTTTCAATTTATTCTTATTTTTCATATCAATGGTGACTCATTATTTTCTATTTTAATTAAAGGGTTATAATGTGTTACTATGATATTATTTTCCTCCATATTCTATCATTGAGATCCCCTTTAAACTGACTTCTGTGACATTTTTTGGACACATCTCCATCATTCTTTGAACATTTCCTTTCTTTTTTGAGAAACAGAATGTTCTAGACTCAACTTATAGTTTCCCTGTCCCAGTTATGTACTATGGACTGAACTGTGTCCCCCAAATTCATATGTTGAAGCCTTAACTCTGAAAGTGACTATATTTGGACATAAGGTCTATGAGGAAGTAATTAAGTTTAAATGAGATCATTAAGTGAAAGAGGAAAGTGAAAAAGTTGGCTTAAAGCTCAACATTCAGAAAACAAAGATCATAGCATCTGGTCCCATCACTTCATGGCAAATAGATGGAGAAAGAGTGGAAACAGTGAGAGACTTTATTTTGGGGGCTCCAAAATCACTGCAGATGGTGACTGCAACCATGAAATTAAAAGACGCTTACTCCTTGGGAGAAAAGTTATGACCAACCTAGACAGCATATTAAAAAGTAGAGACGTTACTTGGCCAACAAAGGTCCATCTAGTCAAGGCTATGGTTTTTCCAGTAGTTATGTATGGATGTGAGAATTGGACTATAAAGAAAGCTGAACACCGAAGAATTGATGCTTTTGAACTATGGTGTTGGAGAAGACTCGAGAGTCCCTTGGACTGCAAGGAGATCCAACAGGATCTCCAGTCCATCCTACAGGAGATCAGTCCTGAATATTCATTAGAAGGACTGATGTTGAAGCTGAAGCTCCAATACTTTGGCCACCCGATGCAAAGAGCTGAGTCATTTGAAAAGACCCTGATGCTGGGAAAGATTGAAAGTGGGAAGAGAAGGGGAGGACAGAGGATGAGATGGTTGGATGGCATCACTGACTCAATGGACATGAGTTGAGTAAGCTCCGGGAGTTGGTGATGGACAGGGAGGCCTCACGTGCTGCAGTCCATGGGGCTGCAAAGAGTCAGACATGACTGAGTGACTGAACTGAACTGAGATCATCAATGTGGGGTCTTCATCTGATATGATAAGTATTCTTATCATATTAAGTAGGGACACCAGAGAGCTTCCTTTCTTTCTCTCTGCCATGTGAGGTCACAGTGAGAAGGCAGCCTTCCGCAAATCAAGAAGAAAGACTTTATAGGAACTGAAACAGTCACCTTGATCTTGGCCTTCTTCTAGCCTCCAGGACTAGAAGAAAATACACTTTTGTTGTTTAAGCCATCCAGTCTCTCATATTTTGTTATGGCAGCCCAGGCAGACTACCATATTGTGGAATTAGCTGTTTCTCTAAGAAGGTCTAGCTTTTCCCCTTGAGAATGGTATTTAGAAGTCACTATCTGGGTGCTGCAGGTGATCATTACACTGGAGGTGTCACTATTCTCTCAGGACACTGGGCTCCAGGATTCATGTACGTGCTCACATGCACGTGTGTGTGTACACATATTTACATATGTATTTGTTTATTTATATTGAAAACAATGAATTCACACCAATCCTTCCATTTCAGGTCTCAAACCACAGTGCTGATTCCAATTTTCCCCCTTTTCATGTTTGTAACTCCCACCTGCAACAGTGAGAAACCTAGCTCCATTATGCTTAATATTAATTAGCTTATTTGGTCAATTTCCCTCTATGTAGCCAGTCTCCTACTGCTGCTCCCTCCACAGCAAGGATCCCTTTCTCACCCCTTTTAGGCTCTGATACCCAGTGCTGAATCACTGCAACTGCCCCCCGTGTGGATGCCCTCTTCAACCTGCCTGGGCTCCAGAACTGTGCACTGGGCCATCCCCTATATCCAAACCCTCTTCATTCCTGTCAAGCTCAAATACTCATGCTGGCATGTCCCCACCCCTGTGTGAATATCCTTCTCGTTTCTCTCAGGCTCTAAGGCCTGTGCCCCAGATCAACTTCTTATGCAAAAGCCCCCTTTAACAAGTTTCAGCACCCTGTACTGGCTTGTACCCCGACATGCTTGCCATCCTCAAGCTCGTGGACTCTGACACTCTCTCCAGCATAGACGCCTCCTCCCTTAACCTGCTCAGGCTCCATTATTCTGCGTCACCCTCTTCCCCTTGCTGATGTTCTCCTCAGCCCCACTCAGGTCCTTACACTCTGCACTGCACCCCCCAGTCCTCCCTGGTGTAGACGACTTCCCCTGAGTTGGGCTCTATCCCACTCCGAGACACCACAGCTACTTCCCTTCTCTAGTGCAGATGCCAAATTTGTTTGGCGCATCTACTGGCCTTTTGATTGAATTGTTCTGGAAAGAAGAGGAGTGGAAAGAGAAAAAAGAACTCCTCATCAATGGATGTGATTGTATATCTGTGGGAACAAACTAACAGGTGGCCTGTAATATGGAAACGAAGAATTTGGGAACACCCCAAAGTCCACTCAAGGTGTTGTGGGAGGACTCCCAGGGAGGCAGGACAAAATGTGATTGTAATTTAGTGGATAGTAATCTAGTAATGAGATTCTAACCATCGCACCCATTTTAAGACAAATCTGTATACACTGAAGGGGATTGGTTGGGTTCCAACCTGGCTGCTTCGGGTATTCTCTACACACAGCAAAACTTCCTAAAAGTCCTTGTATCGCCCCACTCATTATGGCAGCTGTTCTTCACAAATCTCTTCTCACTCTCCTTCCAGAATCTTCCAGCCCATCTGGTACTTCCTTTATTCTTCTCTATTCCAACCTCTTTCCTCTTGCCTTCTGAGTCTCTCTCTCTCTCTTTTTTTTCCACTGGTGCCTCTTATAAAATAAATCTGGTTAGTTTTTACCTTCTCCATTCCACTCATCCCTTTAAAAAAAGTAGAGGAATTTTCCTTAGAACATAGAGGTAGAAATGATTGTGAATTCACTAATATTTATATCTCTATGTAAATGTGATGACTTTAAAGATTCCCTGGTGGTATAATGGCTAAGACTCCATGCTCCCAATGCCGGGGACCTGGGTTCCATCCTTGGTCAGGAAACTAGATTCCACATGCTGCAACTAAAGATCCTATGTGCCACAATGAAGACATGGAGCAGCCATATAAATAAATGAATAAATATTTTTTTTAAATAAAATACAATGACTTTATTAGTTAAGGTTTTTTGAATACAAGTAACCAAAACCAATTCAAGCCAGTTAAGTTAAAAGGAGAACTTATTACATACCTTCATAGAATCAAAAGAAAAGTTGACTAATGGTGTGCCTAAAAAGATAAGGAAAAGCATAGCTCTAGGGTATTCACATCATATATTTGTGATTCTTCCTCCACTGTAACCCACTGAAGAGGACCCAAAATCCTGAAACTGTTCAATGATTCCCAGTTTCTAGAGGATAAAGGTATTACATGAATTATCACTGCATTAATAAAATTGCAAGGGGGAATATGCATGCATAAGCGTATATAGAGGCGTGATAATATTAACTGAATTATGTATAGGCCTAAGTATTGAAAGATGATAGGCCTGAAAGATCACTACACACAACAATCACAACAAACTAAGCTGGTAATTATAAAGCTAAAGAATCAAGCAGCCAAAATTTATAGTAATTTATAATGAATGTAATTTATAATTAATGCTCAAAATAATTAAGCTATCAAAACCCACAGTCAATTCAAAACAACACTGATGAAGCACTAACAATAAAGTGCCATTACTCCAAATAATTCCAACTCTCTGTGCTCCTGCTCCGTGAGAGCATCTCCTCATTGCCAACTTGGCCCGGCAGACAGCTTTCTCAGTGGAACATCAAATTAGAGTTCTGTTTTATAACAGTCACTTTAGCTTGCAGACCGTACATTTTAGTGATCCACAGTGACCCATTCAGTAGATTATTAGAGAAGAGTCCCTCATTATATAGAGAATTTATGGTACTGTATAGAAATGTCATTTGCACGTAAGAATAGAAGCAAGGCCTTGCATTCTGGGAAGATTTGAGGCTCACCTATAGTACTTTGGGAATCACTGCTCTGGAAACCTATCATGACTTCCAGCAACTAACAGCACACTCATCTTCCTTGGATCAAAATCTCCAAATCTCAAGGCAGAGCCTTGAGCTCTGGCCCAGATTTCAGCTGGCCCAGCTCGAGCCAGCTTGAGTCCAGCCTCCAACTCCTGGGGGTTGGGATGGTGGGGAGGGGAGAGGAGGGAGCAGGACCTCTTCTTGGGAACATGTTTTGCTTGTCTGCCCTGTGAATGTGGAGGGCAGTTCCCATAGAAGAGGAGCGCTGCAGATGATAGCACCCACTAGATCACAGTGCTGACAGTGAACGCTGGATGGGACTTCTACCATACAAATGCAGAGGCAACTGGAGTCTTTGTCTCCAGCTTCTGTGTAGCTGGAAGAAAAACCTAGATTCAGTTCAATCCAAGCAACAATGTAAACAATACCTCCAGGAAATAATCTGTCCGTGTGAAAATGCTGTTTCTCCCAGTTTCTGGAAACTGTTGTCTCCCCAGCCAACCGCCCCCTTAGAATCACGAGGCGGTGTCCACGGTTCCTGAGTCTCCAGGGCTGTCTCTGTCTGTGGTCCTGGTCGCCGCCTGCTCTGCTAAGTCCAGCAGCTGGACGGTTTGTGATGCGGTCCCTTTCAGGCTGGGCAGGGCCCTAATTTACTCCCTGGCTAACTCAGCCTTCCCTTAGTGTTCCTGGCCTGCTGGAGGTCCCTCTGCGTTTCTATCATGTCCCTCACGGGGCTCCCCACCCCCGATGGTCTGTTCGTAGCCCTCTCTAGCCCGTCTGCCTGACCGGGCTGCTTGGTCCTCACTGTCTGTGCTTTGCCTCATAAACTCTTTAGGTCCTTGGTGCTTTTCGTTTTCTGGATGTTTGAGGAGGTCAGTCCCAACAGTTGGGGGTGTGTGTGTGTGTGTNTTGAAGAAGTGGGGCCCACGTCGATGTCTGCTATAGAGTTGCTAAGATTAAGTGAGTTAATTCATTTAAATCGCTTGGTGCAGTGCCAGGCACGTGGCCAGCACCCTGTACATGTTAACATGAGTGGTAGTCGTTGTTGCTGCTGCCCCATGCCTGCTTTCCCAGGAGTGGCCCTACAGCCTGTGTTGCTCCTTAGAGACACGGCTCCTATTGTCATTCATTCAAGAAAAGTCTCTTTCTTTGGCATTCTTGCTGAAATATCACGCTGCATCTGGTTTGCTTTCATTCTTGAGAAGTCTGAAATTGACTTTCTGACCCTTTCTACCAAATCCTTAAGCGTGGGTGTGTATGATGCCAGAGCATGCATTTTATTCATTGTATTGAATGAGAAGAGTGCTCTTGCTTGAATCAGGACCAGATCTACATTAATGACTGATTCTTATCCTGGGATTGTTGGAATGATATACAAAGAATAACTTGGCCCCGTGCATGACTCTCCCTCCTGAAGCTCTTTTCCTAAATCTTCTCAGCTACTGTTTTATTGGCATAATTTTAGTTTTTAATGGTCTTTCATGCATCTAAAGAAATAGAGGTCTCTTTTTTGCTGACGCCACTTCCAGTTTTGTGGTTTTAATTAGATTGCCTAATTTCTCTGAGGCTGTTTGCTAATCTATAAACGAGGATGAAAATAGTATCTACTTGATACAGTGGTAGCTAGGATTTACTCATTTAATGAACATGATGTACCTAGTATACTGTGTGTGATCTTAATAGAATGTTGCTGTTGTTATAACCAGTAAATATTCTTTATAGTTATATTCCTGGCAAGATCCTGACAAGTCTTTCAGGCCACAGCTCTCCTTCTCACTGTGGCATTTGGTGAAGGCCTTTGCGCCACATGAAGGAAANATGTACCTAGTATACTGTGTGTGATCTTAATAGAATGTTGCTGTTGTTATAACCAGTAAATATTCTTTATAGTTATATTCCTGGCAAGATCCTGACAAGTCTTTCAGGCCACAGCTCTCCTTCTCACTGTGGCATTTGGTGAAGGCCTTTGCGCCACATGAAGGAAATTTACTTAAGCCAGCCCCAGGCGGAATTGGGTACCAAGCCGGTTCCCCAGGCCACACCTCCTCCTAACCTGCTGCCTCCTTGTAGCTGAGAATGGTCCTGATTCCTTCTGCTTTCTTTACACTTGATTATGAATATTAATTTGTTCATCTCTTCAAGTATAAGCATTGGTCTTGGTGAGCTAGAGATCAGTATTTTCTTTCTTCAGAAAAAGCAAGTAATATTTAAAATGAAATAACTTAAATGAAACTTAAATGAAAAATGGGACGAGCACATACACAAAGAGGAAAAAGACACACGTGATAGTTGGCACATGAAACATGCCAGTAGTCTTGCGTGTTCTACAACAAAACGAAGGAATAGAAAAGCAGACTCTCAGAGATTCATATTCTTCATTAATGCTCAGCTAAGGGCTGGAGCCATCACCATGTGAACTGTTTTACCTGCTGATAACTAAATTAAAAGTGAGGAAATTGAGGCTGTATAAAATTTTCACTCTAGCAAGGATACAACCAGAAATTCAGCCATTGATTCATTATAATCAAATTATTCCCTTGTGCATTTTGTCTTCTCTGCTGGAAAGTGCTTAATGCTGTTGGTGACCTTATTAGGAAGCCCTGTGTCATTGTTTCTTAATTCATTTGATGGTAATGTTCATTAGAGTTTGTGAGGTGTACATGGAAGGTAAAATTAGCTGTTGTTAAGCTGCCAATACACATGCTATGGCCTTCAATTATACACTGATTCCTCCAGTTATTCATTTTAATTTTCTAAAGCAAGGGTCACAAGAACACATTTTCTTTGAATGAATAAGCACCACGGAAATTATTTGAGGCCACTGTGTTACATACTGTCCACTTTTCTTCTAGCAGCAGAAAATCCCAGAAGCTTTGGGAAAAACTGCCTGATTTTGTTTTGGATATCAAAAGGAAAAAAAAGAAGCTTGCAAAGGATTGTTGTGTATTTCCTTAGCTATGTTTGAAAAAGAAATTCAGCTTGGCCTATTTACGGATATGTATATGCTTCAGAAATATTGCTTCTCTCGTAGCAATTGGATATTTGTAGACATATCCTCAAGTATGAAATATCACAGTGGATTAAGTGAAATTGTGCAGATTACCTCAGTGAGCCATACCTACCATGAGGAGAAAGTTCCATGACCACACACATTTATTTCTAATTTGACTCTTCCCATCATAAGTGTGTACAAGTGTGTGCTTGCATGTGTGTGTTTGTCTGAGATTCTGCTTGACCACAGTTCAGTTGAGGGAGTATCTCTGTTTCCTGTTGATATTTGACTAATCCTTTCCATTTTTGTGACTTCCCGGGGCGAGGGGTGCAGGCTGCCATATGTCTTGTTGTTTAGTTGCTAAGTCATATCTGACTCTCTCGTGACTCTACGGACTATAGCCTACCAGGCTCCTCTGTCTGTGGGATTTCCAAGCAAGAATACTGGAGTGGGCTGCCATTTCCTTCTCCAGGAGATCCTTCTGACCCAGGGATCGAATCCATGCCTCTTGCACTTCCTACATTGGCAGGTAGATTCTTTACCACTGCAACACCAGGGAAGCAGTATATCTAGAAAGTGTCATATGCTAAATTTGTTTTCCTTCCAAATCATTAAAATATAAAAAAAACAGACCCAAAGCTTATTTTCTGCCTCGCTTATTGCTGCAGGAAATAGATGCTATAAAACTGACTTGCTGAATTTTCCACCCTCCCAGCCTCCACCTCACTTCACACCCATGATCTTCAATTTAGGGGTGTATTGTGGAACTTCTCTGGTAGTCCAGTGGTTAAGACATCAGCTTCCAGTGCAGAGGGGTGTGGTCTCCATCCCTAGTTGGGGAGTTAAAATCCCACATGACTCCTGGACAAAAAAAATGAAAACATAAAGCAGAAGCAATGTTGTAACAATTCAATAAAGACTTGAAGAGTGTGTATTGTGAAATTCAGTTCAGTTGCTCAGTCATGTCAGACTCTTTGTGACCCCAAGAACCGCAGCACACAAGGCTTCCCTGTCCATCACCAACTCCCAGAAATTACTCAAACTCATGTCCATTGAGTCAGTGATGCCATCCAACCATCTCATCCTCTGTCATCCCCTTCTTGGCAATCTTGATTCCAGCTTGTGCTTCTTCCAGCCCAGGGTTTCTCATGATGTACTCTGCATAGAAGTTAAATGAGCAGGGTGACAATGTACAGCCTTGACGTACTCCTTTCCCTATTTGGAACCAGTCTGTTGTTCCATATACAGTTCTAACTGCTGCTTCCTGACCTGCATATGGGTTTCTCAAGAGGCAGGTCAGGTGGTCTGGTATGCCCATCTCTTTCAGAATTTTCCACAGTTTATTGTGATCCACACAGTCAAAGGCTTTGGTATAGTCAATAAGGCAGAAATAGATGTTTTCCTGGAGCTCTCTTGCTTTTTCGATGATCCAGCAGCTGTTGGCAATTTGATCTCTGGTTCCTCTTCCTTTTCTGAAACCAGCTTGAACATCTGGAAATTCACGGTTCACGTATTGCTGAAGCCTGGCTTGGAGAATTTTTTGAGCATTACTTTGATAGCATGTGAGATGAATGCAATTAATTGCAAGGTAAAAGGCAGTCCTGGGCGGTTCTCATTCAAGTGGTGACACAAGGATGCAGAACCCTTCTTTCTAATGTTTCTGTCTGTGCCCTAAATCAGGGGTCCCCAGCCTCCGGGATCTAATGCCTGATGATCTGAGGTGAAGTGATGTGATAATAATAGAAATAAAGTGCATAGGAATGTGCTTGAATCATCTGGGCTGCCCCCCTGACCCCATCCATGGAAAAATTGTCTTCCATGAAACTAGTCTCTGGTGCCAAACAGGTTGGAGGCTGCTGCCTAGAACATCCTTGGAGTTCTAATTGTAATTTCAGTGGCCTGCATCCCCTCTCTCTAGTCACTGACCAGCTGGATTGGGGGCATGGAATTCCTGTCTATCACTGTTCTCTTAGCCAGAATTTGGTCACGTAGCCCCACCTAGATTGCTAGAGGACTGGAAAACCTTTCTGTGTGCCTAGAAAAGGTATGAGGGCCTCATTATATTTCTCTTGCCACATTACTAATTGTCAAATATCCCCAAGCAGCTTGAAATAGTATCATTTTCAGTGCATTTACTCTAGCTTCATTAATATTGTTATTATTTTCCTTACACTTGTTTTCACAGATTGCCTTGTGTGGTCATGTCCTGCCTGTGGGTAAATTTATTTTGGCAGAACTGGAAGAACAGTAGGGAAGGATGGTGAAAACAAGGGATCTGCCTCCAAACAGGCACCATGAATTGCTGAAGCTGTTTTATGTCTTGGAAATTATAAGAACTTCAGAGATGTTTCATTATGACATCTGTTGATTTCTCATTAAATTCTCCTTCGGTTTAACTGTAGGTTTAAACAGATCCCAGTTTAGGCATTAAACAGCTTCGTATTTGAGATTCTAATTAATCTAAAGCTTTTTTTAGTATGGTACAGATGGGTACGTCTTGGGCTTCCCAGGTGGCACCAGTGGTAAAGAACCCACTTGCCAAGGCAGGAGATATAAGAGACGTGGGTTAGATCCCTGGGTCAGGGAGATCTCCTAGAGGAGGGCATGACAATCCATGCCCTAGAGTTGGACATGACTGAAGTGACTTAGCCTGCACGCATATGGTACGTCTTACTTGCTAGTTGTATGATAAGCTTTTAGCAGTTATTTCTCAAGAGACTCATGCTCCAGAGGTCAGATATTATCTCTGTTTCACCAAGTAGAGGTTACTTAATTCTTACACTAAGTCAGTTGACCAAGTCAGTTTGATATCCATTTGGGTTTTAGTTTCTTGACACTTAACCTGGCACATTTCACCTGACCTGCCTCTTGAGAAATCTGTATGCAGGTCAGGAAGCAACAGTTAGAACTGGACGTGGAACAACAGACTGGTTCCAAATAGGAAAAGGAGTACGTCAAGGCTGTATATTGTCACCCTGCTTATTTGACTTACATGCAGAGTACATCATGAGAAACGCTGGGCTGGAAGAAGCACAAGCTGGAATCAAGATTGCCAGGAGAAATATCAGTAACCTCAGATATGCAGATGACACCACCCTTATGGCAGACAGTGAAGATGAACGAAAAAGCCTCTTGATGAAAGTGAAAGAGGAGAGTGAAAAAGTTGGCTTAAAGCTCAACTTTCAGAAAACAAAGATCATGGCATCCAGTCCCATCACTTCACAGGAAATAGATGGGAAAACAGTGGAAACAGTGTCCGATTTTATTTTGGGGGGCTCCAAAATCACTGCAGATGGTGACTGCAGCCATGAAATTAAAAGACACTTACTCCTTGGAAGAAAAGTTATGACCAACCTAGACAGCATGTTAAAAACCAGAGACAGTACTTTGCCAACAAAAGTCTGTCTAGTCAAGGCTATGGTTTTTCCAGAGGTCATGTTTGGATGTGAGAGTTGGACTATAAAGAAAGCTGAGCACTGAAGAATTGATGCTTTTGAACTGTGGTGTTGGAGAAGACTCTTGAGAGTCCCTTGGACTGCAAGGAGATCCAACCAGTCCATCCTAAAGGAGATCAGTCTTGAGTATTCATTGGGAGGACTGATGCTGAAGCTGAAACTCCAATACTTTGGCCAACTGATGCAAAGAACTGACTCATTTGAAAAGACCCTGATGCTGGGAATGATTGAAGGCGGGAGGAGACGGGGACAACAGAGGATGAGATGGTTGGATGGCATCACCGACTCAATGGACATGAGTTTGCATAAACTCCAGGAGTTGGTGATGGACAGGGAGGCCTGACATGCTGCAGTCCTTGGTTTTGCAAAGAGTTGGACACGACTGAGCGCCTGAACTGAAGTTCTTGGCATTATTTTTAGTCATTCTTTTTTTCCCCAATTTTTATTGATATATTTGTGGCTGTGCTGGGTCTTCACGGCTGGACAGGCTTTTCTCTAGCTGTGGACAGCAGGAGCTAGTCTCCAGCTGTGGTGCGGGGGCTTCTCATTGCTGTGGCCTCTCTTGTTGCAGAGAACAGGCTCTAGGACACATGGGCTTTGGTAGTTGCCGCCCATAGGCTGTGGAGTGTGGGCTCAGTAGTTGTGGTTCATGGGCTTAGGTGCCCCATGGCAAGTAGGGTCTTCCTGGACCAGGGATCGAACCTGTGTTGCCTGCATCCGCAGGTAGATTCCTCACCACTGCACCACCAGGGAAGCCCTATTTTTAGTCTTTTTTTATTATCTGTATTTTTAATTCATTGGATGAAGAAGGTTTTGGATTCCCCAAGGTAAGGAACAAGTGAGACTGAGTGTCCTCCTTACTGCTTTTAAACCTGCGGGATTATCAGATGCATTACAGCTGTGTGAGGCTCAAGGCAATTTAATAACTTGCACATTCCAAATCATAAGAACATGTGAAACAACTGGGGCAGTAACAGCTTAAGTAGGGCATTTCGTTGCTAACCACCGAGAGGTAGAAGCATTAGGCTGAGCCATAATGGAGCTAAATTCTGCTCCTGTACCTGACCTTCAGAGAAGGCAGTGACACCCCACTCAGTACTCTTGCCTGGAAAATCCCATGGATGGAGGAGCCTGGTAGGCTGCAGTCCATGGGGTCACTAAGAGTTGGGCACAACTGAGTGACTTCACTTTCGCTTTTCACTTTCACGCATTGGAGAAGAAAATGGCAACCCACTCCAGTGTTCTTGCCTGGAGAACCCCAGGGATGGGGGAGCCTGGTGGGCTGCTGTCTATCGGGTCACATAGAGCTGGACACGACTGAAGCGACTTAGCAGCAACCTGACCTTTGCAGTCAGTTAAATTATTTGTAGTGATTGGCTGGATTACCTTTGAGTCTTACCCAAGTGCTTATCTTGAATATTATCAATGGTATATATGAAATTGTGATGGTTATTTATGTGTGTGGACACAGATGTGGGTCATGAGGTTATGTTAATATTGCTGCCACTTGGGGACATGTGCTAGTGGTAATCCTAGCCCCTATGTGGCATTTCTGCTCTGGGAGCCAGAGGCACAGGAGTTGGGTGCAGGCCTTAAGTTTTCTCCTTTTCACTTTTGGAGAGCTGTAAATCTAGATCAGAAAAACGGCAATATTCCTGCTGGGTGATCTTATGTAAAAATTCATGATGTTAGGTTTAACTTGTTTGATTGAATACATTTCCCGTAAGTCATACTCTTTCATATGATCTGTGCCAAGAACTTCTGAAAAAGGGCTAGAAGATGAAGTATCGTAACTTCTCTGTCCGTGGTTTCCAAGTAGTTCTTTATTCGGCTATATTTAATGACCACATCTAGGAGCTGTTTCAACAGACTCTAAGGTTGTCTTAAAGGGACTTGTTGATCAGCATGAAGCTTTTACCCGCCGGAAAGATGTCAAGGGCGTTTTTTTGTCCGTGGGATCTTTCTGGATGTTGGCTGGAACCCAAGGAGCCCGAAAGAAGAGCGATGCTGTTTTTCTTTGATTTATTTTTTTCCTGACTGTTGTACTTTCATGTTTTATGTGTGCTTTGCAGCTCTGTGCAGTTTTATTGACTTCTAAACTAAGCAAATAGAACAAACTCTGGTGGTATAAAGCGCTAAGTGAGTGAGCCGCAGGGAGCCTCTTGACTCACGTGGCTCTAGCTGCCAGTTCACTTTCAAGTGTGATTCAGGAAACTGGTCTTTGGTCGATCAGGTCCTAAGAAATGTAGGCCTGTTCACCTTAGAAATTAGCTCCTTGTGTTTATACCGTCCCCAAGATAATCATAACTCATCATTCTCAAGCCACATGGAGGAAGCTTCTGCAAATATGTCATCTGATGGCCTCTTCATACAACATCATCCCTCTTGTTTACGATGCGCAGCAGTGCAGACGAGGAGCTGGACATTTTTGGGAGTGGAGTTCAAAATTCAGTTTTATAATGTAATAGCTGTGGGATGTTGGTTGACATACTACAGCCAGTGGTATTGTTAATGATATGAGAAACGCAGGGCAACACAACTATATGTCAGGTACTTTTGTCAATTTTAACAAATATTAATTCATAATGCCCATTTTCTCTTTGTAAAAGCAATACAGTGCCCTACTGTGACTTTCTCTGTGTGACATAGTTTGTGTGTAAGGTTCCCCAGTTGATTCCACATCGTAACTGGTTGAAGAGAATATTTCTTTCTTTGAGACTCTGCTGAGATCCAGGAGTAAAAGCACAGTGCCTGATGACTTTTGAGGTGGTGCCTTTAAACGGTTCTACCTGTAGGCAATCACTCTAGAAAGAATGTCTTTCGCGTTTATCAGTGGCTCACCATGACTCCTTAATGAGGGGGACCTTTTGGTGTTCAGCTCTGTAGTCTTGAGTAAGAACTAATCTCCAAGGTTAAACATGGGCAGAGGGCAGGTGGAATGGAAGATATGTGTTTTTATTAGTCTTGGTTTGCTTTTTTAAAACAACGTCTAGATAGAAACGAGCCTGCAGACAACTTAACAACGTTGACTCCTGCTGTTGACCCCAGAAGTCTTGACAGCCATCTCTCACAGTCAACTTGGAGGAAAACATACTAGACTCTACCCCATTGTTGGCTTGGAAACAGACCCACTGAGGCAAAAGGGACAAGGCCGGCCCAAGGACAGCCTCCTCATGTGGATAGGCATTAGGCAGAATGCAAAGCCACCTCCTGTTGCACTTAATGAGGCCAGGACAGGTGGAGAATTGGCATCTGAAACAGAAATTTTGTAGCATCTGAGCAAGAAGCTCTGACCATGAAAACCTTGGAGGAGGTGCAATGAGAATGTACAGGTTGCTGATGACTCTAAACAACCTTCCTTCTGCATATAGTGTTCGACTCGTAAGGGAACATTCAAGGGAAAACAGCTCTTAAGAGTGCATGTAGGGTAGCTTCAGGAGACAGATGCACAGCATCAGAAGCTGATGCAACCTGGGGCAGTCCAGGCCACCCCTCAACCCTCCTCCCTTCAGTGAATATTCCATTCCTAATCAGAAAGACCCCCACCCACTCAAAGGGCTCAACAATCCTGCAGGGCACCTCTCATTTGGGAGGATGTCCATACTCTTCTTCAAGAGTATGACTTTTGCTGCTGCCCTAAATAAACTTCTTTGTTCTCAGCTCTTGACAAGGTGAGGTTGTTGCAAAGTTGTGAGATGGAATAAATACCGTGGCCCATTTTGTACACTCTACTGAGATAAAGAATGCTTGTGCTAATTTATGGTGATTCGTGACCTAGACTTCTGGCTGTCCACATAGCAGAGAGAAGCAGAGAGATCATTCCCCAAAGGCTCAGGCTGCATGTTAACAAAACAGTTTCTACTGATAGCTAGTCTCCTGTTAGGAACATTGTGGAGAACAACTCTTCCCAGCGCCCCTGAGGCTCCTTTCTGCCTTAGGGCCTCTGAACTTAATATTCTCTTCCCGGAAGCTTGTGACCCAGATCTTCTCAATGCAGGTGCTTTTCTGTTGTTTAGAAATCATCTCAAATATTTACTTTTCAGAGACTCTTTTTCAGTTCGCAGACTAAACCAGCACTTGCTGTCACTTCAGCTGTTTGAGCAGAACACTGTCACTCTGTGTATCTATTGTCTGTCTTTCTCCATCTCATCACTGGAAGGGGGGAGCTTGTCTTTGTGTCTGAGCTTCTGTTAATGCGTATAATAATCTATATCTCTATACACATGTATTCATATATATGTATATAGATATAACGTGTGCATGTATGTTCAGTTGCTAGATCATGTCTGACTCTGTGACCCCATAGACTGTAGCCTGCCAGGCTGCTCTGTCCATGGGATTATCCAGGCAAGAATGCTGGAGTGGGTTGCCGTTCCCTTCTCCAGGCGATCTTCCCGACCTAGGCATTGAACCCAGGTCTCCCTCACTGTGAGCAGATTCTTAACCATCTGAGTCACTAGGGAGGCCTGAAAGGTTCTTAACACTTGCAAAGCTCACCTAGCTGGTAAGTGGCAAAGCTGGGAGTAAGATGCACACGATATGAACTCTTAATAGCTAACTGTGTATTTCAGATCCAGAGATGTTTTTCTCTGGATTATGACAGTTTCTGAGCTTTGCTTTTATGTGAATTAAGAATTATTGATGCTTGGCAGTTTGTGCTATGGTAGTTTTGGGATTCCATTCTGAGTGATATTGAATGACATAGTCCCTGAGGGTAACTTATTTTTTTTCCTCATGCACAGTTTACATTACATGTTCATAAGCTTTCGTGGATGGTGCAAATGATCATTGTTATGGTTCAAGACATATGATGAAGCAAGTGTTTCCTATATTCTGTCTACTGGCAAAATATTTCTGTTTACATGTATCAACTATTGATAGAAGATGACTCTTTGAGGCTTGTGATAGTGTCTCATTGGCTAAAAGCTTCTTTTCATTTCTTATAACGGGCAATTTTAGTTCACTCATGGGCTTTAGGAAGAAGTTACCTGTGATCTTCACATATATAAACCACACATATCACACATATATTACCTTTATATTTAAAGGTAATATATTCTGTTAAAAATCCCTCAAATCTCAGTGTTGAGACATTTGCCATGTTTGTGCTGTATGTAAGTCTTTGCAGTATCATTTCTTTGAGTAATGAGGCAAAATGAAAAATGGTCCTTCATTTGACCTGCAAAATCACTCAATGCCCTAATCTTTTGTGGAGCGAGGATGGTGAGAAGGCTTAGCATATCAAGCATTTGATTTTGACTGACTCTCAGTAGAATATCAAAGTAGGTAGCTAGTCTGAATCACCCTCCATAAACTTAAGTATGCTGAAGATGCTGTACTGCTTCACATTCTGTAACTAACAGAATTCCATTTTCCAGAACCTGCTGGCATGATGGGAAGTCCAAGCTTGTTTAAAATTATATATGCTCTCCTTCCTCTGTGATTGTGCAGAGGTCCCAGGGTTATGCAACTCAGTAAGGCGTGGTGTGTCATCAGTGTCGTGATGGGGACTATAGGGGCAGCATCGTTCCTATCCCAGATGTTTCCTTAGGGTTCTAAGTCCCTTAACTCCATACTAGAATTGTGGGTCAGAATTCGAAAGTGATGTTGAGAATCCAGGAGCCCTGGAAGCTAGGACCTCTTCTTCCTCTGGGTCCCACCCAGCGGTTTCTCTTCCTGGCCCGACTACCTCCCTTAAGCAGAACAAGGTGCCAGCCCTCAGACCTTGGTCCCTCTGCTAGTCCCAGGATATCCTGCCCGCCCCCCTCCTCCCGCCCAGTTCTTCTCAGTGGTACTTTCAGTGGACCAGTCCAAATCTCCGAAATAAGAAATTACAGGGGAAGGCAGCTTAGTGTTTCAACAGATTATTTTGTCACAATAAATTTGAATGCTTTTTTGAAAAATGAATCCTAACATGCAGCATGACTTCTATCCATTTACTTCATGGAACAAAATAACCATTTGGGAAGTAAGGTCTGGTCTAGATGCAATGTAGGTTGGAGATCATACTAAATGTTAGCTCATAATTCCTTAGAGCAGGGTTCAAGATACTGTCTTGAAAAATGCTGTTGTCATCAGGGCCCTATTTCCTGCGAGAACTTATTTTATTAAGTTGTTAAGAACTTATTTTACTACTATACTAAACAGGTCTTTTGGAGAAGGAAATGGCAACCCCCTCCAGTGTTCTTGCCTAGAGAATCCTGTGGACAGAGGAGCCTGGTGGACTGCTGTCCATAGGTTTGTACAGAGCTGGACACAGCTGAAGTGACTTAGTATGCATGCATGCACTGGAGAAGGAAATGGCAACCCACTCCAGTATTCTTGCCTGGACAATCCCAGGGATAGAGAGCCTGGTGGGCTGCCGTCTACGGGGTCTCACCAAGTCAGACGTGACTGACGCAACGCAGCAGCAGCAAACAGGTCTTTTACCAGGGAGGCCTTCATAGCTTCCATACTTTTCCACAATATACTTAAAAAAAATATGAACGAACAAACAAGTAAAGAATGCAAATTGGTTAGCCTCCTTCACTAACAGGAATCGTACAGCTCCCTAGTCCACACCATAGAGCAGCCGAGTGGTGAGATAGGAGAAGGCCTCACAGCACACCTTCTGGCCTCCTCTGGAATAGCATCCTTGCAGGAGTTACTTCCATTTGGAGGATTTAAAAAAGGGCAAGGCTTACAAATATTTGATCATTATAACACCAGAAACACAGATTGGCCATAAACAAATATGGAAGAGACATAGAAAGAACATTCTATTCGTGTTTGTGCACAGTTGATTAGAGAAGTGTTCTTTTTTCCTCTTTTTTAATACTGTAATTCTAAATGTTCTTAGAGGTGTTTGGCCTTTGGATAAGAATAAGTGTCATTCACATGGTTTAATTGTAGCAATTCTCCTGCCTTTGTTTCAGCTGTTCAGTTCAGTTCAGTCACTCAATCGTGTCCAACTCTTTGCAACCTCATGAATCTCAGCACGCCAGGCCTCCCTGTTCATCACCAACTCCCGGAGTTCACTGAGACTCACATCCATCGAGTCTGTGATGCCATCCAGCCATCTCATCCTCGGTCGTCCCCTTCTCCTCCTGCCTCCAGTCCCTCCCAGCATCAGAGTTTTTTCCAATGAGTCTACTTTTTGCATGAGGTGGCCAAAGTACTGGAGTTTCAGCTTTAGCATCATTCCTTCCAAAGAAATCCCAGGGTTGATCTAGTGGTTGATCTAGTTGGTCTAGTGGCTTCTAGTGGTTTTCCCTACTTTCTTCAATGTAAGTCTGAATTTGACAATAAGAAGTTCATGATCTGAATCAGTCAGCTCCCAGTCTTGTTTTTGTTGACTGTATAGAGCTTCTCCATCTTTTGCCGCAAAGTATATAATCAGTCTGATTTTGGTGTTGATCATCTGGTGATATCCATGTGTAGAGTCTTCTCTTGTGTTTTTGGAAGAGGGTGTTTGACATGACCAGTGCGTTCTCTTTGCAAAGCTCCATCAGCCTTTGCCCTGCTTCATTCTGTATTCCACAGCCAATTTTGCCTGTTACTTTAGGTTTTTCTTAGCTTCCTATTTCTGCATTCCAGTCCCCTGCAATGAAAAGGACATATTTTGGGGGTGTTAATTCTAAATGGTTTTGTAAGTCTTCATAGAACTGTTCAGCTTCAGCTTCTTCAGCATTACTGGTCGGGGCATAGGCTTGGATTACCATGACATTGAATGGTTTGCCTTGGAGACTAAGAGATCATTCTGTCGTTTTTGAGATTGCATCCAAGTACTGTATTTCGGACTCTTTGTTGACTATGATGGCTACTCCATTTCTTCTAATGGATTCCTGCCCACAGTAGTAAATATAATTGTCATCTGAGTTAAACTCACCCATTCTGGTCCATTTTAGTTCGCTGATTCCTAAAATGTCGATGTTCACTCTTGTCATCTCCTGTTTGATCACTTCCAATTTACCTTGGTTCATGAACGTAACATTCCAGTTTCCTGTGCAATGTTGCTCTTTACAGCATTGGACTTTGCTTCCATCACCAGTCACACCTCCAACCGGGTGGTGTTTTCGCTTTGGCTCTGTCGCTTCCTTCTTTCTGGAGTTACTCTCCACTGATCTCCAGTAGCATATTGGGCACTTACTGACCTGGGGAGTTCATCTTTCAGTGTTCTATCTTTTTGCCTTTTCATACTCTTCATGGGGTTCTCAAGGTAAGAATACTGAAGGGGTTTGCCATTCCATTTCCAATGGACCACATTCTGTCAGAACTCTCCACCATTATTCGTCCGTCTTGGGTGGCCCTACACAGCATGGCTCACAGTTTCATTAAGTTAGACAAGGCTCTGGTCCGTGTGATTAGATTGGTTTTCTGTGATTGTGGCTTCAGTCTGTCTGCCCTCTGATGTCCTCTCTCAGCATCTACCCTCTTAACTGGGGTTTCTCTGACCTTGGACATGGGCTATCTCCGCTTAACTGCTCACCCCTCCAGTGCTGCACAGCCGCCACTCACCACTCAGGACCACTCTAAATGAAAGCTTTAATTTTGAAATTGCAAAGAAGCTTCATTTTTAGGTTTTCATTCATCTTGTCATGTGAGCCACCAAAAGCTTTACTCAGAAATTTTGCCTATGTTTGGCTGGATTTCTACATTCTTGACAATAATGCTATGTAGCTTTATCCTAAGAATAAATATCACCAAGGAGTTACATCATTATGTAAGACTATATTTACTGTTTCACAGGCAGTGAAGATTTTCATCTTATGTTTGTGAACTCTGAAAATTGACAAAAAGCAAAACAATGGTAGAAAAGTTATGTGGGCTGTGAGTGATTAGGAGGAGTGTGGGATAAGGGCCAACAGAATTTTAGATTTCTGGCTTTTTTTTTTTTTTTACGTTTTATTTATGTATTTTTGGCTGTTTTATGTCTTCATCGCTGTGCAGGGGCTTTCTCTGAATCCAGCTTGAACATCTGGGAGTTCACGCTCATGTACTGCTGAAGCCTGGCTTGGAGAATTTTTTGAGCATCACTTTGATAGCGTGTGAGATGAGTGCAATTGTGTGGTAGTTTGAGCCTTCTTTGGCATTTCCTTTCTTTGGGATTGAAATGAAAATTGACCTTTTCCAATCCTGTGACCACTGCTGAGTTTTCCAAATTTGCTGGCATATTGAGAGCAGCACTTTCACAGCATCATCTTTCAGATAGCTCCTGGGAATTTCATCACCTCCACTAGCTTTGATAGTAGTGATGCTTTCTAAGGCCCAGTTGACTTCACTTCCAGGATGTCTGGCTCTAGAGGAGTGATCACACCATCATGATTATCTGGGTCATGAAGATCTTTTTGTACAGTTCTTCTGTGTATTCTTGCCACCTCTTCTTAATCTCTTCTGCTTCTGTTAGGTCCATACCATTTCTGTCCTTTACTGAGCCCATCTTTGCATGAAATATTCCCTTGGTATCTCTAATTTTCTTGAAGAGACCTCTACTCTTTCCCATTCTGTTGTTTTCCTCTATTTCTTTGCACTGGTCACCGAGGAAGGCTTTCTTACCCCTTCTTGCTATTCTTTGGAACTCTGCATTCAAATGGATATGTCTTTCCTTTTCTCCTTTGCATTTTGCTTCTCTTCCTTTCTCGCTATTTGTAAGGCCTCCTCAGACAACCATTTTGCCTTTTTTCTTTTCTTTTTCTTGGGGATGGTCTTGATCTCTGTCTCCTGTACAATGTTACAAACCTCCGTCCATTGTTCTTCCGGCACTCTGTCTATCAGATCTAGTCCCTTAAATCTTTTTCTCACTTCCACCATATAATCGTATGGAGAATGTTGGATCCCACCAAAAAAAAAAGATACCCCATGCCCAAGGGCAAATGAGAAGCCCAGCCAGACAGTAGGAGGGGTGAAACTGCATTTAGAATTAAACTCTTTACCCACCAGAGAGAGTCAGTGGGCTCAAACAAACCTCCTGCACACCAGGACCCAGAGGCCCCACAGAGAATGAGCCAGAACTGTGTGAGTGTCTCCTGTGGAGGTACGGGTCAGCAGTGGCCTGCCCCAGGGACAGGGGCTCTGGGTGCAGCCAACTGGGTGTGGCATAAGCTGTCTTGGAGGAGGTCGCCATTAACCCCACCTAGAGCCGCCAGAACTTACACAGGACTGGGGAAACAGACTCTTGGAGGGCACAAACAGAACCTTGTGCACCAGGACCCAGGAGAAAGGAGCACACAAGAGACTGACCCAGACTTGCCCGTGCGTGACCAGGAGTCTCCAGTGAAGGCTGGGTTGGTGACCAGGAGTCTCCAGCGGAGGTGTGGGTTGGTGACCAGGAGTCTCCAGCAGAGGCATGGGTTGGTGACCAGGAGTCTCTCCCATCAGGAAGCTTCCATAAGCCTCTTATCCTCTCCATCAGAGGGCAGACAGAATGGAAACCAAGGCCACAGAAACTAAGCAATCTGATCACATGGAGCACAGCCTCGTCTAACTCAGTGAAACTATGAGTCATGCCGTGTCAGGCCACCCAAGATGGACAGGTCATGGTGGAGAGTTCTGACTAAATGTGGTCCACTGGAGAAGGGAGTGGCAAACCACTTCAGTATTCTTGCCTTGAGAAGCCCATGAATAGAAGATTGGTGGGTTTCTCAAATTCCGTGACCCAGCAAAACGCCTGTGCATTCTCTCTGAGAATTTGGGTGAACCCATATGACCTCATAGCACTTTTCCCTTATAGCAGAATTTAAAGTTATTTCCCTGGCTTTACTGTATGATATGCTCAGGCTAAATAGTCAGCTACTGTGTGTGTGACAACTATTGTTTTCATACTCCTCTCTTGCTAGTGTTCTATCGTGTCTATTTTGGTTGACTGCTTTAGATTATAGGTTCCTAGAGTATAGAAAGTAAATTTGCTTAAACAACCTGTGCACGTTGGAAATCGATAAATTTATTTTAATTATGATAATCATGTTCCCATATTAATATTTATTAAAGCACGTGCTAAGGAAAGTAAATATTAGTCTTCAAATTGTATAAGATTCTTAGTGAGAAAAGTTAGATAACAAATTAACCAATTGCCATCTTTTAATTGTTAATTCTTTTACATTGAAATTCCCCTTTTCTTTGACCATGCATTTAATTTATCAACATCTTCACTAATTTTTCTCTTGAGAGTCTGTACATTTACCAAATCAGTACCTGGCACCTGGTCATACTGCCTTCTCTTTATCTGACTTGGAGAAGGAGGACTGTTTTATTCATAGAAAGTGGCAAGCCTAGTAAAGATGTAATTACAAAAGGGAACAGTCATCTCCAAATGCAGAAATGAGTTATCTTGGTTATATGTCATGAATGCAGTAATACATGGTTAGAATCATGTTTTGTCTTTTAAAGGTATAAAGGATCTCTGTTCTCCACTCACAGCCTTCTATTTGGTGTGATCCATTTCAATTTAAAATTTGTATCAAATATGCATTCAATTATTTAGATTTCAGTGCAATTTAATAAGCATTCTTATTAGCGTTCTCTATTGTGAACCCTTCAATTTTACTTCTGTGCTGAACTAAGGTTGCGCTGAGATGATTACATTAATAATACATCTCCATCCAAAATTAAAGTGCTGAGTAGAGAACATGCTAATAAGTTTCATTGATTTCAACTTGGAAATGGGTGCAGGCAATCAGAAAGCAGGTGCAAACCTGACTAGCAATGAACTACTGTGAAAATATTGAGTTGGGATCGGTGGCAAGATTCATAGCTGCGATCTGAGTTAGAAAAATGTTAAACTTAATGAAGTTGGAGCGATTAAAGCCTTCTGGGAGAAATGTGAATGCTTCATTATGCTTTTCAGATGATGGCTTTGAGGAATCAGAGTTCTAAACTCTGTCAGAGGGATTTCATTGGTTTGCTTCTACTTTCTGCACATAGATTGACTCTCAGTTTAGTTTTCTAAAAATCAAAGATGTGGTTAAAAACGCAGCTCAGAGTATTCAAATATGACACTGCCCATGTGCTTTTCTTTAAAATTAATTTGGATTTAATTTCAATATATATAAAACTGCTTTGTTACTTTTGCTAGTTCTGTAGTTACGTGCGTATTCCTTTTTATTCACTCTTTGCCCTTATTTTTATTTTTTGGGCTGTGCTGGGTCTTCACTGCTGCATGAACTTTTCTCTAGTTACGGCCAGCAGGGGCTACTCTAGCTGTGTGAGGGCTTCTTGTTGCGGTGGTTTCTCTGGTTGCGGAGCATCAGCTCTAGGGCATGTTCAGTAGTTATGCTCCCTAGCTCTAGAGCACAGTCTCAGTAGGTGTGGACCACAGGCTTTGTTGCTCCACAGCATGTGGGCATTCCCAGGTCAGATATCCAAACCCAGGCTTCTGCACCGGCAGGCAGGTTCTTCACCACCAACTCATCAGACAAGCCCTGGCCTCACCAGTTTTAAAGGATAGATGGTGATGTACATAAGAAGTGATTTTTGAGTTAATTGGAGGGCAAATTCTCTTAAATGCAAAGCAAAAGCAGTAGTAATATGTCTTTTTTCTTTTTTTTTTTGGTCTCCTTGAAATGCATACTTTCAGGCACTGTACTTCTTGATGCAGGTAATAATTCAAATGATCATTGTCATCGGAAACCTTCGATAACACATAGAAATTGATTTACTCACTAGAAAGGGAGAGGTTGATTTGGTTTTGTCATACAGTTTACAGTGGGTGCTGGATTAAAGATCAGTCCTCTGTTCTATGCCAATACCTATAGTACCTAATATCTAAAAGCATTATATATGGTTGAGGGGTTGCTCTTTAGGCATCGTCTTTGGAATTTGGAGCACACACTTAGAATCTAGGTGACCTGAGTTTCAAACCCTTTCCCAACCACTTTGTCTCAGTTTTCTCATTGAAGAAGTGGGGCCCATGTCGATGTCTGCTATAGAGTTGCTAAGATTAAGTGAGTTAATTCATTTAAATCGCTTGGTGCAATGCCAGGCACGTGGCCAGCACCCTGTACATGTTAACATGAGTGGTAGTCGTTGTTGCTGCTGCCCCATGCCTGCTTTCCCAGGAGTGGCCCTACAGCCTGCGTTGCTCCTTAGAGACACGGCTCCTATTGTCATTCATTCAAGAAAAGTCTCTTTCTTTGGCATTCTTGCTGAAATATCACGCTGCATCTGGTTTGCTTTCATTCTTGAGAAGTCTGAAATTGACTTTCTGACCCTTTCTACCAAATCCTTAAGCGTGGGTGTGTATGATGCCAGAGCATGCATTTTATTCATTGTATTGAATGAGAAGAGTGCTCTTGCTTGAATCAGGACCAGATCTACATTAATGACTGATTCTTATCCTGGGATTGTTGGAATGATATACAAAGAATAACTTGGCCCCGTGCATGACTCTCCCTCCTGAAGCTCTTTTCCTAAATCTTCTCAGCTACTGTTTTATTGGCATAATTTTAGTTTTTAATGGTCTTTCATGCATCTAAAGAAATAGAGGTCTCTTTTTTGCTGACGCCACTTCCAGTTTTGTGGTTTTAATTACATTGCCTAATTTCTCTGAGGCTGTTTGCTAATCTATAAACGAGGATGAAAATAGTATCTACTTGATACAGTGGTAGCTAGGATTTACTCATTTAATGAACATGATGTACCTAGTATACTGTGTGTGATCTTAATAGAATGTTGCTGTTGTTATAACCAGTAAATATTCTTTATAGTTATATTCCTGGCAAGATCCTGACAAGTCTTTCAGGCCACAGCTCTCCTTCTCACTGTGGCATTTGGTGAAGGCCTTTGCGCCACATGAAGGAAGTTTACTTAAGCCAGCCCCAGGCGGAATTGGGTACCAAGCCCATTCCCCAGGCCACACCTCCTCCTAACCTGCTGCCTCCTTGTAGCTGAGAATGGTCCTGATTCCTTCTACTTTCTTTACACTTGATTATGAATATTAATTTGTTCATCTCTTCAAGTATAAGCATTGGTCTTGGTGAGCTAGAGATCAGTATTTTCTTTCTTCAGAAAAAGCAAGTAATATTTAAAATGGAATAACTGAAGCAGGAAAAATGGGACGAGCACATACACAAAGAGGAAAAAGACACGCGTGATAGTTGGCACATGAAACATGCCAGTAGTCTTACGTGTTCTACAACAAAACGAAGGAATAGAAAAGCAGACTCTCAGAGATTCATATTCTTCATTAATGCTCAGCTAAGGGCTGGAGCCATCACCATGTGAACTGTTTTACCTGCTGATAACTAAATTAAAAGTGAGGAAATTGAGGCTGTATAAAATTTTCACTCTAGCAAGGATACAACCAGAAATTCAGCCATTGATTCATTATAATCAAATTATTCCCTTGTGCATTTTGTCTTCTCTGCTGGAAAGTGCTTAATGCTGTTGGTGACCTTATTAGGAAGCCCTGTGTCATTGTTTCTTAATTCATTTGATGGTAATGTTCATTAGAGTTTGTGAGGTGTACATGGAAGGTAAAATTAGCTGTTGTTAAGCTGCCAATACACATGCTATGGCCTTCAATTATACACTGATTCCTCCAGTTATTCATTTTAATTTTCTAAAGCAAGGGTCACAAGAACACATTTTCTTTGAATGAATAAGCACCACGGAAATTATTTGAGGCCACTGTGTTACATACTGTCCACTTTTCTTCTAGCAGCAGAAAATCCCAGAAGCTTTGGGAAAAACTGCCTGATTTTGTTTTGGATATCAAAAGGAAAAAAAAGAAGCTTGCAAAGGATTGTTGTGTATTTCCTTAGCTATGTTTGAAAAAGAAATTCAGCTTGGCCTATTTACGGATATGTATATGCTTCAGAAATATTGCTTCTCTCGTAGCAATTGGATATTTGTAGACATATCCTCAAGTATGAAATATCACAGTGGATTAAGTGAAATTGTGCAGATTACCTCAGTGAGCCATACCTACCATGAGGAGAAAGTTCCATGACCACACACATTTATTTCTAATTTGACTCTTCCCATCATAAGTGTGTACAAGTGTGTGCTTGCATGTGTGTGTTTGTCTGAGATTCTGCTTGACCACAGTTCAGTTGAGGGAGTATCTCTGTTTCCTGTTGATATTTGACTAATCCTTTCCATTTTTGTGACTTCCCGGGGCGAGGGGTGCAGGCTGCCATATGTCTTGTTGTTTAGTTGCTAAGTCATATCTGACTCTCTCGTGACTCTACGGACTATAGCCTACCAGGCTCCTCTGTCTGTGGGATTTCCAAGCAAGAATACTGGAGTGGGCTGCCATTTCCTTCTCCAGGAGATCCTTCTGACCCAGGGATCGAATCCATGCCTCTTGCACTTCCTACATTGGCAGGTAGATTCTTTACCACTGCAACACCAGGGAAGCAGTATATCTAGAAAGTGTCATATGCTAAATTTGTTTTCCTTCCAAATCATTAAAATATAAAAAAAACAGACCCAAAGCTTATTTTCTGCCTCGCTTATTGCTGCAGGAAATAGATGCTATAAAACTGACTTGCTGAATTTTCCACCCTCCCAGCCTCCACCTCACTTCACACCCATGATCTTCAATTTAGGGGTGTATTGTGGAACTTCTCTGGTAGTCCAGTGGTTAAGACATCAGCTTCCAGTGCAGAGGGGTGTGGTCTCCATCCCTAGTTGGGGAGTTAAAATCCCACATGACTCCTGGACAAAAAAAATGAAAACATAAAGCAGAAGCAATGTTGTAACAATTCAATAAAGACTTGAAGAGTGTGTATTGTGAAATTCAGTTCAGTTGCTCAGTCATGTCAGACTCTTTGTGACCCCAAGAACCGCAGCACACAAGGCTTCCCTGTCCATCACCAACTCCCAGAAATTACTCAAACTCATGTCCATTGAGTCAGTGATGCCATCCAACCATCTCATCCTCTGTCATCCCCTTCTCCTCCTGCCTTCAACCTTTCCCAGCATCAGGGTCTTTTCAAATGAGTCAGTTCTTCACATCAAGTGGCCAAAGTATCAGAGTTTCAGCTTCAGCATTAGTCCTTCCAATGAATATTCAGGACTGATTTCCTTTAGGATGAACTGGTTGGATCTCCTTGTAGTCCAAGGGACTCTCAGGAGTCTTCAACACCACAGTTCAAAAGCATCAATTCTTTGGCGCTCAGCCTTCTTTATAGTTCAACTCTCACATCCATATATGACCACTGGAAAAACCATAGCCTTGCCTAGAAGGACCTTTGTTGGCAAAGTACTGTCTCTGCTTTTTATTATGTTGTCTAGGTTGGTCATAGCTTTTCTTCCAAGGAGCAAGCAACTTTTAATTTCATGGCTACAGTCACCATCTGCAGTGATTTTGGAGTTCCCCCCAAATTGTCTCTGTTTCCATTGTTTCCCCATCTATTTGCCATGAGTTTTCTGAATGTTGAGCTTTAAGCCAATTTTTCCCCTCTGCTCTTTCACTTTCATCAAGAGGCTGTTTAGTTCCTCTTCACTTTCTGCCATAAGGGTGGTGTCATCTGCATATCTGATTGGTATTTCTCCTGGCAATCTTGATTCCAGCTTGTGCTTCATCCAGCCCAGGATTTTGCATGATGTACTCTGCATATAAGTTAAATAAGCAGGGTGACAATATACAGCCTTGACGTACTCCTTTCCCAATTTGGAACCAGTCTGTTGTTCCACGTACAGTTCTAACTGTTGCTTCTTGACCTGCATACAGATTTCTCAGGAGGCAGGTCAAGTGGTCTGGTATTTTCCTTCTCTTTTAGAATTTTCCCCAGTTTTTTGTGATCCACAGTCAAAGGCTTTCATGTAGTCAATAAAGCAGAAATAGACATTTGTCTGAAACTGTCTTGCTCTTTGGTGATCTTATGCCTGTTAGCAATTTGATCTGTGATTGTTCTGCCTTTTTTAAAACCAGCTTGAACATCTGGAAGTTCACGGTTCATGTACTGTTGAAGCCTGTCTTGGAGAATTTTGAGCATTACTTTGCTATCATGTTAAATGAATGCAATTGTGCAGTAGTTTGAGCATTCTTTGGCCTTTCTTCTCTTTGGGATTGGAATGAAAACTGATCTTTTTCAATAATGTGAAATTACTCTACCTCATTTCTACCTCATTATCTGGGAGAAAGGAACCAGTGAGGAGGTACACTGTGTCTGTAGAGCTCAATTAATTAGTAATTTTCAACAAATGCTAATTAATGAAAAATCCAGGATTCTCTACTTAGGTATTCATTTATTGGTGCATTCTAAATACAGTTATTGAATACCTGTGTTATTTAGGTATCACATATGTAAAACCGTATTTATGGAGTATGGCTATTGAAAATTCATTGCAACATGTTCATCCTAGAGTTAATTGGCTTATAGCACAGCAAACACTGGGAAAGACCCTGATACTGCAAAACACGGAGGGCAGGAGAAGAAGGAGGCAGCAGAGGATGAGATGGTTGAATGGCATCATCGACTCAATGGACATGAGTTTGAGCAAACTCTGGGAGACAGGGAAGCCTGGCATGCTACAATCCATGGCATCACAGAGTTGGAACAACAACTATAATAAACATAATTTCAGGTAGTTTCTAATGTAGAAAAAAATACAGGAACTAGTATACAGAAGTACAAATATAGAATGCAGTAAATACAGAATCCATGTGTATAGTGACAAGCTACATTTTCTTATTCAATGATTTTCTGATACATATAGAATATTGATGTGATTGCTGTCATATCTAACATTTATAGATGTCAAAAACTGGAAATAATTTACCCTGTACTTTTATTTTCCTCTGTTATGTTTTCATTCTTTAGTGTTTTGTTGTCTCTTTCATTCCAAGTTTTTTTTTGCATGCATATCTGTCTCTTGACAGCCTTTTGAGTACATAGATACACACCCTGTTCAGACTCTTGTGGATATTTCAGCATGAAAATAGTGAAGATAGCAGGTGATGTGTGAAATGCTGCCACGGTATTGATTTTCTTGCCACACAAACAGGAACAAACTGAATTACTGCCATCACCCAAGCCTTTTGATAATTATGGGCAAAGGCCAAGGTTAAGCTGAAAGGTGAATTGTATTTGGAATGTAATATGACATATGGATTTTTGGGAAAGGATGGAGGTTGAAGATGGAGAGATAGTGAACTTTGCCCTGTTACACAGTATGCATTTGTTGGACCAAGATTAAAATTCTTCTGTAATAGGCAGACATGTCCCCTTCAAATAATATAGCTATTATTTGAACTGTAGATAAGGTGGTTGAAAAAATTGTTACCTAAAAAAAAAAGAATCTCATAATTGGTGATTGATACACATCACTGACAAAATGATGTAAGTTTACTGATTTTAAGATACCAAACAAAACAGTGAGAAAATAATATTTCATCCTTAGTACTAGGAGCTCTGGCTTGTAGGCTTCTAAATTTCAAATTAAAAATTTCTGGTTTCCTGCTTTGATGTTTCCTCAGAATTGTTTTCTTTTAGTTTTCAGAAACCTGAATTCTTCAAATGTAGACATTCCATTTGCTTGCAAGTGATTAAAAAAATCTTGAGTTTAATATCTGAGTATATGACATCTGAGATAATATTCAAATCATGGTTTCAGTTAATCATCAAAATGTTGAACTCAATCAAATATCTTTTGTTTTCCTCTAAATAAACATTTTCCCATGTTTTTGCATTTTAGTCACTTGCTTTATAATGATGTAAAAATATAATCTTGTAGACTCTGTGGTCCTAGTCAATAATGTTTAAGATAGAAAACTTGTTAGGCAATAATTTCTCCTTTTAAAAAAATCTGTATGAGCTTTGGTTATGTTATCTCACACATCTCAGCACTTGATTACATTCTTCCATTTAATTTTTTTTGTTTTATATTGAATGTCATATCTCATATATAGTGGTAAACTTCTTCAAGGCAAGCAACATAGAAAACCCTCAGAATTATCACCTTTTCTGAGGCTAACGTGCCATAGTATAAATGGTATCATGCTGTGAAAAAATAAGAAAGAAAGTGAAAGAATTCTAAATCCAGCAAAGTGAAAAGTCCACATGGCCCTGGTGGTAGAGACGGCCCAGTCTTCTGGTGCTGGACAGTAGTGGTCAGGACCTATGGGGAACATGGCCAGGAGCAGACAGTGATGAAAGAAGAGAAGGGGACAGAGATAAGAGCAGCAGAACGATTATTGGTAGTGACGAGGGACAGGGAGAAGGGCCTGAGTGATAGCAGTTTTTCACATGAATGAATCAGAAATGCACTACATAAGTCAGGTGTATAATTATTGCCTCTAGGTGGAAGGTTATAACAGTCTAATACTCTTGCAGGATTAGGTATATAATGAAATATTGATTTACATTTTCTAGTCCAGCCCTGTCCAGTAGAAATATAACACAAGCTGAATATGCAATTTTAAGTTTTCTAGTCACTATATCTCAGTAGTAAAAAGAAACAGAGGAAATGAATTGTCATCATAGAGTGCAGATGACACCACCCTAATGGCAGAAAGTGAAGAGGAACTAAAAAGCCTCTTGATGAAGAGGAAAGAGGAGAGTGAAAAAGCTGGCTTAAAACTCAACATTGAAAAAACTAGATCATGGTATCCAGTATCATCACTTCATGCAAACAGATGAGGAAACAATGGAAAAGTGAAAGACTTTATTTTCTTGGGCTCCAAAATCACTGCAGTTGGTGACAGCAGCCATGAAATGAAAAGATGCTTGCTCCTTGGAAGAACTGCTATGACAAACCTAGACAGCATATGAAAAAGCAGACACAAATCACTTTGCTGACAAAGGTGCATACAGTCAAAGCTATGGTATTTCCAGTAGTCATGTACAGTTATGAGAGCTGAAACATAAGGAAGGCTGAGGGGGAGGAACAAGGTGGCAGAGGAGTAGGTTGACGTGAAATACATCTCTCTCCATGGATACAACAGGATTATACGTTCAGACACAGAATTGCATGCAGAACACCAGCTGAGAGCCGACAGGAGTACCTTGCCAGCTGAAAAGAATATATAGACCCACTCAAAACTCGAGATCAAGTCCTCAGCTTTTGAGTGGGAGCACTGACTCCAGGACACTAGACTACCAGATGACTCACCCTAGGGGTATCAAATAGTGAGAACTCACACAAAGGAAAGCACTGTAATACTAGACCTGGCATCACCCAACCACCAACAGCACCCTGTGCAGGACTCCTCATCTAAACAGCAGACAAAACAAAAATGCAAACCCAGTCATCAGCAGACAGGATTACCTTGCCCATCAGAGGAAAAACAAACAAAAAGTCTCAGCACAGATCTCACCCTGTAAGAAGCTTACACAAACCAATGAGCCAACCCTAGAGGGCAGAAACCAAAAGGAAGAAAGAATTCAACTTTGAAGCCTAGAAAAAGGAGACCTCAAACACACACACACTCAAAAATAACGAAAAGGCAGATAAATACTACACAGGTGACGGAATGAACTAGAAACACAGAAGTCCAAATAAATGAAGAGGAAATAGGCAAACTACCTGAAAAAGAATTCAGAATAATGATAGTAAAGATGATCAAAAACCTTGGAACCAAAATGGAGAAAGTGCAAGAATCAATTAACAGAGACCTAGATGAATCAAGGAATAAACTTGCAGAGACAAATAACACAATTACTGAAGTTAAAAATACTCTAGAAGGAGTCAAAAGCAGAATATCTGAAGCAGAAGAATGAATCACTGAGCTGGAAGATAAAATGGTGGGAATAACTTCTGAAGAGCAGAATAAAGTAAAAAGAATGAAAAGATAAGAGGAGCGAGGAAAAGACTGAGGATAGTCTCAGAGACCTCCGGGACAATATCAAACGCACCAGCATTCGAATTATAGGGGTCCCAGAAGAAGAAGAGAAAAAGAAAGGGTACGAGAAAATTTTTGAAGGGATTATAGTTGAAAATTTCCCCACCATGGAAAGGGAAATAGTCAATCAATTCCAAGAGGCACAAAGAGTTCCTTACAGGATAAACCAAAGGACAAACAGGCCAAGACACATACTAATCAAACTGACAAAGACTAAACACAAAGAAGGAATATTAAAAGCAGCAAGGGAGAAGCAACAAGTAACATACAAAGGAAATCCCATACACTTAATAGCTGATCTTTCAGCAGAAATTCTGCAGGGCAGAAGGGAATGGTAGGATATATTTAAAATACTGAAAGGAAAAAATCTACAACTAAAATAACTGTACCCAGCAAGGGTCTCATTCAGAATTGATGGAGAAATCCAAAGCTTTTCAGACAAGCAAAAGTTTACAGAATTCAGTACCACCAAACCAGCTTTACAACAAATGTTAAATGGACTTACATAATCAAGAAATACAAGGGAAGAAAAACGATCTACAAAATCAACCCCACAATTAAGAAAATGGCACTAGGAACATATATTATCAGTAATTACTTTAAATGTAAAAGGATTAAATGATCCAGTCAAAAGACACAGACTGGCTGAAGGGACACAAAAATAAAACCCATATGTATGCTGTCTATAAGAAACCCATTTCAGACCTCAAGACACATATAGACTGAAAGTGAGAGGGTGGAAAAATATATCCCATGCAAATGTGAAGCAAAAGAAAGCGGGAATAGCAATCCTCATATCAGACAAAATAGACCTTAATATAAAGAATATTACAAGAGATAATGATCAATCCAAGGGGAAGTCGTAACAATTGTAAATATCTGTGCACTCAACATAGGAGCACCTCGGTGCATAAGACAATCACCAACAGACAGAAAAGGGGAAATTGACAGCAACACAATGATAGTAGGAGGCTTTAACACCCCACTCACACCAATGGACAGACCCTCAAAACAGAAAATTGATAAGGAAACGTTAGATGAGATGGATCTCATTGATATCTTCAGTTCATTCCATCAAAATGCAGAAGAATACACCTTCTTCCTAAGTGCACATGGAACATTCTCCAGGACAGACCATATCTTGGGCCACAAATCAAACCTCAGTAAACTTAAGGAAATTGAAATCATATGAAGCATCTTCTCTGACCACAACACTATGAGATTAGATATCAATTACAAAAAAAAAAACCAAAACAAAACCTGTAAGAAACCCAAACACATGGAGATTAAACAATACATTTTTAAATAACCAGCAGGTTACTGAAGAAATCAAAAGGGAAATCAAAAAAATTCTAGAAACAAATGATAATGAAAACACACAACTCAAAACCTATGGGATGCAGCAAAAGCAGTTCTAAGAGGGAAGTTTAGAGCAATACAATCCTACTTCAAGAAATAAGAAACATAGAATAGACTGCATAACTTTACACCTAAAACAACTGGAAAAGGAAGAACCAAAAAACGCCAAAACGCGTAGAAGGAAAGAAATAATAAAGATCTGAGCAGAAATAAATGAAAAAGAAATGAAAGAATAGTAAAGATTAATAAAACTAAAAGCTGGTTCTTTGATAAGATAAGCCAAGTTGACAATCCTTTAGCCAGACTCATCAAGAAAAAAAGAGAGAAGAATCAAATTAACAAAATTAGAAATGAAAAAGGAGAGGTTTACAACAGACAATGCAGAAATACAAAGGATTATAAGAGACTATTATTAACAATTATATGGCAATAAAATAGACAACCTGGAAGAAGTGGACAGATTCTTAGAAAAGTTCAGTCTTCCAAGACTGAACCAGGAAGAAATAGAAATTATGAACAACCCAGTTATAAGCACTGAAACTGTAGTTGTGATCAAGAAACTCCCCAAAAAACAAAAGCCCAGGATCAGATGTCTTCACGAGATAATTTTATCAAATATTTAGAGAAGAGCTAATGCCTGTCCTTCTAAAACTCTTTCAAAAAATTGCAGAGGAAGGAACATTTCCAGCCTCATTCTGCGAGGCCACCATCACCGTGATACCAAAGCCAGACAAAGGCAACACACAAAAAGAAAACTCCAGGCCAATATCACTGATGAACATAGGTGCAAAAATCCCCAACAAGATTTTAGCAAACAGAATTCAACAATACATCAAAAAGCTCATACACCGTGATCAAGTTCCTGGATTTATTCCAGGAATGCAAGGATTCTTCGATACACCATATTAACAAACTGAGAGATAAAAACCATATGATCATCTCAGTAGGTACAGAAAAAGCCTTTGACAAAATTCACCCAACTCAACGTAGTAAAGGCCATATATGATAAGCCTGCAGCAAACATTATTCTCAGTGCTGAAAAACTGAAAGCATTCCCCCTAAGATCAGGAATAGACAAGGATATCCACTTCCACCACTATTATTCGACATAATTCTGGATGTCCTAGGTACAGCAATCAGAGAAGAAAAAAGAATCCAGATTGGAGAAGAAGTAAAGCTCTCACTGTTTGCATATTCTCAATGCTGAAAAACTGAAAGCATTCCCCCTAAGATCAGGAATAGACAAGGATATCCACTTCCACCACTATTATTCGACATAATTCTGGATGTCCTAGGTACAGCAATCAGAGAAGAAAAAAGAATCCAGATTGGAGAAGAAGTAAAGCTCTCACTGTTTGCAGATGACATGATCCTGTACATAGAAAACCCTAAAGTTAGTATCAGAAAATAACTAGAGCTAATCCGTGAATTTAGCAAAGTTACAGGATACAAAATAAATACACAGAAATCACTTGCATTTATATATACTAACAATGATAAATCAGAGAAATTAAGGAATCAATCCCATTCACCATTGTAACAAAAGGAATTAAATATCTAGGAATAAACTTACCTAAAGAGACAAAAGAACTGTACACAGAAAATTTTAAGACACCGATGAACGAAATCAAAGAAGACATAAACAGATGGAGAGAGATTCCATGTTCCTGGGTAGGAAGAATCAATATTGTGAAAATGACTATACTACCAAATGTAATCCACAGATTCAATGCAATCCCTATCAAATTACCAATGGGATTTTCACAGATCTAGAACAAAAAAATTTCACAATTCGAATGGAAACACAAAGACCTCAAATAGCCAAAGCAGTCATTAGAAAGAAGAATGGAGCTGGGGGAATCAACCTTCCTGACTTCAGGTTATATTGCAAAGCTACAGTCATCAAGACAATATGGCACTGGCACAAAACAGAAATAGAGTCCAATGGAACAAGATAGAAAGCCCAGAAATAGACCCATGCACCTATGGGAGCCTTATTTTTGACAAAGGAGGCAAGAATGTACAATGGGGCAAAGACAGCCTCTTCAATAAATGGTTCGGGGAAAACTGGACAGCTACATGTAAGAGAATAAAATTAGAACACTTCCTAACACCATACACAAAGATAAACTCAAAATGGAATAAAGACCTAAATGTAAGACCAGAAGCTATAAAACTCTTAGATGAAAGCATAGATAGAACACTCATGTAGTGACATGAATCAAAGCAGGATCCTCTGTGACCCATCTCCTAAAGGAATGGAAAGAAAAACGAAGGTAAACAAGTGGGATCTGATTAAGCTTAAAAGCTTTTGCACAACAAAGGAAACTATAAGCAAGGTGAAAAGACAACCCTTAGAATGGGGGAAAATCATAGTTTGGAGAGCCCCTTGGATTGCAAGGACTTCAAACCAGTCAATCCTAAAAGAAGTCAGTCCTGAATATTCATTGGAAGGACTGATGCTGAAGCTGCAATACTTTGGCCACTTGATGTGAAGAGCTAACTCCTTGGAAAAGACCTTGATGCTGAGAAAGATTAAGGGAAGGAGGAAGTGGGGACGACAGAGGATGAGATGGTTGGATGTCATCACTGACTTAGTGGACATGAGTTTGTGCAGACTCCTGGAGGTAGTGGACAGGGAATCAGGCATGGTGCAGTCCATGGGGTCCCGAAGGGTTGGACACAACTGAACAACAGTAGAATTGAATTTTATTTCATCCTATGATCAACTGAAAATTTAGTGAGCATGATATGTGTGTGTGTGTATACAAACACATACATGTGTATGTAGGTACTAAGTTTTAGAAATCTGAGTTAGACTTGTAGTCACATTTCTATTGCTTAGTAGCCAGTAGTGACTGTAAAGGATAGTGAAGTTAGTATTATAAATAAATAATAAGTAAATAAAAGTATTTAATAAATAAAGTATTATTTCCTGTCTTCTAAAAAAAGCACGCCCAGTTTGGGGACATTTCTCACATCTGTATGTTGCCATTTATCATCTTAGAAGGAGTCTTTCATGTATAGTGTTTAGAAAATTCAGCAAGATGTTCCTAGTGTTGTTACAGTTGCACTGTGTCCTAGTGATGAGGAAAGCCCAGGAAGCCCCTGAGAATATTGTTAAAAGTTTGTGTTTGTGCAGATATATGATATGTACAGGCACATGTTCTCATGTAGTTCTCTGGGAGGAGAATTTGTGCCTGTTTTTTTTTCTTTCTGTGCCACTGTAATTTTTAATTGAAGGATATTTTCTTTACAGAATTTTGTGGTTTTCTGTCATACATTAACAAGGATTAATAGGTACGAGTCTGTGCCTTTTATTTAATTCTCCAAGGGGTCATGACATCTGTACTCCATCCCCCAAATAGATTAAAAATGTTGTCAGTGTTTATTTCCTTTATGTGAAGAGCCCCCATATTAAAAAAAAGTTGGTGAAGTGAAAATCAGAAGTGTAGTTAAAATTGCTAGAAAGCCTAAGATGTTGGTTCAAGTATACATTATAGCAAATGCCTAATTAGGAATCTGTGTTTCTGATGTACAGTATGAATTAAATTATGAGACTCTATAATAATGTATTCATTATCAAAACACAAGTCATTGTTTAATGCTTTAGGTTTTTAATGAAGTATTTACAGAACTTGGGAATGACACATTAATTAATATAACTTGTCTGGAGGCTCCACAGTCTTATTCAATGACACATTTCTGGCAAGTTTACCTATTCAAAGAGTGTGATGAGAATAACTTCAGTTTATCCAGGAAGCTTTATTTCTAGTGTAGCTTATACTATAGGATTTTTCAATCTCATATTTCCATGGGGGAGGAATGGAATTCTCTAGTTCAGTGATCTGTACCCTAAATCTATGTTATTTTGTTTCCCATGAGATATTTTCCTTGTTTAAAGAGATCAAAATTATATTTCCACTTTGATGTATTTTAGGATGAGAAGAAGTCTGTGTTCCATATTTCTTTATAAGAGGTATCAGATGGTGAAATCTTATTTCCTTTTTCTAAATAATTCTCCATTTAAAAATGCACTTGAAATGCAGAGACTGGAAAACACTTTTTAGCAATTTGTAATTATTAATTGATTACCAGTATATTGTACAAACTCCCTAGTGACTTGGCTGTAGCCAACTGTAATACATCGCAGCATTAACATAAATTAATCATGAAAGAAAATAGGAGTTATGTGAAGAGCTGAAAATAAGATTAGAGGTGACATTCCCTCTAGAAAATAACAAAACGAGACAAAGGCTTTAGGGAGAATAGAATTGGATCATCTCACAGACAAGTAGAGAGGAAAAGCAGATGTCAAAGGATTGGTAACATGAGTGGGTGGAGTGAGGTGAAGTCCAGATTTGTGTACAGCCTGCACAGGAGACAAGAGGAGAGTGAAAAACTCATTGGTGGATCAAAAAGTGAAAGTCAAATCTAATTCAAAGCCATTTGGAAAGGATTAAAATGTAGTTAGTGAAGATAATTGTCACGGAGAAGACAAGTGATTAGAAAATAACAAAACGAGACAAAGGCTTTAGGGAGAATAGAATTGGATCATCTCACAGACAAGTAGAGAGGAAAAGCAGATGTCAAAGGATTGGTAACATGAGTGGGTGGAGTGAGGTGAGGTCCAGATTTGTGTACAGCCTGCACAGGAGACAAGAGGAGAGTGAAAAACTCATTGGTGGATCAAAAAGTGAAAGTCAAATCTAATTCAAAGCCATTTGGAAAGGATTAAAATGTAGTTAGTGAAGATAATTGTCACGGAGAAGACAAGTGAAAGTGAAGTCGCTCAGTCGTGTCCGACTCCTTGTGATCCTGTGGACTGTAGCCTCACCAGGCTCCTCCGTCCATGGGATTCTCCAGGCAAGAATACTGGAGTGGGTTGCCATTTCCTTCTCCAGGGGAATCTTCCTGACCCAGAGTTTGAACGCAGGTCTCCCGCATTGCAGGCAGACGCTTTAACCTCTGAGCCACTAGGGGGAAATTATATGGAATAAAAATGAGAAAATCCAAGAAATAGGTATTCAGCACAGCCTGGCAAAGCTGGTGCTCCTGAAGCCAGGCTCCATCATGACGTTTGGATGAAGTTCTCATCGTGTGGCTTGGGTCTCCCAGCTTTCTCTGAGCGTCCAAAGCTGACGTCTCGGTTGCGATGACAAGAAATGGACTTGAAGGAGTATTTGTGTCTTAGCCTGTTTGGGCTACAGACTTGTGTGGTTTAGAAACCACAGAACTTTATTCCACTTGGTTCTGGAGTCTGGGAAGTCCAAGATCAAGGTTCCAGCAGATTCCGTGGCTGCTCCATGGATCAGAGATGGTCATCACCCGCTGTGTCCCCACATGGCAAAAGGCGAGAGAGCACTCTTGGGTCTCTAAAAATAGTTTATATATAACACTTTATTTGTTTTGACTATGTGACCCTTGTTGCCGCGTGGGCGCCCTCAGTTGCAGTGAGTGCGGCTAGTCTGTAGCGGCGCGTGGGCTTCTGATTGCTGTGGCTTATTTTGTTGTGGATCACGGGCTCTAGGTTGGGCCTCAGTAGCTGTGGGCACGCGGGCTCCTTGGCTGGGGCTCCCAAGCTCGAGAGCCCAGGCTCAGGAGTTGGGGTGTGCAGGCTGGGGCTTAGTTGCTCTGCCGTATGTGGGACCTTCTTGAATCGGGGATCAAACCTGTGTCTCCTGCACTGGCAGATTTTTCACCCCTCAGCCACCAGAGAAGCCTGTCGGGTCTCTAAAGCGTCTGCCTACAGTGTGGGAGACCCGGCTTCTAGCCCTGGGTCGGGAAGATCCCCTGGAGAAGGCAATGGCACCCCACTCCAATACTCTTGCCTGGAAAATCCCATGGACGGAGGGGCCCGGTGGGCTACAGTCCATGGGGTCACCAAGAGTCGGACACGGCTGAGCGACTTCTAGTCCTGCGCAGAGGACTCTTTAGCACCTGATCACCTCCCAAAGGCGCTACCTTCTAGTATCACGCTGGGAATATGGTTTCAACATATGAATCGGTGGGGGACACAAACATTCAGTTTATAGCAATTTGCACCTATAATCCTATTCAAGGGGTTGACTTTGAAAATCACGTTGAACACAGGGACACGCTGTTTTGTGCCGGTCTCATCCTATCAGTAACCAGGGTCGTAGCTGGACCAGCCCTTGTGGTTCTTACTATGATTGTGAGATGCCCTCCTGATGGTTAGAACACAAAAATATGATAAAAATAGATTTATTGCTTAAAAGACTGGGAAACTACAATGCACATTTTGGGGAGGGAGCAGGCTGCAGGGGGTGTGGTTCCACTTTTATTGAGGTGGAGGGTGGGGGCCTAGGATTCCTAGGGCTCATTCTGTGTTGGTGAATTTAAAGCATAGAGCAGAAAGGTAGAGTAGAAAGAGGAAAAGAGCAAATAGTCCAAATCAGTTGTTGAAATCAGCCAAGATGTCTAAAACAAAGGAGCCTGCTATGGGGAGACGGCCCGGCTCTTTATCTAGTCTAGTGGCTGGCAATATGTTTCTGTAAGATAGCCAGTTTTCGAGTGGATGCCTCCTTGAAATGAAAGCCTGGGCAATCACAGCTTAAGTCAGGCACTTGTATTACAAAAAAGAAAAAAAAAACAAGCATCTGTGAGCCCTTGAACTACGCACACATACACACACACAGGACAGTATACAAATACTAAGATCTTCTCGGGTTGATTGGATTTGAAGTACATAACAATAGCGGTGCTGCTACGCTGGAATTTGCAGGTTTCAAAGACGTCCAGGCGCCCATGTGGCAGGGCCTTTCCTGTAGCTCATGTGGATTACTAGTTTGTGGAATGTGCGTTATGGAGAGGAGCTTAGCTTCAAGGTGGGCATAATTATTAAGGGGATGGGGCTGGTTAATAAATATGATACCATCACAGTATCTCTTCTGCTGACACATCTTCTCTTTTGTATGGTGTATATGTGTGTGTGTGTGAAGTAAATAATGTCTTGGAAAGGGAAGTGGGTAGCTACATATGAAATCAGGCAATACTTAGATGGACAGTCTCTGTGGATATTGATGTATTAGGAGTTCAGTAGTTTGGACTCTTATTTTTATAGAAAATATTGTTGTAATAAGAGTACAGCCAGAGAAGTCTGTATCCAGACAGTTGCTGCAGGAAAGGAAAGTGGTGCTTTTCTCTCTGGGGCAGGCAGAAGGGAAGGCTACTGTCAAAAGCCCTAGCAGTATTGCACTTGCCTTCTCCCTGCCCATCAAGTACTCGTTTGCCTCCGGCGTGCTGCAATTCATGGAGTCGCAAAGAGTCAGACACGACTGAGTGACTGAACTGATAAAAGAATCCATTAGGGATCTGGTACTTTCTTCTGAAACTCTGTGCTGAAGGTTCTCAGCAAAACCTTGGTTCACTTTTCCTCCTGCACTGTGAGCATATGTTTCTTCTCTAGCCCTTGACACTTCTGAGACCCCAACAAGAATGTTCTTACATATAACCTGTGACAACCCTCTTCAGCATTAATTGACCCAGCTTCTTATAGGCAGAAGTCCCTGGAGTCATTTATACCCACTGATTTTTGTAGTGGTACATCATTAGCTTAGGGGTTCTTTCATTTTCTTTCTTTCCAGCTTTATTGCAAAATAATTGACATACAACATTGTATAAGTTTAATATGTATTATGAGATGATTTGATTTGGGTTATTTCTTTGATTTGTTTACATATTGCTTCCAGCTGCAAGTCTCTCTTCGACCAGAGACTCAGCATTTTCTGGGAGATGAAGACTTGTTGAATTGCCTAATATGACATGGATACATCAGTCATCCTACTCTCTATTTACATATTTGACTGATGATACCCACAGATGGATGGTAAAGCTGTGTTGTTTTTACTGCTAGTATTTCAAGAAAGAAAATGTGTGCCAATAAAGTCTATAAATTTTAAGAGCTTTGTAACAAAGTGTATTTCTGTTAATCATAACAAAGGTAAGTAAGTTCAGATTTCCTGGTACACAGGAATAACTGCCCTCTGATAGAGCAGTAGAAAAGCTCTTCTCCCCACCCTGGTCACAGAGCCTGCTGTCACTGGGTAATGTACATAGTGCTTAAATGGAGATCTACACCACAAAGTGCAGAAACCGTTCATGCAGTCTGTAATGTCTAAGTCCGTGCGATGAGAATTTCCTTCCTTCCACTTTCCTTGGTAAACAGAACCTGAGTAGAATATAAAGTAGTCTTAATAAATAAGATTAATGAAAGTTGGTAATCAATGTATCTAACTCTGGATAATAAAATTTCCCAGTAGGAAATTTTCTCCCCAGCAGCCTTCTCAAAGTAATATTTATTAATCTTCCTCATACATGTGGTTGTGTGCTATGGGAAAAGATTTTTCTACTGAATGCTTGAATAGATTAGATATTTTCTACCCAGCATGTGGTGTATTTTAAGAGAATATTGGTTTTGCTGTTTTAGTGTATCGTGTGTCTATAAACAATATAATCTTTCAACTTGAGCCAAAATATTTGCATTTGAGAAATAGCTCATTTGCTTTATTTATTGTCTCCTGTTTCTTCCTGTCTGTGTCTGGTTACTCACAAGCTTAAGGAAAAAATAGTAATGATGCTAGATTTTGGATGTTGTTTACTCGAGCCAGTTGAATTTGTGTTCATTTTGCAGTGCTTTAAGCATATTGTCTTTGTGTGTCCCACTGTAGAAAAAGAACTGAAAATATTTAATTTTGGATAGCATCATTTTCCTCCTAATTGAGACCAAAAAATGTATGATCACTTCATCCTTTTTTTCTTTCACTGAATGAGAGAAAACATATTGATTGTACTCAAGGTCTGAATAACTGTTCATTAGAAAAGGTAATATTACATTTCCCTTTATAGATTTTTCATCACTCTGTAGTATATTAACAGTTGCACCCATTGCTTTAAACTTAGAGACACTTTACCCAAAATGTTTTCTAGGAGTTGATGTAAAATGCACTGAAGATACCATATTTAAAAATGTAACTAACAAACTGTTTTCAAGTAAGTTTTATGTTTGCAGACTTTTCAGAACTCTGTGTGTATGTATGTGTACATACATACATACACAACTACATTGCTTGACATTACAAAGTTGAGAGATCTTACCAAATTCTACCACCTAGGTAGCAAGTGAATGGTAAATATAAATTTAGAAAATCAGCCCCAAAGTCATTGTGGACTGGCAGACAGTATGTATTGGAGAGAATTGAGACTTATACTAAGCCAAGTTTTATAGGGTTGGCATAGATTTTGGAGAAATGGTTCCTCTACATCCAAGTGCTTGAGGAGTTGCGTCCACATTTCCTGTATGTTCTGCTCAACACCGTGCAGCTCCCTGCAGTGGGAGACTTCCAGACTCCCTCAGCCGTGCTTCTTGAGAAATTCCACTGAACTAGGTATGTATATGGAACGCCGGACAGCAAGACCTCCCACCAGAAGGCTCTTGTGGAAGCAGAGAGAATTCAGAAAAAGAAACGAATCAGAAATTAAAGGAATAGCCTGTCCATAAATGTCAGTTCTAGGGACAGAGTCACGTTTTTGTAACTCTTCTGGATATATACCCAGAGGACATGAAATCTGCATCGTGAAGGGATGCCTGCACTGCCATAGTTCTTGTGCTTATGTGCTTCACTGCATCAGGCATGGCTGACCCTGCGTGACCCTATAGACTGTAGCCCGCCAGTCACCTGTGTCCGTGGGAATCTCCAGGCAAGAATACTGCAGTGGGGGGCCATGCCCTTCTCCAGGGGATCTTCCCGATCCAGGGGTCAAACTCGCATCTCTTACATCTCCTGCATTGGCAAGAAGGTTGTTTAGCACTAATACCCCTGTGAAGACCACTCCTATTTATATTGAGGCATTATTCCCAGTAGTCAATATGTGAAAACCCATTTCTGTCATTGAATAGAGAAATTGTGACAATATACATGTATATCACTATATATGTGTGTATATGTATTATATATGCACATACATGTATATAAGGTGTATTATTATAATATGTTGGAATATTATTTACCTTAAAAAAGGAAATCCCACATTTGTGACAACATGGATGAACCTGGAGGTCATTATACTGAGTAAAAATAAGCTAGACACATAACTAAAGATATTGCGTGTTCTCAGATATGGAGTCTAAGTAAGTTGAATACATAGAAGCAGAGAGTAGAATCGTGGTTGCCAAAGGTGGGGGGGTGGAGGAAATGGGGAGATAATGACCAAAGGGTACAAAATTCCAGTTATGCAGGATGAATAAATTTGGAGCTATAATATACAGCATGTTGGCTATAGTTAATAATACTGTGCTGAATATTAGAAATTTGTTTGATTGTAGATTTCAGGTACTTACCACCCACCCATACACAAAAATTATATAAGAAGATGGCTATGTTAATTGGCTTTCTGTAGTAACCTTTTCAAAACCTTATATGGTACTCCTTAAATGTATGCAGTTATACTGAAGTATAGTTGATTTACAATGTGTGTTAGTTTTAGCTACACAGCAAAGTGATTCAGTTATGCATGTATGTATATCTGTTCTTTTTCAAATTCTTTTCCCAGATGGAAAATTACAGAATTATTGCACAATATTGAGTAGAGTTCTCTGTACTGTGTCCTTGGTGATGATCTGCTTTATATATAGGATTGGGTATGTGTCAATCTGAAACTGTTTATCCCTTCCCTTAGCCTTTCCCATTTGCCGACTATAAATTCATTTTCTATGTCTGTTAGTCTGTTTCTGTTTTGTACATAAATTCACTTGTATCATTTTTTTTAGATTACACGTATAAGTGATATATGTGTAATATACAGTGATTTGTCTTTCTTCACAATCACAAGAGTGATTTGTCTTTCTCTGTTTTATTTCACTTAGGATGATAATCTCTAGGTCTACCCATGTTGCCGAAAATGGCATTAATTCATTCTTTTTGATAGCTGAGTAATATTCCTTTGTATATTTGTACCACATCCTCTTTATCTGTTGATGGGTATTTAGGTTGCTTCC
>SJYX01008821.1:337121-349339 GCA_006410675.1 Oreotragus oreotragus
CCCATCTTTGCATGAAATGTTTCCTTGGTATCTCTAGTTTTCTTGAAGAGATCTCTAGTCTTTCCCATTCTGTTGTTTTCCTCTATTTCTTTGCATTGATCGCTGAGGTAGGCTTTCTTATCTCTTCTTGCTATTCTTTGGAACTCTGCATTCAGATGCTTATATCTTTCCTCTTCTCCTTTGCTTTCGCGTCTCTTCTTTTCACAGCTATTTGTAAGGGCTCCCAATCTGCTAAACTAAGTTGCACACAGTGGCAAACTAGACCCACTGCAGCTCTAGACACAAGGCTAGGACTCACCCTCCTGTATCTGTCCTGCAGATGAACCTGTGGATCTTATAAGAAATTCTCAGATATCACTACATCCTTGTAACCAATGGCATTTCCAATAGAACAAAATTAGGATTTGGAAGCAAGAGTTTTTCCCTCTGTTTCTATCCTGTTGTCATTTTTGGATAGCAAAACAGTATTAAAAAAAAAATTACTTCATGTATCGCCAGTTACCCTACTGGGAACCTGCTCAAGTAAAGGCTAATATTAAAATGGGCAGCCTGCAAGTCATCTGGAACTCTGTAAAGTAATATGGATAAAGTTTGCCCAACACAAGAATTTAGAAGAAGAGGTGTAAGATTTTAGTTCCACAGTGCTGCTAGTTAGGTCAGTGCATTTCTGGAAGTCAGATAAATACGACATCATGCTACTGCTATGTTAAATAAAGAGATAGTTGATATGGGACAAATCTATGGAGTATTTTTTGCTACTTTTTTGAGAAAAGAAAAATGAAAATCAGATTTTTTATAATTGATGTTTATTTAGTTGAAGATGTGTAGCATGTGGCCCTTTGAGATCATCCATGGTTTAAACTGGAATTTGCAAACTTGAGACAGAGAGTCCCAGTTTGTTTTAGGGAGATGTTTGGGTGGTGGTGGTGGGGACGTGGAAAGTAAGCTGACATTTAAAAATTAGAGGTTTTAATTTAAATACTTGGATGTTTCACTTCTGGGAATACGTGGAAGGTCAACCACGCTGAGCCTACCTTCTTATGTGGTGATATTTTTCTAAGACTCAGTCAATCCTGCTGTCATCTTTAAAGGAGTGCATGTGTTCCCTAGTCTACAGGCCCTGTGACTTTCTGTCATCTAAAAGTGAGGTCATGTGCAGTGTTATGCTGGTCATTGTTTTCTTAGCTCTGCAGACGGTGAAAAAACCTAGATTTGTAGCATTTGATTTTCCACCATGGCCAGATTCAGGTCACCTGGTGATGTCGTTGAACACAGAGTAGGGAAGATGCTCAGACAGCCTGGTGTGAGCTTGTCCTAGCCTACCGTGGTCAGTTTCGTTTATCATCACACTTGTATTATTTTTCTTATGGTAAAGAAATATTTCTCGATTCTTTTCTCTATTAAAATTGGAAACTTAAGACAAAAGACAAAATGCTTTAAAAAAAAAAAAAGGATGTTTTCTTGTGGTTCAATATGCAAATAACTGGCATGGTTTACTAGTTCGTGGTACCTGTCTGGACTTTCTAGGTATTTGTTTGCTCCCTGTGGTGTGAAGGACTCTGAGGATTCAAGAGGATTCTAAGGGAGCTTTAAGGAAGCTGTGCTATGGTGGAAAGCATAGCAGAGGAGCTCTTGGGAGTTTCAAGTCTTCAACAGATCATTAACCCCGTTGTTAATATTTTGAATCACAGACCATTATATTTGGAAGGAGCAAAAGCATCTCTGTCTAACCTAGTGTTCTAGACCCAGCTGTGTCTCCCCCGTCCTTGGTAACTTGCCTGATGGATGGCCCCACCACTGTAGCCACCATTGCATCTGCTAACAACTCCTCTTCTGGAGCAAGGTCCAACCATAGGGCTGCACACCCAAGGCCAAGCTCCAGGGCCAGACTGACAAAACTCCCTCCGAGAGTCCCCTCACAGCTCCCTGTCTCAGGGGAAATGTGGTCCCAAGATGCATAGGTTCTAGCTTCTGTCCCTTTAGTGAGGTAGAGGGGAAGATAAAGAAAACAGAAAGTATTAGAGGATTACATAACAGGGGTTGACTCTGACCAATGAGGAAGATATGACAGGAAGCAGTGTGTAGATAAAGTTCTCTCCTGCTTGCCCCAAGCTGCTGTGGTCCCATGGCCTCTCGGAGGACCCCCTCTCTCTGTATCTGAGCCACTGACTATTTCCTTGCAAACTTGATAATTAGCCCACCCTGTATTTTCTTTCCCTCCTTATCTGCTTTTCCCCCTTCCTCCTCAGCATAGCTGCCTTGGAGTTGCCCCTTCCGTTCAAGCCTCAGCCCATAATATTTGCCTCAGACTTGGGTTTTTAAAGGATCAATTTTAAGGTATTAGCCACTTGTCAAAGCAGGGATTCAAATAGATGGCCTTGGGACTACATCTACTTCTGCTTTCTTGACTATGCCAAAGCCGTTGACTGTGTGGATCACAACAAACTGTGGAAAATTCTTCAAGAAATGGGAATACCAGACCACCTGACCTGTCTCCTGAGAAATGTGTATGCAGGTCAGGAAGCAACAGTTAGAACTGGGCATGGAACAACAGACTGGTTCAAAATTGAGAAAGGAGCATGTCAAAGCTGTATATGGTCACTCTGCTTATTTAACTTATATGCAGAATACATCATACAAAATGCTGGGTTGGATAAAGCACAAGCTGGAATTAAGTTTGCCGGGAGAAATACCAATAACCTCAGATATGCATATGACACCACCCTTATAGCAGAAAGCGAAGAATAACTAAAGAGCCTCTTGATGAAAGTGAAAGAGGAGAGGGAAAAAGTTGGCTTAAAGCTCAACATTCGGAAAACTAAGATCATGGCATCTGGTCCCATCACTTCATGGCAAATAGATGGGGAAACAATGGAAACAGTGAGAGACTTAATTTTGGGGGGCTTGAAAATCACTGCAGATGGTGACTGCAGCCATGAAATTAAGACGCTTGCTCCTTGGAAGAAAAGCTATGACCAACCTAGGCAGCTTATTAAAAAGCAGAGATAGTTCTTTGCAAACAAAAGTCCATCTAGTCAAAGCTCGTCAAGATTTTTCCAGTAGTCATGTACGGATGTAAGAGCTGGACTATAAAGAAAGTTGAGTGGTGACGAATTGATGCTTTTGAACTGTGGTGTTGGAGAAGACTCTTGAGAGTCTCTTGGAGTGCAGGGAGATCCAACCAGTCCATCCTAAAGGAAATCAGTCCTGAATATTCATTGGAAGGACTGACGTTGAAGCTGAAACTCCAATACTTTGGCCACCTGATGCGAGTAACTGACTCATTGGAAAAGACTGATGGTTGGCAAGATTGAAGGCGGGAGGAGAAGGGGACAACGGAGGATGAGATGGTTGGATGCCATCACCAACTCAATGGACATGAGTTTGAGTAATTTTGGGGAGTTGGTGATGGACAGGGAAGCCTGGAGTGCTGTAGTTCATGGGATTGCAGAGTTGGCACCGACTGAGCAACTGAATTGATGTGACTACTATTTGAGTAAATATTTACTGTATTCTAAAGCAATTTTCATGCCAAGCTTTCAAGGGGTATACAGAATAAATATAATTCCTATTTCACATGCTTTGCAAAAAAAAAAAAAAATTATAAAATGTCTAATGGTTGGGACTGTTGGAGTCAGGGAAATCTGAGGTCAGATCCTGTTTCCAGTACTTGCCATCACTTGGTGTGTGATTGTGGCGAAATGTATAAAAAGTCTCTCCCAGCTTCGGCATTCTTAAAATATAGGCCTGTGACAATTTCACTCTGTGTCTTGGGCCTTGATGGAAACTGCCATGGCCTCGAGGAAGTTAGCCTTTGAATGACAAGGTGGGAGGGGACTGAAGATGGTTGATGAGTGTATGGTCCAGCCTGCTACTTTGTGCTAGATATGAGTCACACGGGTTCAGGTGGGGAGGTTATCTGACAACAGCATCTATACTACTGAAAGAGACTGGAAGGAAAGAGAAACTGCAGTCAAAACTAGAAATTGCAGTTGTGCTTGTCAGCTTGTCAGCTGAATAAAAGAATAAATAAGAAGTTAGTAAACAGCACCCAGGAATGTAAGATAAGATTAGATGAGACAGCTTTGCCAGGACGTCTTCTTGGGGCTATGGAAAAAGAAGAAGCAGAAAAGCACATTTTGGTTTCTCCCTGTTTCTCTTATCGGCATAGCTTAGGGGAAGTCTCTGTGTTAGAAATATTACTTCCCATACTGTTTTCTGTTTCTCTCAGGCAGTTTACTAATCACTGTTTTTCATTTTGATTTATTGAATATATCATTCGCAAATATCCAAAATCCTAAGAGGAGGAAAAATGAGAAAAAAAAAAATAATTCAACATAAGTTTTTTTTTTCCTGGCTAGCTGACATCAGTTAAAGGAATCTTTTGTTTGTGAAAAGTTACCCATTACCATATTTTTTAAGATTATTAAGTGTCATGAGATTAGAGTTTTGTGACAAAACATTGTGTTTGAAGTTAAAAATGTCTTTCAGAATATGTATTTGATCCACATTATGTAAATTTTTTGGACTCACTCTCCATTTCATAGTATTTTCATTTTGCAATGAAGAAAATTGAGGCTATGTTGATATTTATTGGTTCACAGTAATAGAACGTGGATGTTACTGAGTTCTTAGATAAACCTCAAAATGCATTTGGCAGAGAGGAGTTAACTAGAGGGTATTGGGTGACCCAAAGAACATTTGAGCAGTTAGAACTTGGACTCAGGGCTTAATTTTCTGGGACACTGAGTCAAGTCAAGCTGCTTAGCTGGCCTGTTGAGGAAGCTGATGCACCCAGCCATTAATGCTAGAAACTTGAACTTGTTGTATTGATGCCACTTGAACATCAGGAACTTGACTTTGCCTCCACTGAGGCCTCAGGATACTGGATGCCTACCAATGCCTACCATCCCCAGTGCCAGCAATATGGAAGCTGCCTGGAGAGCTTGTTTTCACTTGTGGCTCGCCTGTGAATTGATGGCTCAGTGGGTGCACCTGATGCGTGAAGCACAGGTCCTATGTCTGGGATCTGGCTGCAGTTTAACATCAACAACAGGGACGTGGGAATACCTCCAAACATGGAAAAGTCATTCAAAGGAAGATAGACTGCCACTAATCTGCCAAATTTAATGCGGTTGGGAGATTCTAGCGCTCACCTGCACTTCTGGTCCTTAGCTGGTGCCCTTCACCATTACGCTGTGCAGCCTCAGTACTGCCTCTGCTTTTTGCCAGTGCTTTGTGAGGGGAAATTCCTGGGCCAGTAGCATCGGCTCCCTGTAAAACCTGTAGGAATGCGGATGCCTCCCCAGATCTACAGAATGAGAGACACATGCTGCAACACAGCCAAGAAATTTTTTTTCAACTTTTTTTTTTTTTTTTTTTTGATGTGGACCGTTTTTAACGTCTTTACTGAATTTGTTGCAGTATTGCTTCTGCCGTTCTGTTTTTTATGGCCATGAGGCACGTGGGATCCTAGCCCGCCGACCAGGGATCAAACTCACCCCCAGCTTTGGAAGGCAAAATCTTAACCACTGGTCAGCCAGGAAAGTCCCCGTCATGTATGTTCAGCTAGTCCTCTGGGTGATTTTGGACTGACTGAAGTTTGAGAAGCATCATATAACTAAAGCTTCATTTTGAGAGACTTGGTACTTTTTGAAAGCTGGGGGAAAAGCAATGGAAAACCGAGTGAATTAGAAACCATTAACATATTTTTACATAGTTCCTTTACGATTCTTATCCATGTATATGTGATGTCTTCATTTATTAGGACTTCATAAACTCATAGTAATTTACTAGAGTTGAAATGTATCAAATAGAAGATTTGTTCCGTTGAGCTTTTAAATAAAGATGATGGGGTGCCAGAGATTTTTAACTCCATGTTACAGACCAGAAGTTCCCTTTATAACTGCACCTTAGAAGCAGAATCTTTTAATTTTGCATAAGCCCTGGAGGAGTTCTCTTGGCTGGGTTACTCTAAGGAGTCATTGGAAAACAAATGGCACTTGCCTGCTGCAAGGGTGGGAATGTGCATAAAGTCTAGAGGTAAGCATGCCTTTCCTCCAGGTCTGTCTGTGTGCTTTCATCTTTCTGAATTTAGAATTGCTGGCTTGTTATAAATTCTTAGCCACATCTACAATGAATGGGATAGGAGATGATAGAACAGATTGCAGGGTCCTCAATCACTTGTTCACTCATTCATCCAGCAGTTATTTATCAAGAAAATAGCTTGTTTTATTGTGCTTTTGCTTTATTGTGCTTCACAGATACGCAGATACTGTGTTTTTGAAAAACAGAACGTTTGTGGCAGTCTTGAATCAAGCAAGTCTGCTGCTGCTGCTAAGTCACTTCAGTCGTGTCCGACTCTGTGTGACCCCATAGACGGCAGCCCACCAGGCTTCCCCATCCCTGGGATTCTCCAGGCAAGAACACTGGAGTGGGTTGCCATTTCCTTCTCCAATGCATGAAAGAGAAAAGTGAAAGTGAAGCCGCTCAGTCTGTCCGACTGTTAGCGACCCCATGGACTGCAGCCCACCAGGCTACTCCGTCCATTGGATTTTCCAGGCAAGAGTACTGGGGTGGGGTGCCATTGCCTTCCCCGCAAGCAAGTCTACTGGTCCCGTTTTTGCAACAGCATTTGCTCACTGTCTATCTCTATCATATTTTGGTAATTCTCAAAATATTTCAAAGTTTTAAATTATTTTTATATTTGTTTATATCTGTACCCAGTGATCTTCAGTGTAGTTACTGTAATTGTTTCGGGGTACCACGAACCACATTTATGTGAGAGAGTGTACTTAACTGATCGGTATTGTGTGTGCTGACTGCTTTAATGATGGGCCATTCCCCATCTCTCTACCTCTCCTCAGACTACCTTACTCCCTAAGACACAACAGTATTGAAATTAGACCAGTTAATAACCCTACATTGGCCTTTCAGTGTTCAAGTGAAAGAAGAGTCAATCGGTATGACAAACTTGATTGTTGTCTTATTTTAAGACAATAGTTTAAGAAATTGCCATAGCCGCCCCAACCTTTAGCAAGCACCACCTTGCTCAGTCAGCAGCCATCAATGTTGAGGCAAGATCCTCCAGCAGCAAGAAAACTACAGCTTGCTGAAGGCTCAGATGATTGTTAGTTTTTAACAATAAAGTATATTTAAATTCAGTTATGCACATTGTTTATTTAGACATAATGCTATTGCTTAAGTATAGCGTATGTGTGTTGGTTGCAAAGTCGTGTCTGACTCTTTGTGACCCCATGGACTGTAGGCTACGAGGCTCCTCTGTCCATGGAATTTTCCAGGCAAGAATACTGGTGTGGGTTGCCATTTACTTCTCCAGGGGATCTTTCCAACTTAGGGATCAAACCCAGGTCTCCTGCATTGCAGGCGGATGCTTTATCATCTGAGCTACTAGGGAAGACCCACAGTATAGTATAAACGTTGACTTTTCTCTGCACTGGGAAACTGAAAAATTTGTGTGGCTCACTTTCTTGTGATGTTCATTTTATTGCTGTTGGATTCTTTTCCACTGAGCCACCTTGGAATCCCATATAACGTACTAACAATGTTCACAGAGTTATGTGTCAAGTGAAATACTTCAACACAAAAATTAATGGCTTGAAACTTACTTTGAGGAGAAGACAAGGTAGGTATGATTTAAGAGCACTGTTAGCTACTGAGAGTCTGCTTTGGATTGAGCGTTTTACTAGTCACTTAGACATTTACACTGCAGTCAATGTGAGGTAGGTGTGCTCCATGATAAGTGCTGGTGGGACAAACCCCATGAAAGAGCCGCTGTCCTGTCCTCCAGGAGTCTGTGCTCCAGTGGGAGACAGGCCTGGGTAATTTCAATACAACATGACCTAAATCCAAGAGCATAGGAATCTCTACCTATAAATATATGAACTGAAATCCATCACATGCTACACACACCCAACAGTCAGCCCAGGCCCAGTCAGGGACACCCTGTTCCATCACAGTGGATGCATGTGGGGCTGATTGACTTGTCTGGGATCAGTGGTCTCAGTGTGTCTGTGTTCTTCTGTTTGGATGCTGGAGAATGAGAAACTGGGGGAAAGATATGGGTATGTTATTTGACATCTGTAGTAGGGCTGACAGTGCAAGGTCCGAGTCAGCCAGATGGGTCTCCCTGTAGCCTTGGAACAAAGGTGATGTTGGGACGCACTCCCAGTACAGTGGGAGTCAGTAAGAGTTATAGTGGGCTACCCAACTAATAGATCTGTTTGGGTTTAAAACTAATGAGTAGGCACTCCTGAGACACAGAGATAAAATGACTTGACACAAAATATGTGATCGGTAAGTGGCAGGGCCAGGATTACTCTAGAGTGCCTGCTCTTAGCCATGCTATTAGAATGTCCACTTAGTCCTCACCACTAGATAGAGCAAAGTGAGGCTTAGGGACATAAAGGAAGACCCCTTGCTTGGGTGGTACACCTCTTAAGTGTCAGAGACACCGGGGCCTAATTACCTATCGATTTTGCTCCAAAGTCGTATCATACTTAAGCTAACTGTCAGGAAAAAACATTTGTACTTCAACTGTGTCATCTGTTGGGGCTCGTTTGGGCACAACTTGTCCAAATTCACATGGATACGATTAAATAATATTTCTTAGAGGCACAGCTGGGAAGACAATTTGAGTATCTCTTTTGGGGCTCATTCATTCTGGCAAGCCCTTCAAGAGGTAGTGTTGTGTGCTAGAGGGTGAGAACAAAAGATATTTACATTTCCCTGGCCCGATGCAACATTTTTTTTGCATGTTCCCCGATACAGACCTGTGCAGTCTCAGCTTAGTACTGGTCTTATCACTTGAGCAATTCAGACTTTTATTCCTTCAGAAAAATGTTAGCTTTTTGTTCCAAGGCGTCTCTGCAACCTGCTGAGAGCTGAAGTAACCTTTGGTCTGGGTGGCGTTAGATGCCACAGTTTTCACTGTGCAATATCTGCTTGTCACTTTCCTCTCGTGTTTCTGAAGGCTTTCATTCTCCTTTCAATGGACAGTATTATGTTTGTCCTTTGGGCACTCACTTGAAATGCAATTGTGAATTGACTGCTGGGTAAGTTACTTTAAAATGTACAAGATGCTCACAATAACTTAGCCATGGCTGGCTACATAATTTGGGGATGTGTTCCTGCATGCTCAGTCGCTAAGTCATATCCAACTCTTTGTAACCCCACAGACTGGAGCCCACCAGACTCCTCTGTCTACAGGGTCTCCTAAGCAAGAACACTGGAGTTGGTTGCTATTTCCTTCTCCAGGGGATCTTCCCGACCCAGGGATCAAACCCGCGTCTCCTGCATCTCTTGCATTGGCAGACAGTTTCTTTATCACTGAGCCACCTAGGAAACCCTTGGGGATGCCCAGGGAAACCTAATAACAGTAGGCATTTTGCATTTTTGAGAAGCTCAAGATAATGACCACAGAGCCTTACCCCCCCCCCACCCCCCAAGTGAGAGGCCCTTCTGAGCCCTGGGCCCTGTGAGACTGCAAGGACCACTTACCTGTGAGGCTGACTCTTTATTTTAGGAAAATTGTCTGAGGGGGTAATTCCCAAATGTCTGTGTTCTGATACTATTCTGTGGCAAAGCTTTCACTGTTGGTGGCAAATAGCGAAAAAAAAGAGGACAATTAAAAGTATGAGGTGATCTTACACATTTTATAAAATTTACTAAAGGACTAATGCTTTAACTTATATCATTTTGCCATTTAAAATAGCCTTTCTTTTTGAGGTTATTGCAATGACAGACATAAAGTTATCTCTATCTGACAAAAATAACACATGGCAACCCCCTGTCCTGGTGTTTCCTTCCTTCCGTGCCCCCTGATTTTACCCATTAGAAATTCCTCGTATCTTGGAACCATGGGTCTAAAGTACCTAATGAGAATATATCATTGCTTTCCCCAAATTTTTCATCAGGAGGTACCTTCAGAAAGCAACATATTATTTAAGCTTCATGAAATTATCTGCTATTATGTTCTAAGTGATCATCAAGGATTGATATATAAGAAATGGCTCTAAGATGATAGTTAGGCCATTCTGTATTAAGAAGATGGGGCTCCAGGTGGCATTAGTGGTAATGAGCCCACCTGCAGTGCAGGAGATTTAAGAGAGGTAGGTTTGGGATAATTTGGGAGAATGGCATTGAAACGTGTATACTATCACGTAAGAAACGAAGCGCCAGTCTATGTTTGATATAGGATACAGGATGCTTGGGGCTGGTGCACGGAGATGATCCAGAGAGATGATATGGGGTGGGAGGGGGGTTCAGGATTGGGAGCTCATATACACCCGTGGCAGATTCATGTCAATGTATGGCAAAACCAACACAGTATTGTAAAGTAAAATAAAATAAAAAAGAGAGAGGTAGGTTTGATCCCTGGGTCAGGAAGATCCCCTGGAGCTGCAGGAAATGCAGGAGGAGGAATCCCCTGGAGAAGGAAATGGGCAACCCATTCCAGTGTTCTTGCCTGGACAATCCTATCGACAGAGGAGCCTGGAGAGCTATAGTCCATAGGGTCAGAAAGAGTGGGATACGACTGAAGCAACTGAGTATACATGCTTGCATATTAAGAAGATTGTTTGGCTATTCCATATTCAAATGATAGTTTCTGTCCTATTGTTAATATCTCCTTTGCCTGTAAGGATCCACAGAATACATTCTTCCCAGGATTTAATGCTAGCAAAATCTGCCTCTCAATTGAGCTTGCTTGCATAAAGAGAACTATAAAATCCATCCCAAAATTTACTTGAGTGCTGAATTCACTCTTCAGGTGCAGGATGGTTTTATGTCATTTTTCGAGGATCTCTCTTCCTTTTCTTTAAATGGTTTCTGATCTCTCTTGAGAAATTTGTATGTTAACTGTTCTTACTTGGTTTTAAATATTCTTATTGTAACACTTTTCAGATCTATTCTTTTTTAAAGCACTAGGTTGACTATGCATTGTAAACAGTCAAAAATACGGGATACTGAGTGACAAGAGCTGTGGGCGTAGAGCAACATTCTGATGAGCTTGGAGAGCTTGATTATCCAGAAGGAGTAATGCTCCAGTCAAAGGGATACTCTTTCTTCTCCTGATACTTCCTGTACCTGCCTTATTTGCATTTCTCTCATATGATCACGCCAACTGGTAGGAAGACAAGGAAGATGAAGATGACTTAGCTTCTTAGTGTACATTGTCAATTCCAGGTTCTGCGACGTTGGCAGGCTGTTATTCATTTTCCTCAGATGTGTAGTCAGTGTGAAGTATAAAGTATTATTTCTTTCTCCTCTAGAATATAAACTGCTTCTCTAAATTGCAGTTTCAAACATGAAGGATAATCCCAGGTTCAGTCTGAAAATGCATAGGCAAAAGGTGGTGTGTCTTGAAAATATTGTAGAAGGGAGCCTCTAGCTAGCTGGGTCCTATGTCAGTAAACCTACATTTTAAATGGGGCTTTACAGATGTTTTCTTTCATCTTAATACATGACTTACAGTTCTGTAGAGCCACATTCAGTCAGCAGTGCTCTATATTCTTACACTTATGCATGTTTTAACTTTAATTTTCATGGAGGATTGATGTGTGCTCTTCATGAGGAAATAGTACAGAATGGTGATTACATGTTCCAAAAGAGGGGGAACTGACTTCATTCAGTAACCTAGAGTTACTGCATGTCAAGGATGCATTCATTGTCCACCCATTATTTTATATCATCTTCATGATAATTTCATGAATATACATTATTTATATTTTTTATATATTATGAAAATGAGACTCAGAGAAGACACTTGCCCAATATGACACAACTAGTAATTTGAGAAACTAGTCTGTGACTAGTAGTCTGTGACTAGTTTCTGTCTAATTCATCTGATTTCAAAGACTGCACTTTCCCCTTTATGTTGCTGAGCTGGATATTTGAGGTCTTCAGGCAGCTTGTAAGGGGGTCACTTGGGAGTTGCTGATATTGGCCATGTTCCTGATTCATCGTCACTCAGCCATACTTTACTGCATGAAAACTTATCTACGAGAGCCAGCCCCATCATCTTGCTAGAACTTTCAGAGCTCCTTTGACACTGCAGTTGTTATCTTTGACAAGAACAAGATTAGGAAGCCTCAGATTTGAGGGAAGGCCTCTTTTTCCCACTCAGGGCCACTCAGTGTGTAACATCTCATCTACACATTAGTTTCATACAAAGCATTTTTTTTTTTTTTTTTTTTTTT
>SJYX01008821.1:352893-425615 GCA_006410675.1 Oreotragus oreotragus
CAAAGTAATGTCTCTGCTTTTCAATATGCTATCTCGGTTGGTCATAACTTTTCTTCCAAGGAGTAAGCGTCTTCTAATTTCATGGCTGCAGTCACCATCTGCAGTGATTTTGGAGCCCAAAAAAATAAAGTCTGACACTGTTTCCACTTTTTCCCCATCTATTTGCCATGAAGTGATGGGACCGGATGCCATGATCTTCGTTTTCTGAGTGTTGAGCTTTAGGCCAGCTTTTTCACTCTCTGCTTGCGTTGCTGATAGTTTCTTAATGACCCCCGTAGTTCTGTGAGTTGTCTGCCTCCAGCCAGGCGGCTGCAGAAAGCCCACATTAAAGCTGTAGGATTACTTCTCCAGCTTTCTTGGTCTCCTGACTTCAGCTTTGCCACATTCTATCAGTCAATAAATATCACTAAGGAAATCCCAGAGTCAAGGGAAGGAGGATTTGATTTGACCCTTCAGGGGTGATCTTAGGACTTGAGGAGTGGGTGAATCCCATTGGAGATGAGCATGTGGGAAGGGAGATATTGTTGCCACCATCTTTGAAAAACGCAGTCTGCCACGCTGAATAAAGGAGTTGGATGCCAGTCAGGACTGAGATACACTCAGGGGAGCAGGCTTGTCTGCTCCTTATGGTCTCGAGTTTCTGATTTGATTCGTATTTTAGGAACTGCCAAGATACATATATCTTGCTTTTAATCAGGTCTTACTTGGATTCATTTAATCTTTATGATATGGCTTTGCAAAATAGATTCTTGCCAAGTATTTTTGGTCAACTTATGTTACATATTTCTCTAACTTAAAAAATCTGGTAAAAATATAGAGTGTAAAATCTTCCTTATCTGCTACATCAGGTAGTGACAAAGTTGTCAGTGATTCATTGATTCAGAACCAACAATGACAGCAAACACTTGGGGTGCTTGCTATAGACTTGAAAGTCTTCCATTATTCTAAGGACTGTATATAAAACCTTGTAACAGGATAAGGGCCAACTGTATGCGAAGCAGCATGCTCTCTTCTGGGTGTATAAATATATAGAGAAAAAGGTACAGTGCTGCCCTCACGAGTCTCTAGCATAAAGGAAGTTTAGATTAGTCACGTGTTCACACAAATGTGAATTGACATCTCATACACAAAAGCACTGCATGAGGAGAATAGTGACTTAGCTTAATGAAGATGTACCTGTTTCATGCCAGGCCTGGAGTACTTTGCAACAGTAGACGATCATTCCTAGTATGAATGATGTGTAGGGATTATCATCCACTGATGTAAACTGTTCCATGAATGAGGTCATTCATGGAACAGTAATGCCCATAAAGGGCATTACTTAGGTGAGTATTCTGGGGTTTGGGGAGTTACTTGAGGAATCGTAAGCTTCAGTCTAAGCAGACATTAGAAAGGAACTGAAATACAGATTTGATGATGAAGAAGAACTTTTGAATGCTGTGGGAGAGTAGCTCCTTGTGGTATTGATCTGAATGGGCAGACATGACTGAAGAGCGATGGGAATTACTTAAAAATAGTGTTAGTGAACTCAGTCATTTTTATGACATATGTGCCCACGTTTTCCCCCTGGAAAATAAAATTAAAGTTATTTTTCTGGCCCCATAAGTTAGAATGATGTTCCCACCCCATAGAAGTAATAAAGAAAGGTACTTCTCTGACCTTTTTGCTAAAACACATACACATATTCTTTAGAAGTCATGGAAGTACAATTTAGAACACCAAAATCTTTACATTTGGAGCTGAGATTTGACTCTGTATTTCATCTCTACCTTTTCTAACCAAACATCCTCAGGTGTGTCACTTAGCACTTTTGAGCCTCAATTTCCTCATCCGTAAAGTGGGATAATAATATCTTTATATTATATAGGCAGTAGAACACTATGGAAAGCATTATATTAACACATTATAATTATTTAATGCTATTTGGCAGCACTTTGGATAGAATATTGTTTCTAGTTTAGATAAAAGCCTTTGTATCTCATATACTCTATTTTATTTTAAGATCAATAATTGCTTTCAAAATAATATTGGGCATTGATATCAGTTGTTAGGGCTGATGCCTATTTGGTGTGTAAGATCACATTTTATGTCATCATTTGAATATTTGACTAATTTGGTCAGCTATGGGTTTAGTGACTAGTCAGTTTATTCTACTTTATGATATTTTATCATAGAGAGTCCTTATTATCTATTTATAAAGTTCAGTAGGACAAGTAATTGCTATAACATGAAACTGTTTATTGATATTTACCTCAAAAAGTAGTCTCCATTCAAACATCTCCTGCACTTAATGAAGCCATCTTATCCTACACCTGACATCAAATATCACAGTGGGTAGTTGCTTGCTGAAATATAATGCAAATGATGTGAATCACTGGAAAATTATCTCTTCTTTTGAGTGAATTAGAAATGAAGTGAACTGTGTCTTGTAATGTTTTCATGCAATTTTGTCAGAAAAAGAGTGCCTCTGAAATTATTTTTTGTTTCACTTAAAATATAATTTTTAAAATTTCCATTTTCAAGGAATTCTATGAATCCAAATTTCTCAAACATTTATTATAAGTTTACAGTATCTTCTTAATTGGCTGCTTTTGGGTACAAATGTCCTCCAAAACAGAGCTCCTATTTTATTTTAAATTAGAACCTGGCATTCAGTTTAACAAAGTGTGAAAGGAATTTGATAGAGATCAAGAAAATAAATTTTGAGGGCTAAAGTTAGGTTTAGCAATTTAAAAAATGGATTCATATTTTTCTTTGTGTTTATTTAAACTATAAAAAAATGCAGCTTCTTAAAAATAGTTACTAGTTTAATATGAATTATTGATAACTTGCTTGTTCAATAATAACCACTGTGCTTCTTTGGAGACTTGGGATTAAAAGAAGTAATGATAATTTGAGGATGAGCCAGAGAGGAGTGGGTAAAATTTAACTTCCAGGTTTTCTTTTAATTTCTTCTACCTTCCCCTTGTTGAAAACGTTTCTGTTGAAATCACACACTGAATATTATTTGCTCTGATTGATGGTTCTCAAAGTGAAAGTGAAAGTTTCTCAGTCATATCCGACTCTTTGCGAACCCATGGCCCATACAGTCCATGGAATTCTCCAGGCCAGGATACTGGAGTGGGTAGCCTTTCCCTTCTCCAGGGGATCTTCCCAACCCAGGGACTGAACCCCTGGGTCTCCCGCATTGCAGGTGGATCTCAAAAGAGGTGACAAACTCTAGAATCACCTGGAGAACTTTTAAAACACTAACACCCAGGCCCCACTCAATCCAATTAAATGATGGTAAGGCCCAGCCCTGCCTACTTTTAGGATTTGTCCAGATGACTCTACAGGATGACCAAGGTTGAGAACCACTGACTTAGATCCTTACCTAGCACTCTCTCAGAAGTCAGTGTAGGGTGGCCGTTAGCAGCCCCTCCAGCTCTTGGAACCCATTGAGTCAAGAATGTCTGCAGCTTAATTTGTTCTCTATTCTCAGCCGTCCTCCTATTGCTCCTGCTTAGGAGATCTGAGCATCATCATTTAGAGCACAACTGGACCCAGGATGCTGTTTAAGCAAGGTTCCAGTGTGGCTGCCATTGTTCACTGGAATTGCTTTCTATAGAACCAAGCCAGTTATTCTCCCAAGCAACTTTCAGCTTAATATCATCTTAGATTGGCAGGGGATAAACAGATGCCTAATCTTCTAAACAATCTCCGACCCTGCTGAAGCTTTTTTAGCTGCTACATACTACCCTTGAAATGGCCTGGTACAAAGTCATGGTGGGAATTTCGCTGATTTTCAGTCGAGGAGGTGCCCAGACAACGCTACGAGGTGGAAAGATCCAGCTGCTGAGAAGGGTGAGGCTGCCAGGAATAGCTCTGGTGCTGGAGCTGGGAACTTTGCCTGTCTTGCTCACTGCTTGAGCTCACTGGCTCTTAGAATGCTATCAACCACAGACTGTGCATGTGATGAAAACTTGTTGGCTGAAGGCATAAAGCGTGAAAAGCTGAAGTGCTGAGCGGCTCTGAGAAAAGCTATTAAACACCAGCCCTCTCCCTCCTCCAACACAACTGAATGATTGTATGATAATCGTTATTATTGAGTCGTTATTCGTGCCAGACATCATACTGAGATTACACACACACTCACTCACATATATGGGCACACAGGTATGCACACACAAATTATACTCTTTCTTGTTTAAAACTCATAACAGCCTATTCAATACTCATAGCCTCATGGCATAGTTGGGGGTAGTGAGACTTCGAGTGGCTGACCAACATTGCTAAGTAACAGCCAAATAATAGCAGAATTGTCATCAAAGATCAGGTCTCCCAATGCTAAGCCTGTGTGATGGAACCAACTATATGATACTGACAAATCTTTCCACGTCCAGCTTCCGATTCCTTAAACATTTTCACAAGCATCACCCCTAGTAGAGCAGTTATCACTCTCAGAAGTTAGGTTATTCCTGTGTTTGTTGACTTGCCTCCCTCTCTTAGAAAATCAGTTTCAGGGGAAGAAGGGTATTGTTTTTGCTGTTGTGCACCGTGTCACCCCCTGGAGAGTGATCAGGTACTGGTGTTTAGTCCCTGTTTGAATGACTAGCCCTACCATCCAGTTGTTCAGTCAAGGTAGCCGGGCATTGTCTGCCCGTTGCTAAGCCTCATTCACTACCTATAATTGGATGCTGTGTTTGCCTCTCCAGTGGCGCCCAAATCTATTTTTTTTCCCTCCATTCTCCACACTATTGCTTTAGTTCATGCTTATTCTTTGTAGAGTAGCGTTCTGATCTATCTCCCTGTCTTGAGTTTCACCTTCTGATTCACAAAACTTACAGTGCAGTGATTCTTCCCTGGAGGAAGTTTTACTCTCCACCTCCAGGTGAAATTTGTCCGTGTCTGGAGATATTAATTGGTTGTCACATGTGGGTTGTACTGGCATCTATATGGAAGGGACTAAAAATGCTGCTAAATATTCTGCCTTGAGCAAGACAACAAAGAATTACCTGGCCACAGTGTCAACAGTGCAGGTGTAGAAAAACTCTTCCAGAGTGACCTTAAAACCTTATTCTAATTTATGTGTAGTCAAACCTTTGCAGTGACTGCCCACTACCAAGAGGGTAAAACACAAAGTTTGTAGTGTCATATATGGAGTATAGTTATGATTTGCTTCTTCCTTGATACTTCACCTACATCTTTCATTTTTCTTCCAGGTGTGCATAAAATTCCAGCCACTTGAAACAATTTGCATGTTCTCAAAAGCATTCTGTTCTTTGCTGTATTTTACCTGTTAAAGTTCCCAGGCGAGATTCTGAGATGTGCTTTTAGACTATCCTAGATACAGTCACTCAGTACACCTTGAGTGAGCTGTGTGGGCGCCCTGTTAGGCATGGAAGGCGCAGCAGAGAGTAAAATAAATGTGGTTCCTCCCTTGGAGGTTCCTGTCTTCATCTGCTGTAGCTAGCTTGCAGCTGTATAGCACTTGAAGCTGTCACTCCATCGTCAGTAGACCACTAAATACAATTTAATTATCACTACAAATAAAATGAGCAATACTTAACGGTTATTCTCAGTTCATATCAAATTCACATTTGTCTAAAAAATATATGCGTGTTGTAAGCAGTTGTTTCTTCAAATCAGTTTCTAGAAAAGATCCATACCTCATTTGTGGTTGTGTTCTTTAAGTCTCTCTGAAGTCTCTTGGCTTTTGGACTCAGAACCAACTCCTTCCATCTTCCCCTCCCTCTCCCCTTCCTCCCTCCTTTTCTCTCCATTCCTCCACCTTTCCTTTCTGCCTTCATCCCTTCTTAATCTCACCCATCACAGTCTTCCTCTCTTCCCAGCTTCTCTATCTCCCATTCAGTTATTTTGTAGAAGCAGTCAGTTAGCTGTCCTGTAGAAAGTCCCGTGTCTTGGAGTTTGGAGTTTTTGACTGCTCCTTTGTGCAGCTATTTAGCTCATTCCCCTATTCTACATGTTCCCTGCAGACTGGAAGTTGATAGAAGTTCTTAGATTTACATGTATTTTTTGCAAGAACAATTCATAAGGGCTGCTGTGTATTTTCATGTATCATCATATCAATTGTAAACAGTGTCTGGTGGTTTCAGTTTTAGCAATATTTAAATTGGGTCCAGATGCTGAGAGATGACAGTCTGAACTTCCCAATCAACTTTGCGCTTACTGGTTTTACTATTCATTAATGGCTACTGATTGCACAAATCAGTTATTTATTAAATATTGGAAAATGGTGGCAGTCTGATCATTTCATTATGTTTGCACTTATTAGGTAAGATTTCCCTCTATCAACTTTCCTTATATTTACTGTGAAATATAACTTAAATAGGAATAGTAGCATAAATTTTTTCTCTTTATTCATTAATTTTTGGAGAAATAGAGTGGTGCCTTAACATGCTTTAGTGGAATCCAGTGAATTTAATTTTGATTTTCCCTTATCCCTTCTCTTCCTTCCCCCCTGTTATTATGAGTGCATGGCCCTTTAATCTATTACCTCTTTTAAATGGATGTCTTCCAATATTTAATACAAACCTTTGTCCACAAACAATGAATGTTTAGAGTTTTTTCTAATAATCAGAGAAGCAATTTTTAGAATGTGGAAAAAAGTTCTCTTAGAGAATTAAATAGGGGTTGTTACTTAGGGCAGTAGATCTCACTGTTACGGATGTCTTGCCTTACTTGTTGAGGCCCTACTGTGTGTCAAGACATCAGAATAGGTACAAGTTTTATAGCAGATTTACTGTTGGTCATCAGATCTATAAATTATTTATCATTAGAACCGGATACTAGTGGAATATGCAGTTTGCTAGATGATCTAGCTCTGTCTCAAGCCTCCTCTTTGCAGCAGGCTTGGGAGGATTACAGGTCACAGTGGAACCTCTTTGACGTGTGTGAAGTTCCCTTGTGTGAGCAAGTGTTAGAGGTTCTTGGATAGTGACATTTTCTAGGTGAACTAACTGGTTGGAAAGGACTTCAGCTGCGTTATAACAGAAGCATGAGTTTAAAGGAGTTCCTGCAATATTTTAATTTGCAGTTGATTTCCTAGACTTTCTTGATCAGCTCTTTCCATCTCCATTTTTACCTGATTGCTTCACATTTAACAAATGGCATTTATGCCAACCTGCTTACCTTTTAGAGTTGTGTGGTTTAATCAAGGGGTAGCTGAGCTGGTAAAGAATCTGCCTGCAATGCAGGAGACCTCGATTCAATTCCTGGGTCAAGAAGATCTGCTGGAGAAGGGATAGGCTACCCACTCCAGTATTCTTGGGCTTTCCTTGTGGCTTAGCTGGTAAAAACTCTGCCTGCAATGCGGGAGACCTAGATTTGATCCCTGGGTTGGGAAGATGCCCTGGAGATGGGAAGGGCTACTGACTCCAGGATTCTGGCCCGGAGGATTCCATGGACTGTATAGTCCATGGGGTCACACAGAGTCTGACACAACTGAGTGACTGTAGTTTAATCAAGGTGAAGTCGCTCAGTCGTGTCCGACTCTTTGCAACCCCGTGGACTGTAACCTACTAGGCTTCTCCGTCCATGGGATTCTCCAGGCAAGAATACTGGAGTGGGTTGCCATTTCCTTCTCCAGGGGATCTTCCCGACCCAGGGATCGAACCCAAGTCTCCCGCATTGGAGGCAGACGCTTTAACCTCTGAGCCATCAGGGAAGCCCATGTAAAGAGCCTAAGTTATAACTGAGTTTTCAATATCCTATTCCTATGTATGTCTTGATGTCTTATAATTTTACCTGGTTGATGCACGCAGATTTTCTGTGCTGTCAGCGGACTGTTATAGAGTTGATTTCAGTTATAATTACCTTTCATTATTGGAAATTGGAACACCTAGAACAGTCTGGGTTTTTTGCTTGTCATATGTCAATTAAAAAAATGATGAATATAGTAGTTATGTGAACTGGTGAGTGAAAGTTGCTCAGTCGTGTTCAATTCTTTGTGACCCCGTGAACTATAAATCCCTAGAATTCTCCAGGCCAGAATTTGGGAGTGGGTAGCCTTTCCCTTCTTCAGGGGATCTTCCTAATCCAGGGGTCAAATCCAGGTCTGCTGCATTGCAGGTGGATTCTTTATCATCTGAGCCCCCAGGGAAGCCCAGGTGAACTGGCAGTCAAGACTGAATCATTGAATGATCCTGATTGCTTACAGGAGCAACATATTCTAATGTATCCACTCACTCTCTCTCGATTAAGATGGACTATATCTTTGGATTATCTGCTTTAAAATACTTTTAAGACTTATAATTTTAAATAAAAATAGCTTCCATTTACTGATACTATGTGCTGGGTTCTAGGATATTGTACTCTTTGTTTTAATATGCTTTTTGATTTTCAAAGCAACCTATGGATTTTCTAAAGAAAACTGAGTCTTTTATAGATTGAGACATTTTCCCAATCTACTTGGGAAAATATATAATTGGAAGTAAATGTTGGATTAGCTGAAATCTGCTTGACTCCAGAGTTTATGCTTTTTACTGTAAACTACTGTCATCTGTTAAAAAGATGAATACCCTTTCCATAGAGAGTTGTTAAGTCTTTTCCTATCATAATAAATACCTGTTTATATAAATTAACATATATTTGTAAGTATGAATATATTATGTAGCTCTTCAAACCTAGAAGTTCATTTCTTAACATCACAGCAGAATGAGATGAAAGAGGTAAGGTTTATAGTCCAAAATTATTAAAAATATATTCTTTATTTGCTCTAACCTTTAATAGATACAAAAATAACCTAAATATGTGGCTCACTATCAGTCGGTTTTTAAATTCCGTTTTCTAACTCACAGCTCTTCTCTCTCCAGATTAATTCTTCAAATTCCTTTTTCACCATCTGTCTTTTATAAATAATATGCCCCTTTCTATCTTTTTCAGTTAATTTAGGAAAGAGTTATTCCTGTTTAAGTGGTAAGAGATAATCAAATTTGGCTTTCAAACTTTCTTGAACATATAAAATGAGTGAAAAGTATCAGAAAATAATGTATTGGATTCTAACATTTCTATTTTGTTCCATTCCATTCTGCTCTCCACCCTTTCCCACCCCTCTATTCTCCCCTGTCCTCTATTTAAAACTTCCAGTTATGATTTTATGATTCATTAATAGGTTCTGGGTAGCAATAAGAAACTGAATCACACAATTATCTTTGATTAGAGAAAAAGAGAAGTCTATGAACATGGCTAAATTAATAATTTTGCTCCTAACACGCATATAAATGCATGTCACAATTGCTTTGCTAAGAATTACTTTAATGGAGATTTTTATTGTGAAAAGTCATATTAAAGTCATTATTAATGAAAGAAAGAAGGATAATGATGAAGTCAGAGGGGAATGAAGTAAAACACTTTGAAAATAATAGGGTTAAGATGGATTATAGCTTTAGTATATTTTGTATCATTTAAAGGTTGTTTCATAGCGTTGTTTGGCAACATAGGTGTTTCCTTGGAAAGGAGATCAGAAGACAACAAATGATTGTAATAGGGATTACAAGGAACAAGAGAAATTATAAGTATTGAAATTACATGTTTTCAGACAGACAATGACAAGTGCTGGTGAGACGGTAGAAAAATTGGAAACCTCGTGTATTGCTGAAGGGAAAGTAAAAGAGTGAAGCCACTCTGGGAAATAGTTGACTGTTCTTCAAAATGTTGAACATAAAGTTACCATTTGATACAGCAGTTCCACTTCTGGGTATGCATATGAGAGCAATGAAAATATATGTCCACACAAAAACTTGTATGTGAATGAATGTTCATGGTAGCTCTATTCATAATAGCCCCAAATTCACAATAATCCCCCAATCTATCAGCTGATAAATGGATCAACAGAACATAGCATACTCACTCAATGGACTATTATATGGCCGCAGAAAGGAAGGATGTCCTGTTACATATTACAAGATGAATGAATCCTGAGGGCATTATTCTAATTGGAACCAGTCACAAAGGACCACCTATTGCATGATTTCATTGATGTGAAATGTCTAAAACAGGCAGATTTATAGAGCTAGAAAGTAGATTAATGGCTGTCTGGGCTAAGGGTAGGGTGTGGAATGAGGCAGGGCTGTTTGAAGTTTCTGTTGTAGATGAAAACATTCTAAAGTTAGATCATGTTAATGGTTGTCTAACTCTAGTAATATAACAAAAGCCACATTCAAGTACATTTTAAGTGGGTGAATTTTAGATTGTATGGATTATATCTCAATAAGGCTATTTAAAAAAGGAAATATATATTTAAGGATCATGTGGAAGTATTAAATAAATTCCGCCTGGTGGGCTACAGTCCACGGTGTCACAAAAGAGTTGAACACAGCTTAGTGTCTAAATAGCAGCAACAGAATACTTTGATGAACGAAGTGCCAGTCCTTATGTTTGCAGTATAGTTTACACATGTACTTATCACGTTATGGTCGTAGCACTGGGTACCTTCACGTGTTGACGTACACAGCTAGCATAGCAGTTTGCACATCCATAAGAATATAGCCGATTAATATAAAAGGTATTTTCAGAAAGGCATCTAAAACTAAGTCCAATAAAATTGTCAAAGTAGTTTAAGAACAGAAGGAAAGCAACTATAAACAGGATAGTTTTCACAATGTAGGCAGTAGATTTCATGTTTCTAATTTTAATTCAAGATTTTTATAACCACACTTCAGAATTGACCTTTTATCCTGTTCTCATGCTTTAACTGGGGACATGATAGCTTCTCTTGCAGCAGTTTAATTACAATTTGAAGTAATTCAGAAATAGATACCAGGCTTTCCTGGTGGCTCATACGGTAAAAGAATCTGCCTGCCACGGGGGCAACCCAGGTTTGAATCCTGGGTCAGGAAGATCCCCTGGAGAAGGGAATGGCAACCCGCTCCAGTATTCTTGCCTGGAGAATCCATGAACAGAAGATCCTGGTGGGCTACAGTGCATGGGGTCACAAAGCGTTGGACATGACTGAGCGGCTAATACACACAGAGAAATAGATACCAGGATTTTAATTTAATTTCTTTTTTGAAACTAAATTTATTTTTAAATAAACTTTGTATTTGGGAAGTTATTTTTTAATGTAGAAAAATTGTGAAGATGGTAGAGAGTTTCTTTCCTTCTCTTATTCATTTCCCCTTAATGTTAGCCATGGTATTTGTCAAAACTAGGAAACCTATATTAGCACATTAATGTTTACAAAGTTCCAGAATTTGTTTGGACTTCTTAAGTTTTTCTGCTAATGTCCCCTTTTCTGTGATTCAGTCCAAGTTATCACATTGTACGGAATCATCAGGCCTTCTTAGTTTCCTCTAATTTATGATGGTATTTTACTTAGCCTCCTTTCATACGACCTTGACACTTTTTAAGAGGTACTGGTCAGTGAGAGGTCTAAGAGGGAGAGTGTATATATGTAAACATATGACTGATTCACTTCATTGTACAGCAGAAACTAGCACAACATTGCGAACAATTATATCCCGATTGAAAAAATTCTAGAAAAAATGAAAAGTTTTAACGTGTGAAAAAAAGAAAAGAATTCCTCAACTTAATTTTGACTAAATATTAGACTTGAGTTTTGAGGCTTGGGAAAGACTATCACAGAAACCATATTCCCTCCTTCTCACCTCCTATCAGGAGTACAGAGTATCAGCATCACTTACTCCTGGTGTAACTTTGATCACTTGGCTTAGTAGTGTTTGCTAGATTTCTTGACTGGGAAGTTCCTATTTTCCCCATGAGTATTCTTCTATCATTTGGAGGCGAGAGCATAATTTTATATGATAAAACAAGAGCTACATTTTTATTTTTCTGTTTTATCTAGACACAAATACACCTTGTAAATCTGTGCAGTAGGAAGATTCTTTTTTATCTTTCATTAAAACATTCAAATGATACACTGTTATGATTCTTAAGTGAAAACTGGTTTTTAGAACACACCAAAGATTCCACTGTAAGTTAGATGGCTTTTTACTGGGGACAGTGAAAGTGTTAATATAAGATGAAAAATTCTCATATCAAAGGGAACATATATTTAGGGCAGTCTAATTAAAAGCTCTTTCATGAGTGTGGGGAAAATACTCTTAAGTGTGCATTTTGTGTTGTATCTGGGAAGATATGTACATGTACTTTTCACGTGTTTGTCTTTCCATTTATGGAGTTCTCTTTATCCTTGGAAATAGTATTTTTTATTTACTCCATCATACTTTACAAGTTCTACATGAAGAATTGTATCCAACCCCCCCACCAGAGATTAAAATTATCTTCAAGGCTAAGATTTAAGACTTTTCCTAGCCAAGGCTATTCTTCTTGGTCCAGTTGCCTCCTTTCCTCTCCAAGAATTGATTCCTTCAATTAGTTCCTCTTTTTTATTTAATTTTCAACCTCTCCTTTAATATGGGCTTCTTCACTAGAGCTGGAAATAAACTGGCTTAGCTTTAAAATGAACATATGTGCAGGCCCCCATATGTGTGTGTGCATGTACACACACACAGGCACGCACGCATATTCTACACTTTCAGGCAAACACAGAAAAGTGTCTTGAGGCTTAAGAGCTTTGTCTGTCTGTCTGTGTCTGTAAATCTGTCATTCTTCTCCTAAATCTCTTAAAAGAAGAGATTACATTTTCTCTTTAGCATCCTCATTTGCCAATTTTAAACCAGTTTCATTCTGATTTCTACTGATATCTCTTTAATGAAATCATTTTGTCTTTGTCACCAATCACCTCTAAATTTCAAATTAAGTGGACTTTCTCCTACTAGAGTTTCACAGTTACTGACACAGTGTTTATTTAATAAATATCAGTTTATTGAATGTTGCAAGAACTTTGAATACTCAATGAAATTTTGGCATATATAAAAATACCTTTCACAGTGTTGTGAAATTTAAATCTGCTTCCTTTATTATAACTGATGCCTTTTCCCTTCCATGGATGTATGGTTCATATCTGTGAATCTGAATGGAGCAGTAATAGCTGGTATAGTGAGACAATGTAATAGCCTCATATGGATGATTATTATTATGCATTTTTACTTAGTTCTGTAATTTTAGTAAATGGTTTCGAGCCAGTCCATGACCTTCTTTTACCCAAACACTCTACCCTTTGGATCCCCAAAGGAAAACTTGTACTTATTCTGGACAAGAGAAAATGGGACTAAGAGAAACATTCCTCACCCAGAATGGGTTACACGTTCTCTCTCCTGAGAAGGATCACCTGGTCGTCTGAACTAAAGACATCAATTCTTAAAAACGAAGGAGGAGCCCTATCCTCTGGTTACAGAAGCAGGACGAGTGCCCGGCCACAGAGGAGAGGGGTTTTTAAGCAACGCTAGAGAGAGTTTCACTGATTAGTCCTTGAGAAATATGACCCAGGCTCAAATACAGAACCAGAAGAGGGGACTTATGCATCCTTATATAATGCCAAGCTGCTTTTCACAGAGGAGTTTTATCTGTGCTTGTCGGGTCCCAGTGGATCTGCTCAGAGGTTTTCTCCCTTTCTTCTCTCATAAATATACCTTCATTTAAGCTTCCTTTATTTCAAGAGAGATTGTAGAGAGAAATGGCATAGATGTTCCTACTAGGGGAAGGCACCTTGGTCTCATCTTAGTATTCTCAGCATTTTGCTGAGTTGAGAAGAATGCTAATGAATATTTATAACAGTGACAGTGTCAGTCACCATTTATTGAGTACCTGCCATGTACTTATAAAAGGCATCCAGGCATTTTACAAATATTCTGATGTCAGGAACCACGTCTCTTTTATTCACTGCTATATCCCCATCCTTGGCAGAGTTACTGTGATGTGGAAGGCAGTTAATAATAAGTGTTTACACACACACCTCAAGACATTGAGGGTTTGGTTTCCAGCTCAATGCAGTGAAGGAAACATAAGTTTATGTTTATATTTAGTTTGTTAGTTTTATTAGTCTATCAAATGTGCATTAGCATTGTCTAAAAGTGTTCATACTTAGTTTAGAAATACTTTGTTATTAAAGAAATCCTGACCGTCTCTGAGCCTTCAGCAAGTTGTAATCTTTTTGCTGGTGGCAGGTTTTGCCTAAGTTTGATGGCTACTGACCCATCAGGGTGGTGGTTCACCTTCACCCCAGGTGAAGATGGGGTGGCTTTAGCAATTTTTTAAAATAAAAAAACAGTGAAGTTTGCTGCATCAATAGACTCTTCTGTTCAAGAATGGTTTATCTGTAGCATCAATGCTGTTTGATAACATTTTACACAGAGTAGAACTTCTTTCAAAATTGAAGTCAATTCTTTCAAACCCTGCTGTTGTTAAAATGTTATGCCGAAGTCGTGAGATCTCCCCATGGCCACCAGGGAGCCGGTATCCGATGCAAAAGCAAGAGAGTTTTTATTACCAAACTCAAGCTGGGGCTCCCACCGTTACTGATGCAGCGGCTATAGGGAGGAGCCCCGAGTTTTGGGTTACACTGCTTATATAGGGAATAATCAGGTGAAAGGGTAACAAAGGGGGTGTTCAGGCTGAAGGACTACTGATTGATTACCCTCTTCTATAGGGTTGTGTGTGGATTTCTGATTGGTTTTTTTACTTCCACGGTAAATCATTACTTCCAAGGTAAATCACAAAGGTAAGTCACTACTTCCAAGGTAAATCACAAAGGTAAATCATTACTTCCAAGGTAAATCACAAATTCTTAAACGTAAAGTCAGGAGGTTTAACCTAAGGGCCGATTGGCTCGTGCACAGAGGGCAAATTTAGGCAATATCCAAAGTCTAAGTCTGTTTGTCCGGAACTTTTGCAAAATGGAGTTCTTTTACAAGATGGACTAGCTTAGGCTCTTCAAAAACAGCTAGATTTATGTAATATTTTAAATCCTTAGTCATCCTTTCAACTTAGGGTAGATTTCATGTCTAGAGAATACTTTCTTTGCTTATCCACAAGAAGCAGCTCCTTATCCATTTAGTTTTTATCATGAGATTACAGCAATTCAGTCTTAAGTTTCCACCTCTAGTTCTAATTTTATTTTTATTTTCACCATATCGCAGTTATTTCCTCCACTGAAGTCTTGAGCCCCTCAGAGTCATCCATGAGGGTTCAAATCTACTTCTTTTAAACTTTTGTTAGAGTTGATCCTTTGACCTCTTCCCATGAATCACAAATGCCCTTAATGGCATCTAGAAGGATGCCCACATTCTTCAGAGGACTCACTATCTATGGCAACTATAGCCTTTAAATAGCCTTTAAACTATAGCATTTTAAATGTCTGTTTCTTTTCTTTGAAATATTTGGTTGTGCCATATGGTTTTGCAGGGCTGACCAGGGCTTGAACACACGCCTGCTACAGTGGAAGTGCAGAGTCTTAACCACAGGACTGCCAGGGAAGACCCCCCTCCCCCCCAACATATTTCCTAAATAATAAGACTGGAAAGTTGTAATGGCCACGGGCTGCATAATGGATGTTGTGCTAGCAGTACGAAAACAACATCACTCTCATTGTGCATCTCCATTGTAGCTCTTGGGTAACCAGGTGCATTGTTCATGAGTGATGATATTCTGAAAGGAATCTTTCTCTAAGCAGTGCATCTCAACATTGAGCTTAACATATTTAGTAACCACGTTGTTAGCAGATGTTTTGTCATGCAGGCGCTGTTGTTCTGCGTATAGAGCACAGGCAGAGCAGATTGAGCATAATCCTTAAGGCCCTAGGATGTTTGGAATGGTAAGCGAGCTTTGGCTTCATCTTTAGGGTGCCAGCTGCGCTAGCCCCTAACAAAAACGTCAGCCTGTCCTTTGATGCTTTGAACCCAGGCAATGACTTCTCCTCTCTAGCTTTGAAAATTCTAGATGGCATCTTCTTCCAATGGAAAGCTGTTTTGTCTACATTGAAAATCTGCTTCTTAGTGTGACCCCCTTCACTAATGAACTTAGCTAGATCTTTTTTTTTTTTTTTTTAAGAGCTAGCTAGATCTTCTGAATGACTCGCTGCAGCTTTTACATCAGCAGCTGCTGCTTTACTTTGTGCTTTTATGCTACAGAGGTGACTTCTTTTCTTAAATCTCATCAGTAATTTTAAAATTTAATCCAGTTTTCAAAAGTNAGAGCTAGCTAGATCTTCTGAATGACTCGCTGCAGCTTTTACATCAGCAGCTGCTGCTTTACTTTGTGCTTTTATGCTACAGAGGTGACTTCTTTTCTTAAATCTCATCAGTAATTTTAAAATTTAATCCAGTTTTCAAAAGTACAATGTGAAGTTAATCTCATCTCAAACTCTGCTAGCTACTGAAGAGAGTTAGGACATTGCTCTGGAAGGCTTTGGTTTAGGGCAGCGTTCTGGCTGGTTTGATCCTCTATCCAGACTTTATCCCTATCAGCAATAAGGCTGTTACACTTATCATTCATGTGTTCACTGGAGCAGCACTTTAAACTTCTTTCAAGAACTTTTCCTTTGCATCTACGACTTTTCTAACTATTTGGCACAAGAGATGTAGCTGTCTGCCTGTCTCAGCTTTTGACGTTCCTTCCTCACTAAGCTTAATCATTTCTAGCTTTTCTTTTAATGCGAGAGACTTGCAGCTCTTTTCCAGTGGAACATTGAAAGGCCAGTGCAGAATTATTAATTGGCCTAATGTCAGTATTGTTGTGTAGAAGCCCAGGATGACAAAGAGATGGGTGAAGGGAGGTTGACTGAGCAGTCGGGACACGTGTTTACTGATGAAGTTCACAATCTTCAGTGGATACAATTTGTGACACCCCAAAACAATTGCAATAGTGATGTCAAAGATCTCTGATCATGGATCACCTTAGCAATATAATGAAAAAGTTGAAATATTGTGAGAATTACCAAAATGGGATACAGAGACACAAAGTGAGAAAATTCTATTGGAAATAGCACCAGTAGACTTGCTTGATTCAGGACTGCCACAAACCAACTTATTAAAAAACACAGTAAAATGAAGCATGATAAAATAAGGTATGCCTATGTTCAGTGAAAGAGTCATTCTCATCCTGAGAACAATCCTCAACAGATCTGTTATTCCTTCTCTTCTATAGATGGAGAAACTGAAGCTTACAAACAGGTAATTTTGTAAGGTCATTAGCTAGTAATTTCTATTGGAAATAGCACCAGTAGACTTGCTTGATTCAGGACTGCCACAAACCAACTTATTAAAAAACACAGTAAAATGAAGCATGATAAAATAAGGTATGCCTATGTTCAGTGAAAGAGTCATTCTCATCCTGAGAACAATCCTCAACAGATCTGTTATTCCTTCTCTTCTATAGATGGAGAAACTGAAGCTTACAAACAGGTAATTTTTACAAGGTCATTAGCTAGTAATCAGTAGTATCATGTTTGAGCTCAAGTATATACAGCTTCAAAGCTGTGAATGTTTCCACTCTGCCATGTAGTGGATGGATGGCATGATAAAAGAATGAGTTTAGTGAACGAATTGTTGCCCTATTTACTTGTATTTATTACTCAGCCATCTGTAGACTGGAGCAGGCAGTGGCACCCCACTCCAGTACTCTTGCCTGGAAAATCCCATGGATGGAGGAGCCTGGTGGGCTGCAGTCCATGGGGTCGCTAAGAGTCGGACACGACTGAGCAACTTCACTTTCACTTTTCACTTTCATGCACTGGAGAAGGAAATGGCAACCCACTCCAGTGTTCTTGCCTGGAGAATCCCAGGGACAGGGAAGCCTGGTGGGCTGCCGTCTATGGGGCCGCACAGAGTCGGACACGACTGAAGCGGCTTAGCAGCAGCAGCAGCAGCCCTAGGCTACTTTGCTCATGAGAGTTTGTTCCTTTGGTTAAAATAATAGAATTGCACTTGCTACTCAGGAGAAGGTGACTTTGAACACTGCTTCCTATTCTCCATCTCCATAGCATCTGTGGAGATGAGAAAAAGCCAATGGGCATCAGGTTTCTAGATGGATCCACACTGTGGAGACTAGCCTGCTTGTATAGCTGTCAGTCTCCAAGTCTTCCCTCTCCATTAAGTCATGAGAGCTTGTCACCAACGGTTCTCAGGACTCTCTTGTCTCCAAGCATGGGTCTGTGTGAATGAATGATTCAGATGCCTGTGTCATTCTTTAAGCCTTGTGAGCTCAGCTTCCAAATGCATTATACTTACGTAATTTTATTCTGTGCTTTGGCCCAGAACCTGATTTACTGTCAAAACTTGGGGACCTCACAAATCAAAACAGTCAATTTCAGAGAAGAGCAGCCTATTTAAACGCAATTCCAGGGAGGTGCTGGAATAGGAGGAGTCTTGAATAGAAGAGGTCTTTAATATGGCAGATCAGAGCAAAAGACTGAACTGGGCAAGGGCAGATGAAAGGCATTCTTTGCAGTGAATAACAGGTTCAGCATCACACTTGGGCACCTTAAAATTTTGATCCTTTAATTTCCCTTTTGTATCTTTTCACTAGAAATCGCTAAGGGAATTGGCCAGAAAGTGGAGTGAAGATGATAAAAGGCTGTAAATCATTGAGAAGTTTAATAATTCTTATCTGCATTAGAGAATTTTGAGTTATTGGATATTTAAATAGCATCAAATATGGAAAGAAAATTGAAATAGCCAACAGCACTCCCAAAATACTTTTGAAGGATCTATTTAGCAAAACACATGCTGTTTCAGAATCTTTTCCAAATTCCTAGTGAGAGTTTTAGCACTAACAAGGTGTATCAAATATTACTGCCTGTTTATTAGAGGGCTGTAGTTATTCAGCTGGAAATACTGTATTTTAGTTGCTAGGCAAAATATGCCTGTTATATCCAATGGTGCTTTTACATAAATTTATCTGACATTTTGAAAGAAATGAATTCTCATCCTCATTTGTATCACTAGTGTATGCTTTTGACTCTGCTGATTCTAAAACATTGGTTATGACTGTGTTATATTGTTAATGTATACAGTAGTATACTGTTTATAGATTACAGGCTTCTGGGACTTGAGACAGCTTGAAGAAGAACATACTGGCATTCTTCCTATAATCTTTTTTTTTTTTTTTTTAAACAGTAAAGTATTTTGAGGTTGTTGAATTAGAATACTTCGAAGATTGTTGGACGCATCCTATTTAGTATTAAATCACTGGCTCTTTGTGCTTTTCTTCACATGTAAAACAAATACTTCAGGAAAAAAGCATTCCTCAGAATTTTGTTTTACATCACGTTTATGTCTCTTCCACTTAACTTCCTCTTTAACTTAACAACTATCTAAACATGAAATAAAGCCATTTCTTTTATGGGCATAATTGAAGGCTTCGTTGATGGTGTTTTGGTGCGGTTAAAAGTATCTGCTGCAGATGGGCTTCCAGGAGTCACATGCTAACTTGCGCGTTTGCTGGCTGCGTGGTTCTCCCAGGACGTGGTGTTTGGCTGGGCCGGGTCTCCGCTTCCGTGAGCGGTCCTCTGGTTTGGCGAGCGGGCCCTCCCTCTGGTTGCTGTGCGCAGGCTTCTCATGGCGGTGGCTCCTCTCGTGTGGAGCAGAGACTCGGCAGTGTCCTCGGACGCCGGCAGCTGTGGCGCGTGGGCTGGGTTGTTGTGGATTCCCCAGACTCGGGAGCACAGGCTCAGCCACGGAGGCGCACGAGCTTAGTTGCTCTGCAGCCTGTGGGAACTTCCCAGCTCAGGGACCGAACCCATGTCTCCAGTATCGGCAGGAAGCTTCTTTACCCCTGAACCGGCAGGGAAGCCCTGGCTGTGAGATTGTAAAGCAATGTATAAACAGCTTTGTGCCTTAGGTTTGCTAGCTTTAACTGGGGGTTAAATCTGCCTCCAATGCGGGAGACCTGGGTTCGATCCCTGAGTCTGGAAGATCCCCTGGAGAAGGAAATGGCAATCCACTCCAGTATTCTTGCCTGGAGAATCCCATGGACGGAGAAGCCTAGTAGGTTACAGTCCACGGGGTCGCAAAGAGTCGGACACGACTGAGCGACTTCATCATCATCATCATAATACCTACTTGCTAGCCTTGTACTAAGGATTAGATGAGATCCTTATAAGTATGCTTACTTAGAACAGTATCTGGCACATAGGAAACATAATTTATATTATTATTTTTGTTTTTGAGATTTTATCATCTCTATTTTATTTGGATTGATAATTAAATTTCTAGTCATTTAGTCTACCTGAGTCTTGATCAATCAGGGTTCCATTTACTGTATTTACTGTGGGTTCCTATTTTAGCAATTTGTGAAGAATATTCTTTGAGAGAATCCAAAGATAATGTGCAGTGGCAATCAAATCTAAATATATAAGTACATATATAATCATTTTGTATTATTATTTTGGAAATGATAGACTATTTCTACCTAGTTCATCTGTTTTTAAGACAAAATGCTTTAGGACTTTGAAAAATTCCTGTTAATACTGTATGCTGCACTCTTTTCTTATGCTCCTTAGTAAGCTATGCTTTGTTCTCAAAAGATGAGCACGTCACAGTTACAAAATCACTGAAGTAGAATGATTAAATCTTTTAATTTGGTAATTTATGTTATACCCTTTCTTTAGAGAAACAATAGGAAAGTTTGAAACTTTATAGAGCCTATTTTTATTTTAATAAGGCATGGGATGCAAAGCTCTACAATATGGTAATAACTTGATTTCATGGCATGTTGTCAGGGAATGATATATTCTAGATAAATACACTTTTTTTCAGGTGATTTCTCCCTGTGATGTGGTACTCTCTTCCTTGTCTTTTGATGCAGTATGCAGTGTAGATAGTATCAGCTTTCTTCATAATAGATTAGGCATTTTTTATTACACTGCTCAGTGATACAGTACTGTTCTCAGGTGTATGAAAATGTGTAGGCCTGCTTGACCATGTGCTAAATGGATCCAGACAGCTGTCCTGTTGTGAATTCTCATGTCTACTGTTATTTCTCACCACTGGCAATGTGCCTACTTTTAGAAAGCTTATCTTTATTTGCTAATTCTGACTGCAAGCTGTGCTTGCTGGGATTGTGTCTGAAATAACACCAGAGCTTGTGTGAGGACTTGATATTTTCTCAAGTTGCAGTTCATGGAATAAGGGAGATGTTAGTGTTTGTAGATGGGCTGAAGACTGCCTTAGGAATTACTTTGATTTCTGGAACACTGTTTTCCTATATTCAATCAAATGACCTATATGTTTAATATTTTTAATATATGCCTAATTTGAGAACTTGAGCACAAATGCTAACATTATATAGATATTATTTAGCTCAGTTATGGCCTACTATTTGCAACCCCATGGAGCCCACTAGGCTCCTCTGTCCATGGAATTCTCTAGGCAAGAATACTGGAGTGGGTAGCTATTCCCTTCTCCAGGGGATCTTCCAGACCCAGGGATTGAACCCCGGTCTACTGCATTGCAGGTGGGTTCTTTACTGTCTGAGCCACCAGGGAAGCCTGATGTACTAAATCTGTGAGAAGGAGCAATAGACTTGTGAATTCATGAATTAGACATCTCAAATATAATGGTGGGTTAGTCGCTGTGTCTAACTCTTGCCACCCCATAGACTGTAGCCTGTCAGGCTCCTCCGTCCATGGCATTCTCCAGGCAAGAGTACTGGAGTGGGTTGCCATTTCCTTCTCCAAGAGATCTTGCCACCCCAGGAATCAAACCTGGGTTTCCTGCCTTGCAGGCAGACTGTTTACCGACTGAGCTAAAAGGGAAGCTCAGAGGTTAGAATAGAAACAGAATCTAATGCAAATGGTGGAGAAGTCTCCATCCCTGGAGATACTTCACAGCCTCACAGGAGAGTGACTCGCCCATTTTGGGGAAGCCTCTGGTAGCAGGTGTTTTATGGCCATTTGGAAGTTCTTTGGCATTGCCTCTTCTCTACTTCAGATATAAACATTGATGGATTGATTCACTGAGTCTTTACTTATGAGCTTATCTTCTAAATTAAAGGTGTTATTGGAAAGACAGGAGTAAAATAATTTCAAAGAAATACATATTTTTCAATTGTCATGTCTTATGAATGAAAATAATTGGATGCTATGAGTTAGGGAAAAGAGGTAATTAAACTGGAATTCAAAGACTAGTTGAGCTCAAGTTGAGGTCTGAAGGATGAAGAGAAAATCTAAAAAGAACACTAACAGAGTACACAGCATGGAAACATTCTTAGAAATGGAAAAGACCTTGGCATATTCTGAGAAGTGAAGAAAGGCCGAGGTAACTGGTGTGCAGTGAGCAAGGATGGATATGTTAGGTAAAGATGGAGAAATATGTTAGTGCCAGGTCGTGAAGTGCTTTGCAAGGATTTTGAATCTATTCAGAAGTGGAATGACACGGAAAAGTTTTAAGTAGGTGATGGCACAATTACAGATGAGTTAAAAAATATTTTCTACTATTCACTGATTAATGAAATTTGGTGAAGGATTGAAGGGAGTAGTGTAGAGACTGGCTAAGAGGATATTGAAATAGGAGAGTGGTCGAAATGATGGAAAGAGTCAGGATATACAGACCTAGCCTTCAGTTTCATTATCTGAAAAATGGGAATAGTTGTGTTTGGTATAGAGTTCATGTAAGTAAATATTACCTACTGTTGTTATTTGTATTACCTAATAGAATACATTCGTTGGTTAGTTAATTGAAAAGTTGATTAAAAGGAAATATTAAATAATATGTACTCAGATCCTATATTTTATTTTAACTCTAAGAATATAAACACTCATTGCCAGTCTTTTGATACAGCTTGGGACCACTTGTTGAGCGTGAATTTGTGAACTGGAATTCTGACCTGATTTTGTTTGGTTCACTTTTGTGTGAACCATACCTATACTTACATCTTCCATGATTTCCAGTTTTGGTTCCCTTATATGATACAAGACTTTTAAAGACATCTGTAAATGGCTTTATGAATTAGGGATGAGAATGAGATCACAAAACTTTCTAGTTTCTTTTTTTCCCCCAAGTTTTGCCCATTATGGGATTTTAAAACAATTCATATAGAAAAATTTCTTGGAGATTTGCCCAAACATTTTACCTTGTTTTTATGAAGCCAAACTTTTTAAAATTCAAAATTAACCAGTTTATGTAGTGTTTAATTGAAATATGTCATTTCAGTAATAACTTACTGGTATCAGCAAGTTTGGAGAAAAATACAACTGACTTCTGGCACAGGTGTCATTTAACTGGAGGGAGTGAAAGTGTAGGGTGATGCTCGAAGTAACCCTTTTGTTGGCTGCAAGCATGCAGTGTTCCGTGGCCACCAGTCTTTTTATAGAAGAAGTGAAAAATATCAGTTACTCTAATAACCAGGTAACTAGTGAATAGTTAAGAGTGCTTTTACTGGGTTTGGGATATAGAATTAACAAGACAGGCCCTGGCGTGTGGTGAGGGAAAGGAGGGTCTCAAGAATGTCTCCAACATTTCTGGTATAAGCAAGGGGGAACTGATAGATGGGTGGGAAGATGGGAGATAGGGCAAAAATGTGGTTTTCCATTTAAGATGCCTGGAAGACATTCAAATGCCAGTATTACAAAGGCCATTGACAAGTCATCCCCAAAGTTTAGAAGGGGATCTTGGCTGGCTTTGCTTGAGGAGCTATAAGGGGAAATGCTGTGGGGTTCTACACAAAGAGAGGCCCATCGGCTAGCCTGGATTACGCCAAATATGGAGTCACGGTGGCTGGAGGACAAGGGGTGAGAGGATCTGAATCCTACCAGAAGCAGAGGGCTGTAGCTGTAGAGGTAGTACTCGATGTCAGGAACCAGGGTCAGGGTGGAGCCCCAAGTGCAAAAGTGAGTAAGATACGTCGTAAGAACATGGCGAGTCTACAGCATTACGAGTAGGAAACAGTGAAGTATGGCAGGAAACATATTAAGGTAAATGCTTTAATAGTAAGACTGAAAAATGCCGAGGTGTTAGAACACTGTTTTTGTGTAGTACCGACTGAACAGTATGTGGGCCAGTCTGGGAGCTCCTCATACACAGTCACCCAGGCCTAAACATTAATTTGATTTTCTGGAAGTGTCAGTGGGTTTTTCGTAATATAGCCTAAATACGGGGATACCCTTGAAATCAGTTGTGTGCGTTTATGAACACATTAGCCCATGTTAGGGGTGAATGAAAGAAAGCAATTTTGAATTAACTCCAAAAGGACTAAGCTGTTGAACTTGGCCTTATTCACATTGTTCTGTTACAAAATAAACGCAGTCTGATCCTACCAGTGTATCATCTGCATGCACAACAGCATAGATGTTTGTTATCACCAGATCCCTCAATTCATAGTGATGTGAGAATCATTCAATTGTGTTGGAATTCATGCTGAAAACACAACATGTTCAAAAACTGGTGAAAATTATCATTAGATCTGAAAGTACTCTGTCAGTCACAATGAATACTGTGTTGTTTTACCCAGCTGAGTTCAGAGGCAAATTGTGGTCGGGAAAGAAGTGTTTATTTTTAGTCAATGAGTATAGCTAATCTGCCTCTCAGTGTAGGGATGCTGGGCTGTGATATGAGATAATTTGGCTCAATGACCACGTGATGGCTTATTAAGTAATTCCAAACACCCTGGCATGAAGATTCTCATTGATTTCCCATTTTCTGAAAGATAAGATTGCTGAATCTGGGTATCTTTTCTTTTTAAAGAGGCAGTTTCTTAAAGGATAGTTTCTTTCTTCTGATGGGAATATTTATATACTGAATATTAAAACTGAAAATAGCAACTAGTGATTTTGGGGGGGGAGGCTTGATGCCTTTCTGACATAGTGAAAATCATTTCCTAAATGTTTTAATATTTAATGTACAAATATTTGGTGCTTATTAAATTTTTTTCCTTAAGCATCTATTTTAAAAACACCCCAGAAGGAATATACCTATATGTGAGAAATCTGTCAATTTCTCATGTGTATAATTTTTTTCATTTTATATTTAAAAGGAGCCAAACACTTCATTATAATTTACCATATTCCCCTACCAGCTGTTCTTCTTTTCAATTCCCTTTCACAGACTTTGGTTCTACCATTGAATCTCTTGTATAAGTAAAAAACCTGGGCTTCATCCTTGACTCATATTTTTCTCTTTTTGTTTGTTTTTAATTTTAGCTACCAAAAAAATTAAAGAAGGATTTTTAAAAAATATTTTAATTTCTTTGGCTGTACCTGGTCTTAGTTGCAACTTGTGGTATCTAGTTCCCCAGTCGAGGATTGAAGTCGGGCTCCCTGTATTGGGAGAGAAAAGTCTTAGCCACTGGACCATCAGGGAAGTCCCTCTCTTTCTCCCCGTAGAGCTAACTCTAGAATCTAGTCAGGATTCCCCATCTCTAGAGCCACCACTTACTTCAGCCCGCTATTGCCCTGGATGATCGTGCTGGCTTTCTGCATTCTCCCTGCCACTACTTTCAGTGCGTCCTTCCCACATTAGTCAGCAGGATGTACTGTCGCGCAGTCTCTGTGCTTAAAGCATCAGTGGTCTTGCCCTTAGGATAAGAACGAAACTACTTAAAATGTTGTAAAAGTATTCCAAGGCTTGAAACCCCCCCTCCCCCCCGCCCACTTTGTTCAGCTTCAGACTCACTTCTTAACTTCCTCACTTTCTGAAGCTTAATGCTGCTCCTGCTGCTGCTAAGTCACTTCAGTCGTGTCCGACTCTGTGTGACCCCATAGATGGCAGCCCACCAGGCTCCCCCGTCCCTGGGATTCTCCAGGCAAGAACACTGGAGTGGGTTGCCATTTCCTTCTCCAGTGCATGAAAGAGAAAAGTGAAAGTGAAGTCGCTCAGTCTGTCCGACTGTTAGCGACCCCATGGACTGCAGCCCACCAGGCTCCTCCATCCATTGGATTTTCCAGGCAAGAGTACTGGGGTGGGGTGCCATTGCCTTCCCCGCTGAAGCTTAATACATGGTCTCAAATCTTGCATGGCTACAGGCCCCCTCCCCCGCCTTCACACATGATCTGCCTTTGGTTTCAAATGCTGCCTTCCTGCTTTCTTGTCCTCAATTTAGGTGGCGCTACATGGAGGAAATCTTCCCTGAGAGCCACAGACGAGGAGAGGTGTTCTTGCTAACATCCCAGTGCAGGCATTCCGTCTTTTCATGGCGCTTTTTAGTTCTTCATTGCTGTTGCTTACTTACTTCTCTATACCTCCCAATAGACGATAAATGAAAGTGTTAGTTGCTCAGTTGTGTCTGACGCTTTGTGACCCCATGGACTGTGGCCCTGCAGGCTCCTCTGTCTGTGGAATTCTCCAGGCAAGAATACTGGAGCGGGTTGCTATTTCCTACTCCAGGGGATCTTCTCGACCCAGGAATTGAACCTGCATCTCCTGCATTGCAGGCAGATTCTTTACTGTCTGGAGTGGGTTGCTATTTCCTACTCCAGGGGATCTTCCCGACCCAGGAATTGAACCTGCATCTCCTGCGTTGCAGGCAGATTCTTTACTGTCTGAGCCACTAGGGAAGTCCTAATAGACTGTAAGAGCTGGCATGGAATGGGACCCTATCTGTTGTTCCGTGTATCTGTTGTTACATGCTTCAGGTTTGTTACAGTGGTGCTCTGCTTACAGGTATCAAAGTCTGTTCCTGTTACCTTTTTTTTTTTTTTAAACCCTCAAAGCTTAGTGGTAGAAAACAGTCATCATTTGTATGCTCATTAAATACATAGATCAGAAATTTGGAAAGGACATAATGCAACTGTGGGTATGTTTATCTCTGCTCCGTGGTGTTGGATGTCTTAACTAGAAAGATGAGACACGCAGGGGCTATTTTAATGGCTAGAAAATGGAATCCTTGGAAGGCTTCCTACTTCTTTATTTTTAATAAAGTCCAATTGATTTTTTTTCCTATTGTTACTGTATTGTACCAGTACCTTTGGTGTTGAGAGGTCCTTGTCTAGCTCAAGATCATGGAAATGTAGCTCATCGGTAGTAAATGTGGTAGTTCCCATGCGTGCTCTGCTTACTGGCTCAGTCGTGTCCGACTCTTTGCAGCCCCATGGACTGTAGTCCACCGGGCTCCTCTGCCCATGGGATCCTCCAGGCAAGAATACTGCCGTGGGTTGCCATTTCCTTCTCCAGAGGATCTTCCTGACCCAGGGATCAAAGCCGGGGGTCTTCTGCATTGCAGGTGAATTCTTTACCACCTGAGCCACTTGGGACTCAGTTTGCCTTACACATAGTATAAAAAAGGATAACAAATATATGGTCCTATCTCCTGACCATTCCTCAAAAGAAGCAAAGGACAAAACAATGAAAACAGCAACAACAAAAAACCCACGACCAAGTAACAAACAAAACAATCATAGGGCAGCCCGGTAATGAGAAATAGTATCGGACACCAGCTAGGCCGCCAGGGAAGCCCAGCAAAACTTAATTTGTAAGGAAGCAGCAACAAAACAGAAGTAAGTTACTCACAAGGCAGAATGGCACACTGCGCTTAAACGTCCCCGGATCTGTCGGTACCCACGTGCGTTGACATACACAGCCAACACTCCCGGGTAGGAAAAGTTTCTTTAGTTTAACTAAAACCTCTTCAAAACAGAACACAACTTTTCCAAGTTGCCACATACTGAACCTTTATCCGTAATATTTTGGCAGGAAAAAAAAAAAAAAAAGTCTTAAAACTCACCAATTTTCTTATCTTTAAATTAAAAATATGTGCCAAAATTGTTTTCCTATTTTTGGTATCTGCCATTCTCTCGATAGCTCAGTTGGTAAAGAATCTGCCTGCAATGCAGCAGACCCCGGTTCGATTCCTGGGCTGAAAAGATCCGCTGAAGAAGGGACAGGTTACCCACTCCAGTTTTCTTGGGTTTCCCTTGTGGCTCAGCTGGTAAAGAATCCGCCTGCAATGTGGAGACCTGGGTTGGATGCCTGGGTTGGGAGGATCCCTTGGATCTTCAGGGAATCTCCTTCCTGGAGAAAGGAAGGGCTACCCACTCCAGTATTCTGGCCTGGGGAATTCCATGGATTGTATAGTCCATGGGGTCGCAAAGAGTCAGACACGACTGAGCGACTTCACTTTTGTTAATTAACATTGCCTTGAAAAGTACTCGGAAAGCAGTGTGGCTAACTTAAGTCAGCACCATCTAAGAAATATATACATGCACAAAGCTGTGTGCAAGTTAATGGGATGGTGTTTCCTAGACAGGGAGACAAGTTATGACATTAGGGATTCCAGAAACCACCTGCTCAAACAAGCTCGTTAAATCAAGCAATTGTGTAATTTGTGTTGACCCAGCTATTAAACAGACCCTCTAAGAAAGCTTATCAGTTTTTATTCATGGAGAAATCATATTAGAAAACAAGGTTACAATCTCTAGTGATATCTTTGGAATTGACTGTATAAAGTAAAGGTTCTTTCTTTCAATCAGTGAATTATGATTGGCTTAAACCAATAAATGAATTTATTTGAAGTTTATGGTGTAGTTTCCATTATTGAAAGGAATAATACAAACCAAGCTTCAGATAGACCAGGACTGGGTATATTAATATGGCTTTTGGGAGTAGAGACACTTTAATCATCTTGCTCTGGCAGCTCCCTGGGATTTGTGAGCTCATGCTTGCTCTCTCCTTGCATTATCTTTCTTGAATTCTGTATTTCAGGTTGTTCCCACAGCTTAACCTTATATGGATGGAAAAAGAAAAAGACCCATGATGAGACCTTTAGGCGCTCCTTGGGAGGGTCTGTAGTGGGAACGTGTAGCACCTTGACTTACTGCTCCAGCAAGGTACCCTGTAGAGAAGGAAAAGCTGTTTCCTGAAATGAAACTGGATATTGTTAGCAAAGCAGGGGTCTATCAGGCAGCTCGAAGGCAAGAGCTCTCCTCTACATTGGCTGTTTCAGGAAGTTTAAGGGCAGTTTGGCTTTGCATAATTAGTCCTGCTTCTGCTCACAGTTCTTTAAAAGAGTGAATGACCATAGCTTAAAACTAAATAAATATGTGTTCTGGAACTTTCTTCACAATGTTGTCCTGAAGGCTCACTGTGATACTATACTATGCTTAGCACAATACACCTAGAAAATAGAGTTTAGATATTAAAACAAGTACTGTCTTTGGAATGAAAAAAAATTGGGTTGCTACCAGTTTAAACAGAATTTGATGATAGAACCACAAGAAAATCACATAAAAATGAACTGAAACCTTAAATCTAATGGGAGAGGAATTAGAAAATTTTGTAACTGTCTAAAAGATAAATATTTGCCTTTAAGAAGCTACAGAGCATTCAACAAGCTTGCCAAGATAATTCAATAGGGAAAGAAGAGTCTTTTCAACAAATAGTGCTGGACTCATTGGATGTGAACGTGTTAGTCGCTCAGTTATGTCCGCCTCTTTGCAACCTTATGGACTGTAGCTCGCCAGCCTTCTCTGTCCGTGCAATTGGACAGAGGCAAGAATACTGGAGTGGGTAGCCATTCCCTTCTCTGAGGGATCTTCCTGACCCAGATAACCACATGTGAAAGAATGAATTTGGTAAACTTCATACCATATAGGACTTCCCTGGTGGCTCAGACGGTAAAGCGTCTGTCTATAATGCAGGAGACCCAGGTTCGATCCCTGGGTTGGGAAGATCCCCTGGAGAAGGAAATGGCAATCCACTCCAGGACTATTGCCTGGAAAATCCCATGGACAGAAGAGCCTAGTAGGCTACAGTCCATGGGGTCACAAAGAGTTGGACACGACTGAGCGACTTCACTTCACTTCACTTCTTCACTTCATACCATATAAAAAGTTAACTCAGAATGGATTACAGACATAAACGTAAGAGCTACAACTATAAAACTTTTTAAAGAAAATGTAGGAGTAAACTTTTATGATCTTGGATTAGGAAATGGTATGACATCAAAAGTATAAGCAATGAAAGGAAAAATAGATTAGACTTTATTAATAATAAAAACTGTTTTTCTTAAAGGGATACCATCAAGAAAGTGAATCAATAACCCATAGAATAGGAGAAAATACTTGAAATTCATTTGTCTGGTAAGAAACTACTATCCATACTATGTAAAGAACTCTTAGAATTCAATGGTTAAGACAATTCAACTAAAAATAGGTAAAATATATATGAGTATGTTTTTCTAAAGAAGATATCACAAATGTTAAGTGCCTGAAAACATTATTAGTCATCAGAGAGTTTAGTTCAGTTCAGTTCAGTCGCTCAGTCGTGTCTGACTCTTTGCGACCCCATGAATTNGGATGTTGGCAATTTGATCTCTGGTTCCTCTGCCTGTTCTAAAACCAGCTTGAACATCAGGGAGTTCACGGTTCACATATTGCTGAAGCCTGGCTTGGAGAATTTTGAGCATTACTTTACTAGCGTGTGAGATGAGTGCAATTGTGCAGTAGTTTGAGCATTCTTTGGCATTGCCTTTCTTTAGAATTGGAATGAAAACTGACCTTTTCCAGTTTTGATATGGAGACAGTAGAATCTTAAATGTTGTTGTAAGTGGTGCAGTCACTTTACCAAGGTTAGCAGTTCCTTCACATGTTAAGGACATAGTTAAACAATTCTTCTCCTAAAGAATTCCCCACCGAAGAGAAATGAAAACCTATATCCCATGAAGACTTGTATATATAAGTTTGTAGCAGCATTATTTATAGTAGCCAAAAAATCAGAACAACCCTAATATTGATCAGTTGATTAGTGGGTAAATAAAATGTAATAATTTATGCAGTAGAAGGCAGTGTGTCAATGAAAAGGAATGAAGTAGTGATATATACCACAATACAGAAAAGCCTTGAAAACGTGCTTAGTGAAAGAAGTCAGTGGCAAATGGCCACATATTGTATGATTATTTATATGAAATGTTCAGTTCAGTTCATTTCAGTCGCTCAGTCATATCCAACTTTTTGCGACCCCATGAATCACAGCAGGCCAGGCCTCCCTGCTTTCACCATCTCCCGGAGTTCACTCAGATTCACGTCCATTGAGTCAGTGATGCCATCCAGCCATCTCATCCTTTGTCGTCCCCTTCTCCTCCTGCCCCCAATCCCTCCCAGCATCAGAGACTTTTCCAATGAGTCAACTCTTCGCATGAGGTGGCCAAAGTACTGGAGTTTCAGCTTCAGCATCATTCCTTCCAAAGAAATCCCAGGGTTGATCTCCTTCAGAATGGACTGGTTGGATCTCCTTGCAGTCCAAGGGACTCTCAAGAGTCTTCTCCAACACCACAGTTCAAAAGCATTGATTCTTCAGCGCTCAGCTTTCTTCACAGTCCAACTCTCACATCCATACATGACCACTGGAAAAACCATAGCCTTGACTAGACGGACCTTAGTCGGCAAAGTAATGTCTCTGCTTTTGAATATACTATCCAGGTTGGTCATAACTTTTCTTCCAAGGAGTAAGCGTCTTTTAATTTCATGGCTGCAGTCACCATCTGCAGTGATTTTGGAGCCCAAAAAAATAAAGTCTGACGCTGTTTCCACTGTTTCCCCATCTATTTTCCATGAAGTGATGGGACCGGATGCCATGCTATTTGTTTTCTGAATGTTGAGCTTTAAGCCAACTTTTTCACTGTCCTCTTTCACTTTCATCAAGAGGCTTTTTAGCTCCTCTTCACTTTCTGCCATAAGGGTGGTGTCATCTGCATACCTGAGGTTATTGATATTTCTCCTGACAATCTTAATTCCAGCTTGTGTTTCTTCCAGTCCAGCGTTTCTCATGATGTACTGTGCATAAAAGTTAAATAAGCAGGGTGACAGTATACAGCCTTGACGTACTCCTTTTCCTATTTGGAACCAGTCTGTTGTTCCATGTCCAGTTCTAACTGTTGCTTCCTGACCTGCATACAGATTTCTCAAGAGGCAGGTTAGGTGGTCTGGTATTCCCATCTCTTTCAGAATTTTCCACAGTTTCTTGTGATCCACACAGTCAAAGGCTTTGGCATAGTCAATAAAGCAGAAATAGATGTTTTTCTGGACGTCTCTTGCTTTTTCCCTGATCCAGTGGATGTTGGCAATTTGATCTCTGGTTCCTCTGCCTGTTCTAAAACCAGCTTGAAATAAGGGAGTTCACGGTTCACATATTGCTGAAGCCTGGCTTGGAGAATTTTGAGCATTACTTTACTAGCGTGTGAGATGAGTGCAATTGTGCGGTAGTTTGAGCATTCTTTGGCATTGCCTTTCTTTGGGATTGGATTGAAAACTGACCTTTTCCAGTCCTGTGTTCAGGTTAGGCAAATCCCCAGAAATGGAAAGTAGATTAGTGGTTGCCAGAGACTGGAGGGATGAGGACATGGGGAATGGCTGTTAGTGACTCTACGCTTTCTTTTTGAGGTGAAAAGATTTTCTGAAATTATGTCATGCTGATTGTTGTACAACTCCATGATTTTTAAAAACCTCTGAACCATATCCTTTAAAAAGATATATTTACTGTTATATGAACTATAGACCACTTAAAAAAAAAAAAAGAGTGGAGTCAGGATCAGACTTGGTACCTGTGTATTTTTAAGAGGAGTGCGCCTTTGGTCTTGATTCTCAAGAGTGATGTGTGTTGGTATGTAGCATGACTTTAACCCTTTACTGGCTGTGGGTGCAGGGTAGAAGATCTGGGCCTTCCTTCTCTTTCTGAAGCTGTGACCAAAAGAAGGGAATATAGATTATCCTTTAGTAAAAATGTCAGTGAGCATTTATTAGGTACCTAGAGAATGACAGCCCATGTGCTAGACAAATTAGCAAAGATCACTTGATGCATTTTTGTTATTCGTGAATTAGAGCATTAGTTTCCACCTCTGCTGACAAAATTGCTAGAGGTCAGAGGAGAGGAGAAAGTCCTGAGTTGAAACTGGATGGCATTTCAAAAGAGATAATAAACTGTATAAAGCACAGCCATTAATATCAATATTAAGAATACATTTATTCACTTAATTTGGTGATTTAATGCTGTGGTTTTTAAAGTTCCAATAACTGGTAGCTTGTTTTCTGTTTACAGTAATGCAACAAAAATAGTAAAGACCATTTATTATGTTGTATTGTTTATTTGTTAATAGAAATTATTTCTAGGAAATTAGATGATATTAAAGGTTAAAATCTGTTTTTAATCTGTATGTTTAAAATAGTTCAAAGATAATTGTATGTTTGGAAGAAAATTGTAACGTTCTGTTGTGTTTTACTTAAGAGTAATTAATGTCATCATGCTTTGTAATTTAATTCAGCTAAAAGAAAATCTAGTTTCTTCATGTAGGTGTTTGCTTTTTATTATCTTATTTCCATTTTTTTTTGGAAAAAATACACACATTATTCTCAACACAGAAAAAAGATGAAGAACGAGATATGAGTAAATTATTTTGACACATGTATTCATTAAATAAAATACAATTGTCTAGGAAGGGAGTTTAAAGTAAGCAATGTAAATGAATTAGTGACGAAGTAGGAAGAATGCGTTAAGATAAATGTAGAACAGGTTTGGGGGGCACTCTGGTATGTTTTCATATGCTTAGTTGCTTTCTATCAGTATTTCTGCTAGTGGAATTTGGTAGTTTTGAATTTTATATATCTACTATTCAGTAACTTTTTAGTAAAGAGTATACTCTTTAATATTATGATTGTGAAAACAACTTTTTGTTTGTATGGTGGTGCTAGCGGTAAAGAATCTGCCTGCCAACACTAAAGATGAGGGTTTGAATCCCTGGGTCATCTAGTGGAATTTGGTAGTTTTGAATTTTATATATCTACTATTCAGTAACTTTTTAGTAAAGAGTATACTCTTTAATATTATGATTGTGAAAACAACTTTTTGTTTGTATGGTGGTGCTAGCGGTAAAGAATCTGCCTGCCAACACTAAAGATGAGGGTTTGAATCCCTGGGTCAGGAAGATCCCCTGGAGGAGGAAATGGCCACCCACTCCAGTATTCTTGCCTGGAGAATCCCATGGACAGAGGAGCCTGGTGGGCTGCAGACCATGGGCCTGCAAAGAGTCGGACACGACCTCGTGAGAACACATGCACACACACACACACACACACACACAGTTATTAAGTATAATGGCTAATGTTGTATATAAGCAGTCTTATCTGACAACAATATGAACCCTTAGAGTAACTCCATTGCTTAATATAATCACATGTCTGATTCTGTTGGCAAAAAAAAAAAATTTTGCAAACAATCTAAGGTGACTAAGATCTATTTTATCTTAGTAATTTCATTGACCAAGAATATAAATGTACTCAAAGATACAAAATTTACTTTTTTTTTCCTGTGGCTATACCAATGATATGTCCTATACTAATATTAGAAAATTGCTATGTTTTCATCTTTATAATGAGGCATAAGATCCTATAGAGGGTATCTGGTAAGAGTGGTAAAAGGAAGACCTTGGTTAGCACACTATTCATGCTGTGTGATATTTTGTTATATATGTTGAGTGTTCACAACTCCATAATTTATAGCAAATGTTATGAAATGCATACATTACAGATTCTCACTTCTAAATTTGGCACTTACCACATTTTTTTTACATAGACAAAAGCTTTATCAAGTATGCTTTTGTTTTTAACATCACGGTTTTACCACTTGTTAATGATAATACATGGAAGGTGGATTTAGCCAATAACAGAGTCTCCATGCTTGATATTCTGTTCAAGGAGCGTTTGGTATATCTGAACATTTTGAAAAAGATGCAGATGTTACTCTAAGTAGTTTTAAATTCATGTGTTGTATAATTTCTTGGATTCTGGTCATGGCTATAAAATACCACAAAATGTTTTTATAGTGGATAGTTAGGCTCAAAAGTATATTTGATATTTTCAGCATCAGTGTATCTACATATGAGTGAGATGAAGGAGAAGCAGACACACAGAAGGAGGTGGAGGAGAATAAAAAGGATGAGGAGGCAGCAGAGAAAGGAGGAGAGAGATCAGTGTTGATAAGAAATATGTTTCAGAGTTTAATATGTATTTATTGAACATAACACTATAAGTTTTGATATCTTTTTAAAAATTTAACTTTATCTTTCAATTTGCATTCTTTTTTCTTTCACTAGAGTTAGTTTATAGTATTACATGTTTCAGGTATACAGCATAATGATGCACTATTTTTGAAGGTTATACTCCATTTATAGTTATTAGAAATATTGACTGTATTCCCTGTGTGCATTGTTGATTTTTTACATCACAGCTTTTATCTCTTACTCCCCTGCCCCCTTCCCTCTCCCCACTAGGAACCACTAGTTGGTTCTCTATATCTGTGAGATATATGTCTGTATGTTTTTTATTATATTCACTAGTTTGTTTTCCTTCTTGGATTCCATATGATAAGTGGTATTGTACAATATTTGTCTTTTTGTTACTTTGCTAGATTTAATACCCTCCATGTCCATTCATTTTGCTGCAAACTGAGTTATTTTATTCTTTACTATGGATGGGTAGTATTACATTGTGTGGATATGTGTGCATGCATGTGTGTCTATCACATCTTTATCCATTTATCTGTTGATGGACATTTAGGTTGCTTCCATATTAGATATTGTAAATAATGCTGCCATAAACATTGGGGTGTATATATCTGTTAAATTCATTTCTTTGGATATATATCCAGGAGTGGAATTTCTGAGTCATGTGATAGTTCTATTTTTAATTTTTCGAGAAACCTCCATACTGTTTTCCACAGTGACTACCACCATATACATTCCCACTAACAGTGTACAAGGGTTCCCTTTCTCTACATCCTCATCAACATTTATTTGTGTTCTTTTTGTTGATAGCCATTCTGACAGGTGTGATGTGATACCTCATTGTGGTTCTGATTTTGCAGTTCTCTGATGAAAAGCAGAGACATTACTTTGCCAACAAAGGCCGGTCTAGTCAAGGCTATAGTTTTTCCAGTGGTCATGTATGGATGTGAGAGTTGGACTGTGAAGAAAGCTGAGTGCCGAAGAGTTGATGCTTTTGAACTGTGGTGTTGGAGAAGACTCTTGAGAGTCCCTTGGACTGCAAGGAAATCCAACCAGTCCATTCTAAAGGAGATCAGCCCTGGGTGTTCTTTGGAAGGAATGATGCTAAAGCTGAAACTCCAATACTTGGACACCTCATGCGAAGAGTTGACTCTTTGGAAAAGACCCTGATGCTGGGAAAGATTGAGGGCAAGAGGAGAAGGGGACGACAGAGGATGAGATGATTGGATGGCTTCACCAACTCAATGGACATGGGTTTGGGTGGACTCCGGGAGTTGGTGATAGACAGGGAGGCCTGGCGTGCTGCAGTCCATGGGGTCACAAGAGTCGGACATGACTGAGCGACTAAGCTGAACTGAATGATTAACAAAGTTGAGCATCTTTTCATGTGTCTTTTGCTCATCTGTATGCTCTGAAAAAGCATTTTGGTTTAATTAGGTCCCCCCTTTTTTTTCTTTCTCCAATAGGAATTTTTCTGTGGTTCATACTTTTAAAGAGACAGATCCAAAAAGATATTGTTCTGATTAATGTCAAAGAATGTTCTGTTTATGTTTTCTTCTATAAGTTTTATTGTTTCCGGTCATGTATGTAGGTCTTTAATCCATTTTTGGTTTATTTTTTATATGGTGCTAAAAATGTTCTAACAACTTCATTTTTTACCATGTGGCTCTCTAGTTTTCCCAGCACCACTTATTAAAAAGACTCTTTTCTCTGTTATGCCTTCTTGCATCTTTTTTAATAGATTAATTTATGTGTGGGTTTATTTCTGGCCTCTGTTTGGTTCCATTTATCTACATGTCTGTTTCTGTGCCAGCAGCATAGTGTTTTGATTATTGTAGCTTTGTAGTATAGTCTAAAGTCAGGGAAAATGCTATTTCAGGCTCTGCTATTTTTAAAGATTGTTTTAGCTATCTAGAGTCTTTGTGTTTCCTTACATATTAACAAATAATTTTGTTCTAGTTCTTTGAAAAATGCCACTGGTATTTTTGATAGGGATTGTTTTATCATTTTTCTGATTCATTTTTGCATTTGGAGCTCCATGGTGATCCTGGTACTGTGGATACTTTTCGTGCAAACTACATTGCTTTGCCTCCTTTTTCAAGCAAGATTTTGACCCTCTCACCCCTTGGCCTCCAGCTACCATGACTCCGTATTTTATATAATCCAACCTAGCGGATGGGCTACTCTATCTTGATTAAGGCTGTCACCATACTTATAGCTCCTCTAGTGTGGGAAACAAATGTCTAAATAAATAATAATGATTGCAGTCAGTGCTTGGAGAGCTTAGATAGAGATGTGGAGTTGGAGCCCAGCAGATGGAGTGACTGCCAACCAAAGACAGACAGAGGATGACCTGGGTCAGGGATGAGCCGTCACTTCCGTGGCAAAGGAGGATAAATGCCTGTAGGGATGAGAAGGAGCACAATTAAAGCTCTGCAGTTGTGAAGGAGAACATGCCTTGAGGGTGAGGAGAAGTGAAGCAGGTCTGGAGTCTGCGTTGCAGAAGTGAGAACATTTGGAGCCAGATTTTAATGCTCTCCAATGGGAATTTTTGTGTGGTTCATACTTTATTCTCAGGGTAATGAGGAGCTGTGCTAAGAGTGATGATAACAACCACCATTTATGGAGGGCTAACCATGGGCAGTGGGTTGCTTAAGTTATTTGCATGTATTATCTTCTTCCTAATTGGTAGATAAGGAAACTAAGAGGTTAAGTAACTTAACCAGGGTCACCTAGTAGGTGACCTGCATAGCTGCATTTGGAGCCACACAGGCTCAGATTCCGAAGCTTTTGCTCTTAATGTAGAACTTCACTGCCTTCTGTTAACAGTTTTTAAAGAGAGGAGATATCGATGGATGCGAGATCTGTTTAAGGATGATACTGTAAAAATAATGTGGAGGAAGCCTCTGGAGGGAAAGGTAGGCTACAGCAGTCGTGCAGGTGAAAAATCCTGAGTCCCAATAAAAACATTGGTGGGAAACTGTTGAGTCTGTTACTGAAGTTTTCTCTCTCTGCCTGGGATTTTACTCCTAGAACCCACCCTGACTCCCCTTGGAATCAGAATGGCTGTCATCAAAAAGAACACAAATAACAAAAGGTAACAAGGATATGGAGAAAGGGAACCTTAGTACACTACTGATGGGATGTGAATTGGTGCAGCCACTGTGAAGAACAGTAAGGACGTTTCTCCAAAAGCTAAAAACAGAACTACCATATGACCCAGCAATTCCATTCCTGAGTATATCCAAAGATAATGAAAACACTGATTTGAAAAGATCTATGCACCCCAGTGTTCATAACAGCATTGTTCGTAGTAGCCATGAGATGGAAGCAAGAGAAACACACACACACAGACACGCACACACATACGCATTAACACAATGGCATAGTGAAAGTGAGGCCGCTCAGTTCAGTTCAGTCGCTCAGCCGTGCCTGACTCTTTGCGACCCCATGAATCGCAGCACGCCAGGCCTCCCTGTCCATCACCAACTCCCGGAGTTCACTCAGACTCACGTCCATTGAGTTGGTGATGCCATCCAGCCATCTCATCCTCGGTCGTCCCCTTCTTCTCCTGCCCTCAGTCTCTCCCAGCATCAGAGTCTTTTCCAATGAGTCAACTCTTCGCATGAGTTGGCCAAACTACTGGAGTTTCAGCTTAGCATCATTCCTTCCAAAGAAATCCCAGGGCTGATCTCCTTCAGAATGGACTGGTTGGATCTCCTTGCAGTCCAAGGGACTCTCAAGAGTCTTCTCCAACACCACAGTTCAAAAGCATCAATTCTTTGGTGCTCAGCCTTCTTCATAGTCCAACTCTCACATCCATACATGACCACAGGAAAAACCATAGCCTTGACTATACGGACCTTAGTCGGCAAAGTAATGTCTCTGCTTTTGAATATGCTATCTGGGTTGGTCATAACTTTTCTTCCAAGGAGTAAGCGTCTTCTAATTTCATGGCTGCATTCGCCATCTGCAGTGATTTTGGAGCCCCCCAAAATAAAGTCTGCCACTGTTTCCACTGTTTCCCCATCTATTTCCCATGAAGTGATGGGACCGGACGCCATGATCTTCGTTTTCTGAATGTTGAGCATTAAGCCAACTTTTTCACTCTCCTCTTTCAATTTCATCAGGAAGCTTTTTAGTTCCTCTTCACTTTCTGCCATAAGGGTGGTGTCATCTGCATATCTGAGGTTATTGATATTTCTCTCGGCAATCTTGATTCCAGCTTGTGTTTCTTCCATTCCAGTGTTTCTCATGAGGTACTCTGCATAGAAGTTAAATAAGCAGGGTGACAATATGCAGCCCTGATGTACTCCTTTTCCTGTTTGGAATGGTCAGTCATGTCCAGCTCTTTGCGACTCCGTGGAATGTAGCCTACCAGGCTTCTGTGTCCATGGGATTTTCCAGGCAAAAATACTGAATTCAGTTGCCATTTCCTTCTCCATGGGATTTTTCCGACCCAGGGATTGAACCTGTGTGGTTTGAGTCTCTTACACTGGCAGATAGGTTCTTTACCAGCTAAGCCACCAGGGAAGCCACATTGCCAGCATTTTATAATAACTCTAAATGGAGCATACCTTTGTTTTTTTTTAAATTTTTTTATTTTATTTTATTTTATTTATTTATTTTTTAGAGCTTCCATTTTATTTTACCTTACAGTACTCTATTGGTTTTGGCATACATTGACATGAATCTGCCACAGGTGTACATGAACTCCCAAACATGAACCCCCCTCCCACCTCCCACCCTACATCATCCCTCCGGATCATCCCCATACACCAGCCCCAAGCATCCTGCATCCTGCATTGAACATAGACTGGCGATTCATTTCTTACATGATAGTATACAATTGTGAATCACTTTAGTATAAATTGCAACATATAATACTGGACATCAACTTTACTTCAATTAATTTTTTTTTTAAAAAGAGAGGGAGCTTCTTGTAAACCAAAAGCTCACCTGCCATTGTAGTGTGCCTATACAAACACTACAAAGGTGGAGGCCTCCCGATCAGAGATTAGACCATTTATTCACATAGCATCTTAGAAGCAGTAATTCCCCTGTGTTCCGGTTCCTTGTGGGGCCATGCAGTGTGGACTAGACACATTTGTGCCTGCAGAGACTGCGCCGAGGGAGAGGAGCCCCTACATTATAAAACTCAAGAGTTTCTATCAGGCAGCAAGCATGTCTTCCCCTCTTTCCCCATGGAGAGATAAGTTCTGTCTGGGGAGGGGAGGGAAAGGTCTAGAGATTTTATTACCCTTAACATGTAAGCAAATATCTCTGAGGCAGATAAGCCCTTAAATCTCTCTGGAAAAATTCTCTAACTTCCATTCAGTCATCTTTTAACCCAGATTGCTGGTAATTTTTACTCAGAAAGTCCTGAGTATGCAGAAACGTGAACCTATTCATGAAACAGTCTCCCAGCAGTGGTATGAACAATCTATTGAAATTAGACAGAATTGCTACAGCTTTTATAAGATACTGGAATCAGTCCATCTCTAGCTTTGAATATCTACTACACCAATTGAAGTGGACAGTTTTTGAGACCAAATTATCTGTTTAAAAGGTGTTCATTAAAGAACTTTCTGGGTTATTCAAGTGATAGTTTTGGTTTGTATGTTTTTACGTTGAGTGCCAATAAATTATGTTTGAAGGGAATCTTATTTATTCTGTGCTCTGCAGATTTCTCAAGAAATATTGATAAATGTTTAACAGAAGGACCAGGGAATCTTGTTTTTATTCAGAAGCCTGGGAATTTCAGGATTATAGAAATGTATCTTGTGAATATATTATATGTAATAAAAAAATTGCATGGGGTGTGAAATTAAAAAAATAGTTTAATTTAGTTTATAATGTAAATCTTAGTTTAGACTTTAGTTGAATACTTTGTAGGTCTGGCATTTTATTTCTCAAATGTATATATATTTATGTATATATATAGAAATGTATGTGTGTATATATATATATATAGAAATGATGATAACAATAACAAGTCATGTTGAAATAAGAAATTCTACTATTCTGCCACCACCAACTTAATTTTCTATGTTACCTTATACTTCAGACACACTTAGCAGAATTTTAGTACATATTAGACACTTTCATCTTTCCTATTAGCGTTATGTTATGTTTATTTATGGAGTTGTGAAAAGCACAGAATAGAAAATTAATCATATGAGTTAGATGTAGTCAGTCTTTCTATTTTAAGTTTGCCAAAATAACCCTAGGCTAGTGTTAGTCCTGACAGTGACAAGTTAAGCTAGTGACAGGGATAAAGTGATCTCTTGTCATAGCTGTTAGCCAAGGTGAGAGTGCCAGTTTCACTTTTTGTTGATAGCTTTGTAAGAGTGATTTTACAAGGCCCTTTTGGGGGCTTGACTGTTGCCTCATCAGAGTTGTTCAGTCTATAATTTCTTTAAAATATCGATTATTTTTTGCATGTATATTCATATATCACAGTCATTTTAAGAGATATGTTTTTGCTACATAAGCCATAAGCTCCTAGATCTGTTAAAAGCACTTGCACATCTGAATATGGATCAAGTGAAGTCTCAAAATTTGTTGTCTACCTGGAGTATTGCTTTACAGTGGGGCTTCGTACACATCTCTGAAGAATCTGGTTCAGTTGGTCTGATGGGAGGCCTGCTAAACTTGTATTTTTAAACTGTACCCCCAGGTGATTTTGATGCAAGTATTGGACCATATTGAGAAAATTTCAATTTAAGAGTTTGTCTACTTCAAACACTTACTTATTAGGTGAATACACTGCGGGCTAGGGAGAGTGACTATCAGAAAGGCTGCAGTTAACAAAAACAGCTGTACACTGATTCTTTCTCATTTTTAGAGCTGAAATCAAGTTTATGATCTACCTTGCCTATTACTGAACGGGCAAAGGTGAGATAAATGTAGTAGAAATTGAAAGCTCCAGTGCCTTGTTTAAGAAAACATTTATCTTGAATGTTGTTTTTCATCGAAATTATGCAAAGTGTTATTGCTTCTCTATAAAGCCTTTCTGTTATTTTTCTTTTCTTAACATGCTTAACAGTCTTACTCTCTTAGGATAACACTGTAATCTCCAAACTTTAAAGTGTTTTTAATATGTAAAAGTTAAAGTCGCTCAGTCGTATCTGACTCTTTGCGACCCCATGGCCTATACGGTCCATGGAATTCTCCAGGCCAGAATACTGGAGTGGTAGCCTTTCCCTTCACTAGGGGATCTTCCCAACCCAGGGATCAAACCCAGGTCTCCCACAATGCAGGTGGATTCTTTACCAGCTGAGCCACCAGGGAAGCCCAAGAATACTGGAGTGGGTAGCCTATCTGCTCTCCAGTCGATCTTCCCCACGCAGGAATTGAACCAGGGTCTCCTGCATTGCAGGCTGAATCTTTAATAGCTGATCTCGCAGGGAAAGAAAGCACCAAAGAGCAAGTTTTTATATTATTTAATCGAGGTTCTATTTGGCAATATAATTAACATGTCACATTTGTGTTACGTCAGCTTGGTGCTGTCAGTAAGTCTCATTATTAACTATACACTGCCATGTAGAGACCATGTCAGTGCTGAGAATGTGGTGTTGAATCCAGATAGGTAAGACTCTGTGCCAGTGGATGTGCATGCAGCTGAATACAATATTGTCTCTGTTCAGAGTGCTGTAACTTATCATGGACTGAGCAGCTTAAATAACAAATAATCCTGTTCTGGTGCCTGCAAGTCTGTAAGCAGGTTGCCAGCACAGTCACGTTCTTGGTGAAAACCCTCTTCTTGATTATGTTGTCACATGGCCTTTCCTTGATGCTTAGAGAGGGGAGGGGAGAAAAATCTTTGAGTCTGTTAATTTCTTTTCTAATTTTCAGTTTTTTAAGAAATATTTGTTTTAAATATTTATTTTCAAATAATATTTGTTTTCAAATNTTTTTTTTCTTGCATGTGTCCTTATTAAAATGTTTTTTTAAATCCAATTCAGTCCTATTATTCTGTCTTTTATTCATTTTAAACTGTTGAGTGTTCTTAGCCGATCATCAGGTTATTATTTAGCTTTAATGTTTTAATATGTTGGGTTATCATATTTGTTCTATTTGTCTCTTAGTCTCTTCCTCCAAAAAACACCTGCTATCCGTGAGATGAAAATCAGTCATCTAATTTCTTTATTAACTCTCTTTGTCAGAGTCAACTTTTGTATTCTTCCTTTCTGTTTTTGGAAAGTCTGTCAAATATGACAATTCATGATTTGATTTTTACATTATTATGTAATGGTCTTTTGAAGTCCACCATGGCTTTAGAAATGATCTACGGTTCTTTATCCAACCCCCTTAGTATATTTTATTCCTGTCTCTTATACACATCTAGATGTGTATAAGAGACAGATCAGGGTCTTTTCCAATGAGTCAGTTCTTCGCATCAGGTGGCCAAAGTATTGGAGTTTCAGCTTCAACATCAGTCCTTCCAATGAACACCCAGGATTGATCTCCTTTAGGATGGACTGGTTAGATCTCCTAGCAGTCCAGGGGTTTCTCAAGAGTCTTCTCCAACACCACAGTTCAAAAGCATCAATTCTTCAGCGCTCAGCTTTCTTCATAGTCCAACTCTCACATCCATACATGACCGCTGGAAAAACCATAGCCTTGACTAGATGGACCTTTGTTGGCAAAGTAATGTCTCTGCTTTTGAATATGCTGCCTAGGTTGGTCATAACTTTTCTTCCAAGGAGTAAGCGTCTTCTAATTTCATGGCTGCAGTCACCATCTACAGTGATTTTGGAGCCCAAAAGAATAAAGTCTTCCACTGTTTCCACTGGTTCCCCATCTATTTGCCATGACGGGATGGGACCAGATGCTATTTCATTTACTTATTTGACTGGTGTTAGTTGAGGCATGTGGGATCTAGCTCTCTGATCAGGGATTGAACCTAGGATTCCTGCATTGGGAGCACAGAGTCATTGCCACTGGACCACCAAGGAAGTCCCTTGAGTATAAGGGCATTAATCCCGCCATGGGGGCTCAACTTTCATGACCTCGTGTAAACCTGATTATCTGCCACATGTCTCACCTCCATCCACACTGGTGATCAGGGCTTCAACATGTGAATTCGGGCTGTAGGGGACACAAATGTTTAGTCTGCACCAAGTACAGTGTGGAGAGTATGGTGCCAGGAAGGCACACCAGGAGCCATGGAAGCCTGGGTTAGGAGAGGATCTAACCAAGAGTGAGAAGGCGGTGTCAAGCACCTGGAGGAAGTAATATTTAAGTTTGATCTTTAACAGTAATAAGGTAGAAGGGGGGTAGCAGAGAGAGTTTCCAGAAGAAGAAAGGCAAGGCAGGACAGTCTGGCTGAGTGTACCCTACGTTCAGCATGTCACTGTATCTGGAGCAGGGCTGGCCGGCGGGGGGTCAGTGCAGAATACCCAGGGATGCGGGTGGAGAGACTCCCAGCGCCAGATTCTTAAGGGCCTTTGTAAGTGATACTCTAGAGTTGCGACTTCATCTTGGAGCAACTAGGGAGCAAGTGAATGCCATTTAAAGAAGGAATTGCCATTCTTGAATCCATACCTGCAAGGGGTGACTTTTTCCTCCTTGCATAGTGGATCTCAGAAGGTAAGCTAAACAATTTGAAAAGTGTTGGTTGATCGAAATGAGGGAGGCTGAAAGTCCAATTGAATTAGCAGAGGTGTTTCATAGGTTGAATTAGCGGGGCTTTGTGTTTAAGGGACTTCAGTGGGTTAGGATTTAGATCCCTTGGAGAAGGGAATGGCTTCCCACTGCTGTACTCTTGCCTAGAGAGTTCCACGGACAGAGGAGCCTGGTGGGCTACAGTCTGTGGGGTCACAAAGAGTCAGGTGTGACTGAGTAACTAACACTTTTACTTTTTTCAGTGGGTTAGGAAGAGGGGACTTTGGGGATCAATGCAGAGTGTCTAACCTAGAAAACTGATTTGTAATGCCAGCCACTGTGATGGCCATAAATTGGATAATGCCTCTCCATCCTTTTCAACGCCCATACTATCTCCAGGACAGGAACATGATGAATACATTTGTGCCTGACAAAGTTATATATATATATGATGTTATCAGCTCTTTTGTTCTTAAGTTTTACATTTTAAGTTTTATATCAATACCACTAATATCTGTAAACATAAAAAATGTATTTAGATTTATCTTTTCAACTCTTACTTGAAGTCTTCCTGATTTTGATCGTTTAAAATGAATAATTTTCATTTGGCATTTAAACTTATAATACTGCACAGGTATGTCAGTTTTGAATTATGAAATAGCAAAAAATGAAATATTTGTTGTTAAGAGTTTTTGCACATTAATTATTTTTTCATTACTATAACACAGCTTTCTGAAATAAACTATAATCAGGTCTCTATGAATAAATCCAAACCAATCAGAATTGTTTCACAAAAGTGTTTCTTACTGCTCAGGGTGAGCTTGAAGTTCCTTGCCAGCTGTAAAAGTATGTTACTGTAGCATCAAAAAAAAAACTACATGAAGAAAATGAAATGTATGCTAATTTCTTACATTTTTCTTAGTTGAGCATAAATGTTGACAGAACGGACAGTCTTACATATACAAGCTCTTTCATGCAAAACATGTCTGATTTAATACTCAAACACTCAGAATCATTCATGCTCTCTTACATATTTTGCAATTGAATTTTTTTTTTTCTTAAAGGATCTCCTTTTTGTTGTGGTTCATTACGAAGTACCTGGGATTCCACTGTAGGATCTTTAAAGATTTTTGACAAATATATAAGAGGAAAGAAACTAGATTCTGCCTTTCTACATATCCTATTTATATATTCATTTTTAGACAGAATTGCATTATGTATATAGGTTGACTTAAAAATTTTGAGCTCCAGGGTCATACTTGGTATTCTTTTTATGTATTTATCTTTCATACTGTATTATTTCAGAGCAAATAACTGTGGCCTGATTTCTTTTTTTTTCTTGCATGTGTCCTTATTAAAATGTTTTTTTAAATCCAATTCAGTCCTATTATTCTGTCTTTTATTCGTTTTAAACTGTTGAGTGTTCTTAGCCGATCATCAGGTTATTATTTAGCTTTAATGTTTTAATATGTTGGGTTATCATATTTGTCCTATTTGTCTCTTAGTCTCTTCCTCCAAAAAAGACCTGCTATCCGTGAGATGAAAATCAGTCATCTAATTTCTTTATTAACTCTCTTTGTCAGAGTCAACTTTTGTATTCTTCCTTTCTGTTTTTGGAAAGTCTGTCAAATATGACAATTCATGATTTGATTTTTACATTATTATGTAATGGTCTTTTGAAGTCCACCATGGCTTTAGAAATGATCTACGGTTCTTTATCCAACCCCCTTAGTATATTTTATTCTTAGCATTTGGGGTAAATGGTATGAAATAGTCTGTGTTGCAAGAATAAGTGCAAATATGTTTCTTCTCTTGCTGCATAACTTACGGTGATGGCGTGCACTATTCCACATAGGCACTCAGTGATCAAAGCTGATGGAGCCTGACTCTTACCAGCACCACTTGGGACAGCCCACATTATCAGTTACCACATTGTGATTTAGTCTTTCTGGCTTACTGGCCAGGAGCAGTCATTAAGCCCCTCTCTTAGCCCACCAAACTTCATGTGCCTAGAGGAAAAAGAAACCCATGTATGAGTGAGGGCTAGAAATCGGTGGTTGCCTTTTTAAGATTTATCTTTTTTTTTTTTTTTTTTTGCAATTGTGGGTTTTTGTTGCTACACTCAGGCTTTCTGTGGCTGCAGAGAGCAGGGGCTATTCTTTGTTGTGGGACCCAGGTTTGTCGTTGTGGACGCTTGTCTTGTGGGAGAGCGTGGATGCTAGGCTTCAGTAGTTGCAGCGGGTGGGCTCAGTAGTCATGGTTCCGGTGCTCTAGAGCGCGGACTTGGTCCTTGTGGCATGTGGGATCTTCGGGGACCAGGGATCTTACTGATGTTCCCTTCATTACAAGGCAGATTCCTAACCAGTGGAACACCAGGGAAGCCTGGTTATTTTTAAAAGTTGTTTTGAGTGTATAGAGGAGATGCTATCTAATTGTTACCTGTTGTGTTTTTGATGCAAAACTTTCTCAGATGTGTGATTGTTCTCTTGCTTTGGTTTGGCAGAATCTAGAATGCAAAGCATCAGAATATCGTGTTTTACTTGTAGTTAGTGTATTTTAATATACCAATTTATACTGTATGAAATACTTACAGGTATCTTAAAATGCTTTCTCAGGTTGAATACTAGCCAGTTGCTCCTGTCTACCACTTATTGGATATTTCTTCTCATTGCTGATTTGAATTGACTGTGTACTAAATGCTTATGTCTTTTAACCAGCTGGTAGGGAAAAGCATTACATTTTTTTCTTAAAAAATTTTTTTGAATCATCTGTATATATTTAACCTTCAAGTGAATTTTAGACTCATTTTATCCCACTTAAGATTTCTGAAAAAAAAGTAAGTAAAAGGGTTTCATCCCATCAATATTATGCATGATTAGTAGAAAGCCTTAGAATTATTTTTTGTGGAGTCGGCTTCCTGGATTCTAATCTCCACTGAGCCACGTTATAGCCATGTGACCTTGGGAAGATCTAGGCTCTCTGTCTCAGTTTCCTCATCTGTAAAATGGGGATAATGATATCATCTATCTTATAGGGTTTCTATGAAGACGAGTTGAGTTAGTATTTGTAACGATCGTATCACACTGTCTCGTATGTATAAGGTTTTGTATATGTAGGAGTTTTAAAATTTAACTGAAGTAAATTAAAAGCGTAATGCTGAAATACAGTAGACATGTGTGAGCTTCTTAAGGCTATTGCGTTAGAGAAATGTAGTTATTTCCCTGGTAGGAGAGAGACACCATGTGTGAGTGGAGGCAGACAGTATCATTCTTTTGGATGCTGGTTTTTATGGGTGAACTGTAGATGTACCTGAGAACATCTGAGCTTAAAACATTTTGATATTCCTAAGGAAAGAGTAAAATTCCTGTCAATGGACCCATACATATTGGGGAAAGGCTAACTGAACCCTGCCCTCAAAGCATTGTTTTCATACTAAAGCTTGCCTTTAGAAGTCTGCATCTTTAGCCAAAACAAACTTGTTGGTTGTGAAGTCTTTGAATCAAAGATAGCAATTAAAAAAAAATGTGTGCAGACAGTCATACATTCTCTGAATCTATGTCTGTTGGTAAGGGTAAGTTGGAAATTTTATGTGCTGAAAATGCTTTTTAAAAGTAGGCTTTGTTACACTGAGTATTATATTTGAAGAATTATGAAATCTACAAAGAAGTAATATGATCTGACTAATGTACATTAATATTAAAATATGGAGCTCTGTGAACTGAAATATGAGTATACTGTTTACATGACCACCTGAAGCCACATGAATCAGCTCACTTTAAAATGTTAAGAATCCCTTGCCTTCCCCTGAAAGAGGAAGACATAGACGAGGTGAACTATTATTGCCATACTAGCAGAGAGCAATATACCTTCTTTATTACAGAATCAGAGAGCAATCTTCTGAGATTCTTATTTGAAGTAGAAAGGAATGAATTTTTATTGATTCATTATTTCATTTAAGACATCATCCTGCCCTCTTGCTCTCTTGTAGTATGTGTGTTCAATAAATAATACATTCTCTTTTCTCCATGCTGCCATCTAAGAATCTGTTTGGCTCAAAATAAGGCAGGTGTTTCCACAACCTACTGTTCTTGCTTCTCTGCGGTTTTGCCTGACAGCTGTCAGGACTGGCCTTCTTAATTGCTTTATGTGAGCGATGTTAATTCGGGTTGTAATATCAAAGGTAGTTGGGGGTCACTAGCTGAATGCCCCTTGCCCAACTGCCATGCTTAAGGATGTGTACGTTTCACACTGTCTCTGGTTGATTGCGATGATGGCCGTTGACCCCTGACTGCTGTATGTGCCTGGAGACTGGTCGATTGAATCCACCTCGGAATGATCAGGAGCCGGGCTTGTGAGGCCAGCGACAACCAGAAGCAGAATTGCAAGAAGGCCCTCGTTTCGTTTCATGGTCTGCTTCAGCAGGGAGCTTGGTTGTGACACAAGCTACTACATTTCCATAATCAGGAAAACAAATAACCAGACAAGTCTCTCCGGAGAGGGTTATTTGTATATTTCATCAATGATTCCTTTTGGTTTTTATTAGGAGAACTAGGGTTGTCCCTTTTAGATTGTTTTAGTGGCCCTAAAAAAAGAAGGCAAAGGGTATAACTTTATTTTAAAAATTTATTTGTTTTTAATTGGAGGACAGTTGCTTTACAATATTGTGCTGGTTTCTGCCATACATCAACATGAATCATTCATAAGGATGATGACCCTCCCTCCCATCTCCCACCCCAGCTCCCCCATCTAGGTTGTTACAGAGCACCAGGTTTGATCTCCCTGCGTCACACAGCACATTCCCACTGGCTCTGTATGTTACATACGGTGATGCGTATGTTTTAATGTTGCTCTCTCAATTCGTCCCACCCTCTCCTTTCCCCACCGTGTCCACAGTCTGTTCTCCGTGTCTGCGTCTCTCCATTGCTGCCCTGCAAATAGGCTCATCAGTACCATCTTTCTAGATTCCATACATACGTGTTGACGTACAATATTTGTTTTTCTCTTTCTGCCTTATTTCACTCTGTATAATAGGCTGTAGGTTCATCCAGAGGATATACTTTTAAAATGGTACCTAGAAGGATTTCTGTGAGTGTTTAATTGAAGTTTGGATTTGGCTAGAAATCCTCTTTGGTTGTTTACAGACGTTCATTCCTCTGTGAAACTGCTGTGCTCTTTAGGGGAACTGCATAGATAGAAATCAGTCTCAGTGGGAGGTGTCACAGTTAGAAAGGCTGCATGAAGTGGATATGTGGCTTGCATTACATTAACTACCTCAACCTAGAGGTTAGATTTTTGCTGTCAGCTAACAACATTTTGGAGAGAGTATGTTCATTTTTATTTTTAGTGTCCCACTGGGTTCTTCCCTGTCACTTCTAAGAACTCAGTTTACCATATTCTCCACTTGAACCCTGACACACCTTGACCCAGGCTGGAAGGATGGGATTAAGTAGAGTGAATGCATATCTCCTCCACGATGTATTTGTAATGAAGTGTCTCTCTGGGAGCCTACCTTCATACAAGTCACCTTTCATTTTCCAACAAGGTAGCCAATGTTGGAGTCAGGTGAAGGTGAAAGTGAAAGTGAAGTCACTCAGTCGTGTCCGACTCTTTGCGACCCCGTGACTTCTCCGTCCATGGGATTCTCCAGGCAAGAACACTGGAGTGGGTTGCCGTTTCCTTCTCCAATGCATTTCCTTCTCCAGGGGTTCTTCCTGACCCAGGGATCGAACCCAGGTCTCCCGCATTGGAGGCAGGCGCTTTAACCTCTGAGCCACCAGAGTCAGGTAGTAGTTTTAAATAAAAGTTCATTTTACTCCCAACTTCAGAGCTCAAATTTAACATGATTTTTAAAGGGCCATGACATAATATCTTTAATATGTTTTCGTTTCCAAATGTCACTTTAGAATGAAACATATATTTTGAAGGTACACAATGATTTGTGCTTGATTCTCATTAGGTTTTAAAATTATAAATATCTTAGGTTTTTGTCTCATTCAGCATTTGGATAGTTTTGAATTATACAGAGGATTTGCAAAATAGATGTTAAACATGCATTATAACACCTGTCTCTTATACACATCTAGATGTGTATAAGAGACAGCTCTTATTGATGCGTATGTTTTAATGCTGCTCTCTCAATTCGTCCCACCCTCTCCTTTCCCCACCGTGTCCACAGTCTGTTCTCCGTGTCTGCGTCTCTCCATTGCTGCCCTGCAAATAGGCTCATCAGTACCATCTTTCTAGATTCCATACATACGTGTTGACGTACAATATTTGTTTTTCTCTTTCTGCCTTATTTCACTCTGTATAATAGGCTGTAGGTTCATCCAGAGGATATACTTTTAAAATGGTACCTAGAAGGATTTCTGTGAGTGTTTAATTGAAGTTTGGATTTGGCTAGAAAGCCTCTTTGGTTGTTTACAGACGTTCATTCCTCTGTGAAACTGCTGTGCTCTTTAGGGGAACTGCATAGATAGAAATCAGTCTCAGTGGGAGGTGTCACAGTTAGAAAGGCTGCATGAAGTGGGTATGTGGCTTGCATTACATTAACTACCTCAACCTAGAGGTTAGATTTTTGCTGTCAGCTAACAACATTTTGGAGAGAGTATGTTCATTTTTATTTTCAGTGTCCCACTGGGTTCTTCCCTGTCACTTCTAAGAACTCAGTTTACCATATTCTCCACTTGAACCCTGACACACCTTGACCCAGGCTGGAAGGATGGGATTAAGTAGAGTGAATGCATATCTCCTCCACGATGTATTTGTAATGAAGTGTCTCTCTGGGAGCCTACCTTCATACAAGTCACCTTTCATTTTCCAACAAGGTAGCCAATGTTGGAGTCAGGTGAAGGTGAAAGTGAAAGTGAAGTCACTCAGTCGTGTCCGACTCTTTGCGACCCCGTGACTTCTCCGTCCATGGGATTCTCCAGGCAAGAACACTGGAGTGGGTTGCCGTTTCCTTCTCCAATGCATTGCCTTCTCCAGGGGTTCTTCCTGACCCAGGGATCGAACCCAGGTCTCCCGCATTGGAGGCAGGCGCTTTAACCTCTGAGCCACCAGAGTCAGGTAGTAGTTTTAAATAAAAGTTCATTTTACTCCCAACTTCAGAGCTCAAATTTAACATGATTTTTAAAGGGCCATGACATAATATCTTTAATATGTTTTCGTTTCCAAATGTCACTTTAGAATGAAACATATATTTTGAAGGTATACAACGATTTGTGCTTGATTCTCATTAGGTTTTAAAATTATAAATATCTTAGGTTTTGGTCTCATTCAGCATTTGGATAGTTTTGAATTATACAGAGGATGTGCAAAATAGATGTTAAACATGCATTATAACACAATGCAGAGATGGCAGAAGGAAAGTGTACATTGAGGTATTGAGGAAGCAATCGGTATCTTTGCTGTGAGCGTTCATCTTAATTTCAAGTTTTGTTTACCAACAGTTTAAAGGCCTGTACATCCTCCAAAATTGTGAAAACATTAAGAAGTCAAAGATAATTGAAGTGGGAAATGGTAATAAGAGGTCTTCAATGCCAAGTCAATACATATTATGATACTTTGCATTTCTTATATACCTATTCTTTGTTAATACTGGTTTACAGTGTCTATTTAGCACTTAATAGTCTTTTGATCCTGCCTTGGATTCCATATTTTTATTGAGAAAACTTATTGTCTTTTTCTAGTATAAAAGAAATAGTCATGTACTGACACATATATATGGAATTTAGAAAGATGGTAATGAGAACCCTGTATGCAAGACAGTAAAAGAGATACAGATGTGTAGAGTGGATTTTTGGTCTCTGAGGGAGAGGGAGAGGTAGAGGGTGGGATGATTTGGGAGAATAGCATTGAAATATGTATACTATCATGTAAGAAACGAATCGCCAGTCTGTGTTTGATGAAGGATGCAGGATGCTTGGGGCTGGTGCATGGGGACAATCCGGAGGGATGAGGTGGGGTGGGAGGTGGGAGAGGGGTTCATCTTTGGGAGTTCGTGTACACCCGTGGCAGATTCATGTCAATGTATGCCAAAACCAATAGAGTACTGTAAAGTAAAATAAAGAAAAAAAAATAGTAACTCTAACTAATGACTAACATTGGTATCTCCAGCTATCACGACTCTCCCGCACCTTAGGTTCATGCCTCAGTACCCTGACTTGGAGATCTAATAACCATCTCAAACTAAACACATCTAAAACAGAACTTTTGATTTCTACAACCTGTTTGTTCCTCCCTGCTCATATGTTATCAGCAGCCAGGGACTTGGGTGTCATTCTTGGATTTGCCCTTTCCTTACAAATACTCCATCTGGAAGTCTCTTCAGTTTTGTCTGTCTTTTTTTTTTGCCTTCCAGTGTTACTGGGCTATAATTGACATACGGCTACTGCTGCTAAGTTGCTTCAGTCGTGTCCGACTCTGTGCGACCCCATAGACAGCAGCCCATCAGGCTCCCCCATCCCTGGGATTCTCCAGGCAAGAATACTGGAGTGGGTTGCCATTTCCTTCTCCAGTGCATGAAAGTGAAGTCGCTCAGTCATGTCCAACTCTTTGAGACCCCATGGACTGCAGCCCACCAGGCTCCTCCATACATGGGATTTTCCAGGCAAGAGTACTGGAGTGGTGTGCCATTCCCTTCTCCGATAATTGACATACAGCAGTGTATAAACTTTGAGCTTCCCAGGTGGCTCAGTGGTAAAGAATCCGCCTGCAGTGTAGGAGACAAACGTTTGAACCCTGGATTGGGAAGATCCCCTGGAGAAGGGAATGGCAACCCACTCAGATATTCTTGCCTAGAGAATCCCATGGACAGAGGAGACTGGTGGGCTACAGTCCATGGGGTCGCAAAAGAGTTGGACACACTTGAGCAACTTAACAACAGTTGTCAAGATCTAAGGAGTGCAACTTAATTGATTTACACATATCATGAAATGATTATCATCATAAGCTTGGTGAATATCCATCATCTCGTAGATACGGAAGAAAAGAAATAGAAAAAAATTTTTTCCAATGATGAGAACTCTTAGATTTATTTGCTCACTTAGCTTTCATATATAACATACATCAGTGTTAATTATATTTATCTTGTACATTATGTCCCTAGTACTCTTCTTATAACTAGAAATTTATCCCCATATTCAATCCCATCCCTCTCCTCCCCATCAGCCACAGATCTGATCTCTTTCTATGAATTTGTTTGTTTGTAAGTACTAATTGACTTACCACACTGTTAATTCCTGTTACAGGATATTGGGATTTGATATTGGTATACATTTCAAAGTGATAGCCATGAAAGTCTAGATATATCTGTCACTGTACAAAGATACTGCATAGTTATTGACTTTATTCCCCATACTGTACAGTTCATACCCATGACTCATTTACTTTGCAACTAAATTTGTACTTCTTAATCTCTCATCTATTTCTCCCTGCCCCACCCCCCTCCTTTGGCAACCATCTGTCTGTTCTCTGTATCTGTGACTCTGTTTATGTTTAGTTATGGTTGTTCATTTGTTTTGTCTTTTAGATTTCACCTGTAAGTGAACTCATAGAGTGTTTTTCTTTCTCTGACTTCTGACACTAACATAATACCTTTTAGATCTATCCAGGTTGTTACAAATGGCAAGATTTCATTTTTTAGCCCCTATGGCTGAGTGATACTCCACTGTATGTATACATATACTTTCTCTTTGTTATCTGTACATTTCCCTTTGCACCAAACATCTCCTCAGTTTCAGTCTGGTAGTCAGTTTTTCCTGTGGCGGTTTGACTCTTTGGCCATGACACGCAGTGGTGCAGAGGCTGGCTATATTTCCAACGAGAGTGGTCAGTGGGGACAGGGCCTTCTTTGGCTTGCTCATTGCTCTGTTCCTGGATCTTGGAGAGTAATGCCTGACATGTAGAGGGCCCTTGTATACTTGAAGTAGGAGTGAAGAAAGATTGCTCTGTATAAATTATTAAATTCCTATTAGAAACACACGCTTACGTGTAGTACAAACCAAGGTTGTCTTAAACTGGATAACCCTTGTATTCCTCAGTAAAATACACTTGTGAAAGTGAAGTCGCTCAGTCGTGTCTGACTCTTTGTGACCCCATGGACTGTAGCCTACCAGGCTTCTCCATCCATGGGATTTTCCAGGCAAGAGTACTGGAGTGGGTTGCCATTTCCTTCTCCAGGGGATCTTCCTGACCCAGGGATTGAACCCAGGCCTCCCGCAATGCAAGCAGACGCTTTACTCTCTGAGCCACCAGGGAAGCCCCAAAATATACTTGGTGAACTCTTATGTTCAGGTGCTGTGGTGGAGGTCATGAGTATTCAAAAATTAATAAAGCACAATCCCCAGTATACTTTCATAAATGTCTGGTAGAATTAATTTAGGCCAGGACTTTTCTTTTTCGGAAAGTTTTTAATTACAAACTCAGTATCTTTCATTTGGGCTAATGTTGGGCTATTCCAGTTAACCTGTTTTTTCTTGAGTGAGCTTTGGAGTTTGTGTTTTTCAAGCACTGTGTCTGTTTAATCTGAATTAATAGTCTCTCATCATTTAATATCTGTAGGATCTGTGATGATGTCTTCTCTTTCATTCTTGGTATTGTGTTCTTTCTTTTGCTTATGGTCAGTCTGGCTAGAGGTTTATGAATTTTATTGATCTTCTCGAATAATCTGTATCTTTTTGTTTTACTGAGTTTTTATTTCTTTTTTGGAGGGGATCAAACCATTTTATTGAGGGGCTTCAGGGGGAGATCAAAAAGCTGGGAGGACAGTGACATCCGACGTCCTTCTCTGAGCCATCTGCCCAGCTCCTCAGCTGCTGAAAGGCTGATTTTTTATTTCTTGTCCAAATTTTATTTCATTGGTTTATGTTTATCTTCATTTTCTGGGGATCAAACCATTTTATTGAGGGGCTTCAGGGGGAGATCAAAAAGCTGGGAGGACAGTGACATCCGACGTCCTTCTCTGAGCCATCTGCCCAGCTCCTCAGCTGCTGAAAGGCTGATTTTTTATTTCTTGTCCAAATTTTATTTCATTGGTTTATGTTTATCTTCATTTTCTTCTATTTATTTTGATTTTAATTTGTACTTCTGGTTTCTTATGGTAGAAACTTAGATTAATGATTTTAAACTATTCTTATTTAAAAAGATAAAAATAGGTATTTGACGATATTAATTTATTCTTAAGTATTAGTTTTGATTTTTTTTAGAAAAAACTTTATTTGGTTCAAAATATTTTTTAGTTTCACTTGTGATTTCTCCTTTCAATTGTGAGTTATTTAGTACATTTCTTATAGTGAGAAAATGTATCTTGTATCATATAATTTAAGAAGGTTTACGCTTAATGGGCTTGCCTGGTGGCTCAGATGGTAAAGAATCTGGGTTGGGAAGATCTCCTGGAGAACGGAATGGCAACCCACTCCAGTATTCTTTGATATTCAGTGTTATCATTGTGGTTGATAGCATTGTTCAGCAGTTCTGTTTATCAGCTGTTCTGTTACATAGTAGGAATCTTAGGAGCTCTGAGATGGGTCAGTTGGTGAAAGTCATTAAATCCTTAGTTTATGGTACTTTTGGTGTGTATTGAGGGTGGGCGTTAGAGGATGGAAGTTGAATAGTTTGTGTGGGTTTTCTACTCTGTGTTCTAAGACAGAAGAAACAGAAGAAAAAGTAGATAAGCTATACGTTTTTCTTCCTTAAGGAACTTGGGAGGAGGACTGTTGTTAATACAGTGACAGATGGAAGTGAATGTGAAATCCTAAAGCAAACACCCAAGAGAGTGTAATACTGAAGAGATAGTATAGTAGAAAGATGTAAAAATTATGTGTTGACGTTGCTTAAAAGGGCTTCCCTGGTGGGTTAGATGGTAAAGAATCTGCCTGCAGTGCAGAAGACCCAGGTTCGATCCCTGGGTCAGGGTTGCTGAAAAATGTCAGTGATAGTGGTAATGACCCCTTGTCTTTAGAGTGTGCCCTGGGTGGGGAAGAGACCACAGCCTAAGAGATGGTGATGATGGCTAACCTTTGATGAGTAATTTATGACATACAGGCATTCTCCTTAGCATGTGACACATATTCATTCTTTTTATTACTGTATTGTCTCTTTGAAAGTGTGTGGTGTTGTCTGCATTTTATAGTCGAAACTGAGACACATAGAGGTTAGCTTGCTCACATTTCAAGTGAGTTGTTGAATGAGGATTCATGGCCAAGCAGTGTGGCTGCAGCATGCCTCTGAGTTAAGAAATTGCAGTGGTAATCCAGTTGACAGTAAGGATGGAAGATGGTGCTGGGAGTGTAACGAAGGAAGTAGACGGGAGAGGGTTTATGAGTGCAGAAGCCACAGTAGGGGGGGGCCATCGGGCTGCAATACCCTGTTTTCCCCCTGAGGGGTGGGGAGGGGATACAGTACCCCTTAGGGAAATAGGAGCATCAGAAGAAAGAAATGTCAGATGGGCATACTTTTTAAAGGTTTCTTCCAGCCAACGAGGTAGAGATTCCTTCCTGAGGTTTAAAAAAGGGATAAAGTATGGATGAAAAATTTAGTCATATGTAAGAGAGCTCATATTTGGATCTATGGGGTGTTATGATCACTGAAAGGAGAGGAAATTTAAAAAAAAAAAAGAGGTTTTAAAGGGAATTTTAAAACTGTCCTTCATTTTCTGGATAACAGGGATTGAGGTGTGGAGGTACTTCGGTTCCACGTTGTGCTGGATCAGTGATGGTCCCCCATTTGTCTTTACAAAAGAGACATGCAGTAGAGGGAGCTTTGTGGGAATAGTTGAAAGAGCAAGATTCTGTTTTCACTTGGCCTGTGTCTTGGCCTTGGACATACTACCTTAGAAGTGAGCTTTAGCTGCCTTCTGTGTAAAAGGGAAAAAAGGTTATAGGATGGAACATGGAAAAGAGCTTTATACCAATTGAGACTGGTATTGAGCCAGTCAGCTAACCATTTAGATATCATCATGATGGTGGGATTAAGTTAAGACTGGAGGAATGAGTCCACAAAGATAGGAATTTTTTTTCTACTGCACTCAGGCTTTTTGAACTAGAAGATCTTCGGTAGGCAGTCATGTTCTCATTTCTTGATTAGTGTTTTGTGTTTTAGCCATACTTTCAGTATGAAAATATGAGAAATTTGATGCACTTAATGAAGAAGAGAACTGGAGAAGGAATGGCAAGCCACTTCAGTATTTTTGCCTCGAGAACCCCATGAACAGTATGAAAAGGCAAAAAAAGTTAAGACACGGAAAGATGAACTTCCCAGATTGGTAGGTGCCCAATATGCTACTGGAGGTCAATGGAGAAATAACTCCAGAAAGAATGAAAAGATGGAGCCAAAGCAAAAACGATACCCAGCTGTGGATGCGACTGGTGATAGAAGCAAGGTCCGATGCTCTAAAGAGTAATATTGCATAGGAACCTGGAATTTAGAAAATATGTAGAATAGAAATTAATGAAAAGAATTTGTGATTAAATGATACATGATGATATTTGCTTCAAAATAATTTTGGATAGGGAAAGAGGTGAGGGTCTAGATGAAACTGTATTGGCCCCTGGTAAGTTTTGTGTACGTAGTGGTTCATTGTGCTGTTCACTTTGTTTTTGTATCTTTTGATAATTTCTGTAAGGTAAAATGATAAAGGTCTCTAGTCCCATTGCTCAGAGAAAATTATTTCTTCTTCTCTGTAAAAACAGATTCACAGAAATACACTTAACACATATTCATATTTTTTTTTTAATTTAAGCAAAATTGTACCACCCTAAAATAGAGGCTCTGAATTTAGTAGACTCAGGTTGTTCTCTCAAATGCCTGGGAGGCTCCTGTGTAGGGCCACCATTTGAAATTTCTTGACTTGTTGTTGGATGGTCAGGTTTGGTGAGTAAGTAAAGCCACATGTGAACTCATTTAGGGGGCTTCAGTTCCAAAACACAGTTAATTGCTGTATCTGTTGTTGTTTAGTTGCTAAGTTATACCCGACTCTGTGACCCTATGGACTATAGCCTGCCAGGCTCCTTTGTCCATGGGATTTCCCAGGCAAGAATATTGGAGTGAGTTGCCAGGTCCTTCTCCAGGGGATCTTCCTGACTCAGGAATTGAACCTGCATCTCCTGCACTGGCAGGCCAATTTTTTTCTTCTTGTTTTTTTTTTAACCACTGAGCCACCGGAGACCCCTTGTGTTCAGTCGCTAAGCTGTGTCTGACTCTGTGACCCCGTGGACTGCAGCGCACCAGATTTCCCTGTCCTTCATTATCTCCTGGAGTTTGCTCACACTCATGTCCATTGAGTTGGTGACGCCATCTAACCATCTGTTGTTCCCTTTTCTTGTCTTCAATCTTTCCCAGCATCAGGGTCTTTTCCAGTGAGTTGGGTCTTCCCATTAGATGGTCAAAGTATTGAAGCTTTAGCTTCAGCATCAGTCTTTCCAATAAATATTCCAGGTTGACTTCCTTTAGGATTGAGTGGTTTGATCTCCTTGCTCTCCAAAGGACTCTCAAGAAGCCCTTAGATATAGCTTAAATATTTTCTGTAGGCTGAGATGTGGAAAAAAATAGAAAAGTAGGGAAGCTACCTCATTCTTTCCTCTCTCTTTTTGTATTGTTACTCTCTCTTCCTCTGAAAGAAAAAAGAGGGAAAAGAGAGCAAAAGTTCAAAGGGTTTGTTTCAGAGAGTGAGGAATGAGAGTTGGATTGCCGTCTGCTTCAACTTGTGCTAGCCCCTCTGTGTCATCTTTAAGCCCAAGTGTGTGTCCATTTCACATGTACAAGTTCTTTTTCCATACCCCAAGCAATAAAAAGAGGTCATGAACATAGAATTTCCAGGGCAGATCCTTAGGTAGCATGAGTCAGAGTTGTACAGGTGGCTAGGTAAGTTTTCTAGAAAGACAATTCCTTTAAAGAGATTTAATTATAGTTCTTTTATTTACTTTAAAGGTACCTTTTAACTTGGGTTTTTCGCAGAAGTTCACATGACTTCAGCTGTGTGTGAATGGCATTATACCCTAAAAGCACGTGAGAAGCATTCTTGGTGCACTTGACCCTTATCCACGTTAATTTTCAGAACACTCCAGGAAAGTGTTGACCCTGTTATGGAAAATAAGCTCATTGATTATGGAAAGTTCAGTTCGACTCATGAAGCAAATGGCTGCCGATCTGTAAAAAGCTTTTCTTCATACAGTGCAGGTCTCTTGCCCTAGCCCACCTTTGCATGACTAGTCATTCTTGAACGTTTTTTCACGTTGTGTGATCCTTTTAATGTGTTGCTGGTTTCTGTTTGCTATCACTTTGTTGAGGATTTTTGCATCTATGTTCATCAGTGATATTGGCCTGTCATTTTCTTTTTTGTTGTTGTTGATCTCTCTGTCTGGTTTGGATATCTGGGTGATGGTCATCTCATGGAATGTGTTTGGCAGTGTTCCTCCCCCTGCTGTTTTTGGGAAGAGTTTGAGAAGGGATAGGTGTTAGCTCTTCTCTAAATGTTTGACAGAATTTGCCTGTGAAGCTATCTGGCTCTGAGCTTTTGTTGTTGGAAGATTTTTTTTAATCATAGTTTTGATTTCTGTCCTTGTGATTGGTCTGTTTATATTTTCTGTTTCTTTCAGTTTCAGACTTGGAAGGTTGTACTTTTCTATGAATTTTCCATTTCTTTCAGGTTGTCCATTTTATTGGACATTGGATTTTCCTTTAACAAGGGAAAAAGTATTTGTTTCTATATTACAGGTTAGTTTGCAAGCCAGAATGATAAAGGCATAAACCCCTTTATTCCTCCATCTTGGCAAGGGAGCAGTATTATCTTCTGATAATTGGATCAATAAAACATTGCTTTTATAGAAAACTGGACACTGTCACTTACTGAGGAATTTGCTTGGAGTCACTTCTTTTTAATTTGCTCAGACGAGGTACTGAAAGATGTTTTTTTCTAAGATGTGGAAGATATACCCCTTGCTTTTTAAAATTGCTTTGAGTTTCTTGGGGAATGTAGGGACTTGTGAGATGTTTGAATTAATCCCTCTTCTGGCTATGACAGCAGAAGTGCACGTTTATTTACCTCTTAACCTATCCTCATAAGACGTCTTCCACTGCTTGTTAGGTTTAGTCTCTAGACCTCAAAGCTACTGAGAGCTCTCATCTCAATCCTTCTCTGTCCTCTCCTCTGTTTCATCACCCTTTCCTCCTTCATTGCTGTCTTTTCTCTTCTCCCTTTATTTTCTTTCCTCTCTTCTTTCTCTTCCCTCTGTCTCTCCTGCTTTAAGCCCCCTTTTCTCTACCCTCTCTGCCTCCTTCTATCCCCCCTGTCTTGGAGTGTGCATTTTCAATGGTGACTAAGTTAAAATGAGAGGTCACTAGATGCCATGGCTAAGTGGTAGCCAAATACATAAATAAGTATCCAGAAAAGATGTTTTCGAACTTGACTTTAATTAAAACTTAATCTCTCTGAAATAACAGGATTCCTTTATTGCTAAGGAGTAATTCATCAAACATTACTTGAAGCAACCTATCAACTTCATTTTGAAAGTGCCCTAGGTCTGTTGACCTTAAGTGTTGGCTTAAAGACAGTCTTGCTATGGTTTGGCAATATGTTTCAAAAACCTATTGCTATTTTTACATGGGTCCAGGAATTAGTGAAAATTTTCAACAGAAATTAATTTATTACGAAGCAACTAAAAATTCAAAGTACATAAAAATTTGTCCTAGTTTCTTAGAGTTTGAGTTGAAGAATTAAAATACAAGTAGACACAACACCTACCATGAAATACTATTTGGAGAAAATGTTAATACTTTTACTAAATGTTTAGGTATCTTCTGATATTAGAAAAACACCAGATTACAGCAAAAGTCAATGTAAAATATAGAATATAAAGATACTAAAACTAAAAACTAAAAATCCCTCCTTAGTTGTGCCAGGTACTCCTTAGTTGTAATCAACATGGGTTTTTAAAATAGCCATTAATGGAAAAATTATGAATCATATATTATGTTTATGTGGCAATATCATTTAGTAGTTATACTGAATAGAACAGTCGCCCTGTGGAGCTCAGTTCAGTTGCTCAGTCGTGTCCGACTCTTTGCAACTCCATGAACCGCAGCACGCCAGGCCTCCCTGTCCATCACCAAATCCTGGAGTTTACCCAAATGCATGTGCATGAGTCGGTGATGCCATCCAACCATCTCATCCTCTGCCATCCCCTTCTCCTCCTGCCTTCAATCTTTCCCAGCATCAGGGTCTTCTCCAATGAGTCAGTGCTTCGCATCAGGTGGCCAAAGTATTGGAATTTCAGCTTCAACATCAATCCTTCCAATGAACACCCAGGACTGATCTCCTTTAGGATGGACTGGTTGGATGATCAATTAAAGTTGCTATTACAAGTAGTTCTCTCTACCCCTCATAACATAGCTTAAGTAAGAGAGGTTTTTGGAGCATGTGGCGTGTGTGTGCATATGTATGTGGGGAATATAGATGCATGTATATGCTCATATGTGTGTTTTATTCTTACATGGTGCTCTACAGGTAGACCAGGTCTAGTATGTAACTTTACACATAGGGACTGAGGCTCATTCAATCTTGTTTTTACTTTCTTCTCAATAGGCAGTTTTCATGTGATGGTTCAAGAAGAGTGTCGCCATCATATGTATCCTTGAGGTCATCAGAAGAGGAAAGGTCAGCTGAGCATATATTCATTCCTTCTAAGACAGTAGCACACTTCAGTTCTCTGTAGGTTCCATTAGCCGGGTATTAGTGATGATCAAATTAGATGCAAGAGAAGCTGGAAAATCTCTAGCTAGCCTGTTGTTTACCTATTTAATTCAAAATGTTTAATTTGGCATTTTTGCTATTAAAAGGAGATGATGCATATTCATGCAAAGCCAGTGATCTCTTTCAGAGGTATTGTGTATGCTAATCCACCAGTGCCTTGTGGTTTAGTCAGTAGGTCAGCCCAAACTACTGGTTCCGATACTCATTGGGCCTGAGAAATATCATTTATCACCTGCTGTACTTGGTAGGAGCTGAAGGACTGCAGTTCTGAAAGTGACTGGATGTCGTCTGATATTACAGTGGATGGAAATATTTCTAGTTAGCAAAGAACAAGCTAAATTGCTTTACTGAGAAATATATTTTTTGTACCTTTAAATGTACAAAAGGATTTATTTAAATGTACTAAAGGATTTAAATGTACTAAAGGATTTATTTAGTTAATTTTGTTCTTATGTGTAAATAAATGTTCTGGCATCCTCCAATGAAAAGCACATAAATAGGGAAGATAATTTATAGAGAAAGTTTAAACATACTCAATTTGCTGTAATTATAGTCAGAGCAGGAAAACATTCCATAATGTGTTTTGTACAAATACTATGCATTTTTGCAGATACGCTATTTATGGCATATCTTTTATAGCCTTTTTTCTCTGACCTGAATAGCAAGTCTTGTCTGTATCTGATTCATTTGAATAATATATTTTGATCTTTTCGCGTATTTCTGTTAATATCCCAGGGTAGATGCTTTCATATACATTATACCGTTTAATCCTTTGGATATGAAGGGTGCTGTTATTTTCTCCTTTTTACTGATGAGGTCACTAAGTCTGTTGTCAGAGGAGGGTGGGGAGACAAAGCTAGTTCTGATCACTGTCTTTGCTTCTTGCAGTTTACTCTACATCCTTTTATTCGTGGGGCTCCCCCAGTGGTGCAGCAGTAAAGAATCGGCCTGCAATGCAGGAGACCTGGGTTCGATCCCTGGCTCGGGAAGATCCCCTGGAGAAGGAAATGGCAACCCACTCCAGTATTCTTGCCTGAGAAATCCCATGGACAGAGGAGCCTGGCGGGTTATAATCCTTTTGTTCTGATAGCTACCAATTATTACTTTATATTTGTCTATATTTTAACTTATTTCCTCAGTTCTGAGTTCTTAGTAGACAAGAACTTAATTATAGAAAACAAAGTATTTGTTTCTCACATGTCATCTATGAGAGTGAGTAGCATTTGTATATCCAGAACACAAAAGTCTATGCATGCTGTTTATTTCCCTTTTGTATGTGGAGCCTAGGTTGTGTAGGGTGCAGAGGAGCTGAGGAACTTCCTTGAAATTTCTTCTGTGCTTTCATCTCGGGTGTTTCTGCAAGTCCTGAATCTTTAATGGTGACTTCCAGACAGAATAGAAAATATAGAATGAAGCTATTAAAAATTAAGCAGTAATTAAAATAGATACTTTTGAGTTTCTTTTTTCATAAACATATTTTTTTCTATTTAAATAAAGAATTTCCTCTTCAGTTGCTTTTTAGTTGATATCACTTAACTAATTTAATTGGTAGAAGCATGTTTGTGTAAAAAAAAAAATGTTGAGAATTCCCTGGTGATTCAGTGGCTATGACTCCGTGCAGGAGGCCTGGCTTTGATCCCTGGTCGGGGAACTAACAGTTCTGCATGCTGCAACTAAGATCGCACACACCACAACCGAGACCCAGCACAGCCAAACAAATAAGTACTTTTAAAAGTTGTTGTCATACACACACTGAAAGAAAACAAGTGATTTCCTCTTTACGTTGGTATTAGAAAGGACATGTCTACTTCTGATTCAAAATCCAAAGTCAGTAAAAGAAAAAAATTGATAATTTGGATACCACACACACAGAGCTCATGAGATAAAACACCCTTAGCAAATCAAAGACAACTTATGAGCTCATAGTAAATGTTTGCAACATGTGCCCACACACAAAAAGCGTAATACATCCTTAATGTGCAAAGACTTCTGAGAGGCTGAGAAACAAAAGACTAAAACATCAAAAAAATACATGGGAAAAGTTATGAACTATCAATTCAAACTTGCAACTAAAGATATAAAAATGGGACTCGAGCATGAGGGAAAAAAGTTCAAGTTCACCCATAATTAGGTAAATGATAGTAAAAATACTACTGAGATGCCATTTCTCAACTATCAAATTAGTAAAGTCAGGAACAAGACAAGGATGTCCACTTTCACCGCTACTATTCAACATAGTTCTGGAAGTTTTGGCCACAGCAATCAGAGCAGAAAAAGAAATAAAAGGAATCCAAATTGGAAAAGAAGAAGTAAAACTCTCACTCTTTGCAGATGACATGATCCTCTACATAGAAAACCCTAAAGACTCCACCAGAAAATTACTAGAGCTAATCAATGAATATAGTAAAGTTGCAGGATATAAAATCAACACACAGAAATCCCTTGCATTCCTATACACTAATAATGAGAAAGTAGAAAACGAAATTAAGGAAACAATTCCATTCACCATTGCAACGAAAAGAATAAAATACTTAGGAATATATCTACCTAAAGAAACTAAAGACTTATATATAGAAAACTATAAAACACTGATGAAAGAAATCAAAGAGGACACTAATAGATGGAGAAATATACCATGTTCATGGATTGGAAGAATCAATATAGTGAAAATGAATATATTACCCAAAGCAATCTACAGATTCAATGCAATCCCTATCAAGCTACCAGCGGTATTTTTCACAGAACTAGAACAAATAATTTCAAGATTTGTATGGAAATCAGTTTTACCAAAATTTTACTGAAATAGATAATTGGAATCAGGACTAGTTTGCCATTTTCTAAAGTCTGTCTTTTAGAATATATTTGAGAAGATATCACTTTATTGTGCTATTGTAAAGCGAAGTAGAGTTCATGCTTGGCATTTAGTAGGTTAGAAGGAATACCTGAATTGCTTTTATGAATAATAAGAGCCATTTGTAACTAACCGATTGATCACTTGTAAACAAATTACATAGAGCTGAAGTGCTTTGAAGCAGCTCGTGCTTGTTGAAGTACTATTTGTACTATTGATTTGCTCTGAAACTCTTTTCAAACTAACATTAAAGAAAAATTAAGTCCAATATAATTCTAACTTCTTAATATAAATTATTAGTGTGATGGGTCACTGGTGATTGAAATATTTTAAAAGATTATATTTCACATTATGAAACAGTTCTTTTTTTGATAAATATCTTTACAGTATGTACAGACCCAGAATTTCAGAAAGTCAAATATAGAATAATCCTTTACAAAATAATTGAGTAGTAAATTTCTTTGGTTGGCTACTGTACTCTTCCTTCCTTCCTGCCTTTCTTCTTTTTCTGTTTCCTTTCTTATTTCCATAATCATTTCTTAAGCTCTGTTCTAAGATAACTTACTCCTGAAGAATAAAAATAAGACAGTCTTAACTGTCCTTAAGTAATATTGTGTTAGAAGGGTATGAGAGTGGCTATATCTCATTTGACTATATTTCCTATTTCTCGGATATTTATAGTCATTGTGATTGTTTAAACATAAAAGAGCATGTCTTTGCATTTCATTTTTATTTCTTAATGCCTAACATGAATGAGCAGGTTAAATCATTAAGTATTAAAAACTTTTTCCGTAATGAAATTAAGATTCTATAAAACCCTAGTCCACTTGGAAACTGAACCACTATGTAAAGCATACCTTCCTTCTTTCTGAGTACTCTTCTTGAACACTCCAAGAGTACTTATGTCAGCAGAAATAGAAACATTAAAAAAAAAATTAGGGGCATTTTTCTTTATTTCTACTTCATAGGTTTATCCAAATTTCATTGATGAACAAAGGAAAATGGTTTTCAGTGCGTGATAGCAAGATTCCAATAGAGAAGAACTGTGCAAAGCTGTGTGGGGATGGGAGCCAGTGATCTTGTACGGGTGAGGGAAACGGTGGTATTAAGAAATTTCAGATATCAGTGGATTAATATGGCACAGGTTTATTTCTCACTTGTATCACTTCCTGATGTGAGTTGAGCCACTCTCCTGGGTGACTCTCCCTCAACAGTTTTCAGGAATTCTAACTGTTTCCCTCTTAGCTACACAGATGGGAAAGACTCACACTCATTGTATTTAACTATCTAGTTCTGGAAGTAACATCTCACTTTGGCTGTTGGTGAGAACTGAGCAACATACTCCCAATCGTGTTGCGGAGAATTGTGGTCTTGCCTATGCACAGGAAGAGAAAATGCTGTGGTGAGCACACGACCTGGTTTCTTATTCACCCGTGGATAGTAATACGTAAAAATAAACTGCTGAAGAAAGAAGAAAAGTATGTCCAAAGTAGGTTTTTTTTACTGGACACAAAAATAGTACAGCCTTTCCCTGAAGGGCTTCTCATATCTCCATCCTTTAACACATCTTATTACAAAATAGAATGCCCTCCACTAAAGACTGGTGTTGCTTTGATCTCTCTTCAAAATATATTGCTAGTCTCTCTAGTAGAAAGTTTCCACAGTTTTATATGCTGGCCAGAATTCTGATGCTCTAATTCACATAGAATTTATGATATTTTATAATATAATTTGCTCCTTTATTTGTATCATACTGATGTCCAAAAGTTGAATATTAAGAGAAAGCAAACTGTAGACTCATTTGGCTATAAAATGTCAACAAATCACGACTTAGGATGAGCTGAAATCACGGAGGGCCACAAACATCTCGTAACAAGGAGAATGTTGCTCTACTCAGAGTATCTGTAGGTTGCAGTCCACTGATCAAACTAGTAAAGGGCGTTATCTAAGAAAGTGGTGAAAATTTGGAGCCAGCATACAAAGTCTCAGAAAATCAAAGTTGTGGGGATCCTTAAAGATAGTGTACTTCAGTTCAGTTCAGTTCAGTTGCTCAGTCGTGTCTGACTCTTTGCGACCCCATGAATCGCAGCACGCNATTTAAATGTACTAAAGGATTTATTTAGTTAATTTTGTTCTTATGTGTAAATAAATGTTCTGGCATCCTCCAATGAAAAGCACATAAATAGGGAAGATAATTTATAGAGAAAGTTTAAACATACTCAATTTGCTGTAATTATAGTCAGAGCAGGAAAACATTCCATAATGTATTTTGTACAAATACTATGCATTTTTGCAGATACGCTATTTATGGCATATCTTTTATAGCCTTTTTTCTCTGACCTGAATAGCAAGTCTTGTCTGTATCTGATTCATTTGAATAATATATTTTGATCTTTTCGCGTATTTCTGTTAATATCCCAGGGTAGATGCTTTCATATACATTATACCGTTTAATCCTTTGGATATGAAGGGTGCTGTTATTTTCTCCTTTTTACTGATGAGGTCACTAAGTCTGTTGTCAGAGGAGGGTGGGGAGACAAAGCTAGTTCTGATCACTGTCTTTGCTTCTTGCAGTTTACTCTACATCCTTTTATTCGTGGGGCTCCCCCAGTGGTGCAGCAGTAAAGAATCGGCCTGCAATGCAGGAGACCTGGGTTCGATCCCTGGCTCGGGAAGATCCCCTGGAGAAGGAAATGGCAACCCACTCCAGTATTCTTGCCTGAGAAATCCCATGGACAGAGGAGCCTGGCGGGTTATAATCCTTTTGTTCTGATAGCTACCAATTATTACTTTATATTTGTCTATATTTTAACTTATTTCCTCAGTTCTGAGTTCTTTGTAGACAAGAACTTAATTATAGAAAACAAAGTATTTGTTTCTCACATGTCAGCTATGAGAGTGAGTAGCATTTGTATATCCAGAACACAAAAGTCTATGCATGCTGTTTATTTCCCTTTTGGATATGGAGCCTAGGTTGTGTAGGGTGCAGAGGAGCTGAGGAACTTCCTTGAAATTTCTTCTGTGCTTTCATCTCGGGTGTTTCTGCAAGTCCTGAATCTTTAATGGTGACTTCCAGACAGAATAGAAAATATAGAATGAAGCTATTAAAAATTAAGCAGTAATTAAAATAGATACTTTTGAGTTTCTTTTTTCATAAACATATTTTTTTCTATTTAAATAAAGAATTTCCTCTTCAGTTGCTTTTTAGTTGATATCACTTAACTAATTTAATTGGTAGAAGCATGTTTGTGTAAAAAAAAAAATGTTGAGAATTCCCTGGTGATTCAGTGGCTATGACTCCGTGCAGGAGGCCTGGCTTTGATCCCTGGTCGGGGAACTAACAGTTCTGCATGCTGCAACTAAGATCGCACACACCACAACCGAGACCCAGCACAGCCAAACAAATAAGTACTTTTAAAAGTTGTTGTCATACACACACTGAAAGAAAACAAGTGATTTCCTCTTTACGTTGGTATTAGAAAGGACATGTCTACTTCTGATTCAAAATCCAAAGTCAGTAAAAGAAAAAAATTGATAATTTGGATACCACACACACAGAGCTCATGAGATAAAACACCCTTAGCAAATCAAAGACAACTTAATGAAGCTATTAAAAATTAAGCAGTAATTAAAATAGATACTTTTGATTTTCTTTTTTCACAAAAATATTTTTTTCTATTTAAATAAATTAAGAATTTCCTCTTCAGTTGTTTTTTAGTTGATATCACTTAACTAATTTAATTTGTAGAAGCATGTTTGTGTAAAAAAAAAAATGTTGAGAATTCTCTGGTGATTCAGTGGCTATGACTCCATGCAGGAGGCCTGGCTTTGATCCCTGGTCGGGGAACTAACAGTTCTGCATGCTGCAACTAAGATCTCACACACCACAACTGAGACCCAGCACAGCCAAACAAATAAGTATTTTTAAAAGTTGTTGTCATACACACACTGAAAGAAAACAAGTGATTTCCTCTTTACGTTGGTATTAGGAAAGACATGTCTACTTATGATTCAAAATCCAAAGTCAGTAAAAGAAAAAATTTGATAATTTGGATACCACACACACAGAGCTCATGAGATAAAACACCCTTAGCAAATCAAAGACAACTTATGAACTCATAGTAAATGTTTGCAACATATGCCCACACACAAAAAGCGTAATACATCCTTAATGTGCAAAGACTTCTGAGAGGCTGAGAAACAAAAGACTAAAACATCAAAAAAATACATGGGAAAAGTTATGAACTATCAATTCAAACTGGCAACTAAAGATATAAAAATGGGACTCGAGCATGAGGGAAAAAAGTTCAAGTTCACCCATAATTAGGTAAATGCTAGTAAAAATAGTACCGAGATGCCATTTCTCAACTATCAAATTGGTGAAAATTAAATACTGTGGTAACACATCCCACTGATGAAGCCAGAAAGAAATAGGCACTCTAGAACATTGCTGGAAGGAATGGACCTACTACAACCTTTCTGAAAGGGAATTGGACAATACTTGGCTGTATTACATGTGCTACTCTCTTTGACCAGCAGCTGCACTTTTAGGAATCTCCCCTGTAAATACAGTACTCTGGAAATACCTATACAAATTTATGCATTGCAGTTTCAATGAGAACTACAGAATAGTGGAGACACCCAAAAACCCACATACAAAGGAATGGTTGAATCAGCTATTGTATAGTCATTGAGTGGAATACTATGCAACAGTATATAAAAAAAGCAGCATTATTCACAACTGGTAAAACCTGAAACCAATCCAAGTGTCCACTAACACATAAATGGAAATACAAAATGTGATGTATATTATTCAGAATATACAGAATATTATTATTCAGAATATTATTCAGCCTTTAAAAGAAAGGAAAATCTGCAATATGCTAAACTATGAATGAACCTTGAGGACATTATACTAAGTGAAATAAACCAGTCACAAAAAAAGCAAATGCCATGTGATTCCACTTACATGAAGTACTTGGAGTAATCATATTTAGGGATTAGGTCATTATTATAAATGTGTGAAGTGACTGGTTTTAAGATAATAGCAAGTGTCCAGACATGTTGGGAATTGAGAATGCATGATAACAATTAAAAAACAGCAAGAAAAAAATTCCCAAACCTCTCTGAAGCCACATGTAACCCCCACGCCTAACATACACTCTGTGGTGCTAAATTTCTGGTCAGGTAGGCTGTCATAAGCCCTGATACATTTCCTTTTCTTTCCCCGAGACAAAGCTGAGAATCTATCATTCTTAATGAACACCTCTCTATGACCTTTTTTCATTTGAAGTCATGCTACAAAAATTTAAATGTAACAGTTTTACCAAAATTTTACTGAAATAGATAATTGGAATCAGGACTAGTTTGCCATTTTCTAAAGTCTGTCTTTTAGAATATATTTGAGAAGATATCACTTTATTGTGCTATTGTAAAGCGAAGTAGAGTTCATGCTTGGCATTTAGTAGGTTAGAAGGAATACCTGAATTGCTTTTATGAATAATAAGAGCCATTTGTAACTAACCGATTGATCACTTGTAAACAAATTACATAGAGCTGAAGTGCTTTGAAGCAGCTCGTGCTTGTTGAAGTACTATTTGTACTATTGATTTGCTCTGAAACTCTTTTCAAACTAACATTAAAGAAAAATTAAGTCCAATATAATTCTAACTTCTTAATATAAATTATTAGTGTGATGGGTCACTGGTGATTGAAATATTTTAAAAGATTATATTTCACATTATGAAACAGTTCTTTTTTTGATAAATATCTTTACAGTATGTACAGACCCAGAATTTCAGAAAGTCAAATATAGAATAATCCTTTACAAAATAATTGAGTAGTAAATTTCTTTGGTTGGCTACTGTACTCTTCCTTCCTTCCTGCCTTTCTTCTTTTTCTGTTTCCTTTCTTATTTCCATAATCATTTCTTAAGCTCTGTTCTAAGATAACTTACTCCTGAAGAATAAAAATAAGACAGTCTTAACTGTCCTTAAGTAATATTGTGTTAGAAGGGTATGAGAGTGGCTATATCTCATTTGACTATATTTCCTATTTCTCGGATATTTATAGTCATTGTGATTGTTTAAACATAAAAGAGCATGTCTTTGCATTTCATTTTTCTTTCTTAATGCCTAACATGAATGAGCAGGTTAAATCATTAAGTATTAAAAACTTTTCCGTAATGAAATTAAGATTCTATAAAACTCTAGTCCATTTGGAAACTGAACCACTATATAAAGCATACCTTCCTTCTTTCTGAGTACTCTTATTGAGCACTCCAAGAGTACTTATGTCAGCAGAAATAGAAACATTAAAAAAAAATTAGGGGCATTTTTCTTTATTTCTACTTCATAGGTTTATCCAAATTTCATTGATGAACAAAGGAAAATGGTTTTCAGTGCGTGATAGCAATATTCCAATAGAGAAGAACTGTGCAAAGCTGTGTGGGGATAGGAGCCAGTGATCTTGTACGGGTGAGGGAAACTGTGGTATTAAGAAATTTCAGATATCAGTGGATTAATATGGCACAGGTTTATTTCTCACTTGTATCACTTCCTGATGTGAGTTGAGCCACTCTCCTGGGTGACTCTCCCTCAACAGTTTTCAGGAATTCTAACTGTTTCCCTCTTAGCTACACAGATGGGAAAGACTCACACTCATTGTATTTAACTATCTAGTTCCGGAAGTAACATCTCACTTTGGCTGTTGGTGAGAACTGAGCAACATACTCCCAATCGTGTTGCGGAGAATTGTGGTCTTGCCTATGCACAGGAAGAGAAAATGCTGTGGTGAGCACACGACCTGGTTTCTTATTCACCTGTGGATAGTAATACGTAAAAATAAACTGCTGAAGAAAGAAGAAAAGTATGTCCAAAGTAGGTTTTTTTTACTGGACACAAAAATAGTACAGCCTTTCCCTGAAGGGCTTCTCATATCTCCATCCTTTAACACATCTTATTACAAAATAGAATGCCCTCCACTAAAGACTGGTGTTGCTTTGATCTCTCTTCAAAATATATTGCTAGTCTCTCTAGTAGAAAGTTTCCACAGTTTTATATGCTGGCCAGAATTCTGATGCTCTAATTCACATAGAATTTATGATATTTTATAATATAATTTGCTCCTTTATTTGTATCATACTGATGTCCAAAAGTTGAATATTAAGAGAAAGCAAACTGTAGACTCATTTGGCTATAAAATGTCAACAAATCACGACTTAGGATGAGCTGAAATCACGGAGGGCCACAAACATCTCGTAACAAGGAGAATGTTGCTCTACTCAGAGTATCTGTAGGTTGCAGTCCACTGATCAAACTAGTAAAGGGCGTTATCTAAGAAAGTGGTGAAAATTTGGAGCCAGCATACAAAGTCTCAGAAAATCAAAGTTGTGGGGATCCTTAAAGATAGTGTACTTCAGTTCAGTTCAGTTCAGTTGCTCAGTCGTGTCTGACTCTTTGCGACCCCATGAATCGCAGCACGCCAGGCCTCCCTGCCTATCACCATCTCCCGGAGTTCACTCAGACTCACGTTCATCGAGTCCATGATGCCATCCAGCCATCTCATCCTCTATTGTCCCCTTCTCCTCCTGCCCCCAGTCCTTCCCAGCATCAGAGTCTTTTCCAATGAGGCAACTCTTCGTATAAGGTGGCCAGAGTACTGGAGTTTCAGCGTTAGCATCATTCCTTCCAAAGAAATCCCAGGGCTGATCTCCTTCAGAATGGACTGGTTGGATCT